>OZ023176.1:10092121-10602121 GCA_963678695.2 Diplodus puntazzo
TTTCACCGCCCATAATCTTTTTCTGTTGCTAATCAATTAGGAAGTGTTAAAATAATGTGTGTATTATATCCCATGATTATACGCACAACTTGCAACCTGGAACAGGGCAGCGTAACATTATCTGAGGATTCGAGCTTCCCACCACCCATCAGAGGAAAATAGCCACTGTGCCAATATGGCTTATTATCCATATTATACTATATAATTCGTTTTTAGTTGTTTATTTATTTAGCTTTAATTACATTCACCAGCTAACCAGTTAACCAGCTCAAGTAACTGAAACATAAAAATATTAATATTATGTATATTTTTCTTCTTTAACCACTGGTTTTGCAAGCCTTCTCCTGTTTCTGTGTCTGGGTGAGTTTTAATTTAAATTATTAAACATGAATCACTTTTTTCTCTTGGCAGCAAATTTTTGGAAAAAAACGCCTCAATCGCTGGAAGTTAAATCTGAATCCTCTGCTCGACATGTTTTATTCATTACACATCTTGAAAGATGTAAAAAAAAAAAAAAAAAAAAATTCAGGAATGATAATTTAATCTTACACTCGCCCAACTTTGTGGACAAGAGGGCCAGACAGACACAGATGTCTGAGTCCTCACTGGTCACCTGGGCCCAGTATTTCAAACGTGATCTGACAGGATTATCCTGGTCGGATTGGATTAAATCTAGATCTGATCTGAAAACTGGGTATTTCAACACAGATCAGGAGAATCCTGATCCTGAAGATAAGGGTTTCAGCTCTGGTAATCCAATCCTCCCCTGAATCCAGATAAAAGGCTGATTTGGGTATTTCAAAAGTTAGGTCAGATATCTGGATCAACTTGATACCAAAATTTCAGGATCATTTGAATCCCACCTCAGAGGTGGATTTGACTTGGATTGACAAACTCTCAGCGCATACTTCTCCTAGATATTGTTACTCAAGATGTTTGTCACACTTAAGTGTTAGTGTTGTACTTCTAACAAGTAATTTAAGTAATATCAAAAAATGTAAAGCATAGTAAAATTTTTGACCACACTGTAAAACTGCTGTAAATAAAATTACAATTATTTCTCAAATTCTAGTTCACCAAACATTGTAACTTGCATGTACCAAAACAGAGAAAGACAAAGGAATGCAGGGTCCAAACAAAGTTTTATTCCAACAAAAAATAATGTGACCACTAAGGACCATGCTATTTCAAATGTCAAGCTGTTTCTCTAACAGCTTGATTGTTAATTCTGTCTCTTTTTGCTGAAGCAGCGTCAGCTTAATTTGCCGTTTGGCCAGTTCAGTCTGTTTGACTGCCCTTTCGGTCTCCATTTTGAGGAGCCTCTCATAGGCTTCCTCATCCCCGGCATGCCTCTTCCGTCGCCGTCGCTGGCGCTGGCTCTGGCCCCCGTGCCTGATGTGGTAGATAGATAAGTTTATTGGTCACATGCAAAGCTAAAACCAAGGTTTAAAAACAGTGTAGTGAAATGCAAAAAAAACAAGCTCTCACCAATGGTGGACCAGGTGGAGCAATGCTGGCACTTGATGGTGTTGATGGCACAGGTGTGAGCAGCACATAGTCAGCTGAAAGGTTGAGTGGCTCGTCAGACTCCCCCACACTGGCTGGCAAAATCCCATGGAGGGCATGGGAACTCTCCCCTCCAAGTATATCGAGGACAGTATCTGAGAATTCTCCAGCTTTACAAAATAAACAAGAACATTTGTATTGCACATTCATATAAGACATGTAGCTCATAGTGCTTCACAAAAGTGACATGAAATTAGTACTTGTACCATTAATGTAACATAATATGGGAATTTAGAAGACAAACAGTTAAGTCTTACCTTTGAAGGGCTTGTTCCCTGTTTGGGGGTTTTTCGCCTCCGCCTGGTCCTTGGTGGCCTTTTGCTTCAAGTTTTTCCACCGAAGCTTGACCTGCTCCACCGACCGTAGTTGGCCACTGCCAGTGGCATTTATTTGGGCTGTGATAGCAGCCCAAATCTCGCCTTTGGTCTTTGCAGACACACTGGTCTGGCCAGGGGTGCTGAAAGTGCCAAACAAAACACTATAATGTGACCTCACCCCATCCAGCAACGCATGTGTTTCAGCAGCTGTAAAGTTCAATCCCTTACTCTTTTGGGCCTCCATGGTGTCTGGAGGTTGATCAACCAGTCACTCTTTTATACCTTGCCAGTCTCGTTACTTTCAGGTGTGAGAGTATCCCAGGTTCATTAGTAAGGGCTTAAATTGGGTTCTCAGCTGAACACGATTGGTTGACAAGACAATGACAGCAATTGTACACCGACACCGACAGCAAAGGAGAAGGTATAGGCCACGGCATTATGCTGAGCGCCCCAACCTGCTCGAGCATTACTCAAATGAGGAGCTTTATGCAAGATACAGATTTGGGCGAGATGATATTACTTACATCTGTAATATTCTTCATCCTCACCTTGAACGTGCCACCCTGAGGAGCCATGCCTTGACTGTGGAGGAGCAAGTGCTTATAGCGCTACGGTTTTATGCATGTGGTTCCTTCTTTGAGGTAATTGGGGATGGACTGGCGGTGACAAAGTCAGCAGTCGGCCATGTGGTGCATTCAGTGTCATCTGCCCTCAGCAATCTTCTGGGTCAATTTGTGAAATGGCCTGAAAATGAAGACGACATGGCAAGGACCAAGAGGGAGTTTTTCTCATTGGGGGGGATGCCCAATTGTATTGGTGTTATTGATTGTACTCACGTGCATATTCAGGCACCTCATGCCAGGGAATGGGAGTATGTCAACAGAAAAGGCCGGCACAGCATTAACGTGCAGCTTGTGGGGAACGCTGACCTCATTGTCACCAACTGTGTCGTAAGATGGCCTGGGTCTGTACACGATGCCCGTATTTTGAGGTCAAGCCACCTCTTTCAAAGGTTCCAGCAGGCCGCCCCAGATGGCATCCTCCTCGGTGACAGCGGTTACCCCCTTCTACCCTGGCTGATGACCCCTTTTGCTACTGTCACCAATGATTCTCAGCAGAGGTACAACAGTGTCCATGCCACAACAAGAGGGACAATTGAGCGCCTGAATGGCGTGATAAAACGCAGATTTGCCTGCCTGAACTATCTCCGTGTGGAGCCACAGAAGGCCTGTCACGTCATCTGTGCCTGCATTGTGCTCCACAACATTGCACAAACGAGGAGAGTGCCACTTGGGGCTCCCATTGATGGACCTCCTCCCTGCGCAGAAGTCCCCGATCCGCTGCCTCCACCACCGCAGCAGCCTGATGGTCCTGCTGGAAGAGCTGTGAGAAATGCCATGGTTAATCTTTATTTTTCCACTTGAATGATTAAAGAAAAATGTGCACATTTTTTCTGTGTCAGTGTTAATGTCATGCTGCACATTTCAGCACTTTCCAAGCATTTTCAAGGTATATTTTCATGCTTCTGATTAATTGAAGACAAAGTGGCTTCAAGCTTAAAAATGCACCTTTAAAATATTTGGATATAGCTTGAATGTGATTTTAAAACATGTAGCAATGTATTTCAGTTAGTGTTTTACACACTGATTATTTTACTTCATCAAATCAGATCCTTTTATAAATTATCATAATTATGTTGGAGAGGAATTAGGATGAAGAAATGTTTCTAATCGTGTCACTGACCAATACCATGAAAGTAATGCCATTACAAATTTAAGCAGTTTCAAGCACTTTATTCAAACTCCAATTACTTGAAAGTCTTAAATGTATCAATACAATTAAAGCATTTTCAAGGATTTCCAGCACTCACCCTGTTGTAGCTGAGTGGTCCATGGCTGTGAGTGGACTCTGAAGGTAGAAGGTGTATGAGTATCTTAATCCACAAACCCAAATTGTGTTTATGTAGCCTACACAAAAACATGATATCATCACCAGCATTAGGCTACTGTAGCATTCTGAACCTTCTGAACAAACCTTGTAGTTAATACTCAAACTCTGTTGCGTTGTGTTTTCTAAGCACTGAGCAGGTCTGTACACAATGCAGCCTGCTTATACTGTAAATCTGCCGTGTTGCAAATGACGTGACGCTAATGATAGCCGCTAATGATAGCCCGCTAGCTGCTTAACACACAAGTCAATGGAGCCGCGTTAGCTCCCGTTAGCACGGCCGCGTCTCAATTACAGATCATAACAGGAGGGTTAATAAGGTGACAATTCAAATAGTTGGCTTGCATGATGTGTTGGTTGCCGTTCGTATGGTATTAAAACCGCTACACAATAGACGACGGTTAACTTACACTTTTGACGTGAAAGTCGGCGCTCTGCTACTCCTTTCATGAAGTAGTCCACCATGTTTCAGATCCCGGAGGCGGAGACTTGAGATTGGGAAATCCGTATCCGACCAGGTAGGGATCACGGTGATCCACCCTGCCTGTGTTTTGAAATACTCAGATAAAGTCAGCAGGATCACCGTGATCCATGACTGAGAAAAGGAGGATTTCATTATCCGGATTATTCTGATCCAGATTACAAATTTTGAAATACTGGGCCCTGGTGTTCATTTAGTCCCCACATCCCATTGTTCCCAGTCGGCCACAGGGCTAACAGGCAGACAGCCATGTTTACTTTATTGAGTTCAATTGGATTAGAAAAAGACACATGTGTTGGCTCAGTGTTTGCTCTGAATCACTTGGTCTAAAGTGCCATTGTTTGTCAGATGACAATGAGCACGGGCAGGTGAAAGTTGGGTACTTTCCAGTCAGTTGGCTGAAGGAACTGCACCGCTGAGCACACACGTTAAAGGTGCAGTATGTAGTTTTGGGGAAGTCATTTTAATCAGAACAGAAAGTTTCACTCACTGGATTTCTTTTATGCTAAATAAACAAACCAAATAAACAAACTCTCTTTGTTTTCATGACTGAATAAACTGGATAAACAAACTGACCTTAAAAGACAACACAACTTCATACTGTTTTACTTTGTTTATATGTGGCGGACCCTTCCACCTTTTTGGCTTCAAACAGTGTTCTTGGGACTTTAGTTTCCTCTGAGGCCAGCTTGTTTATTCAGTTAAGGAAAAAATGAATATTTCTGAGTTTGCATTATTACCTCATATATATTGTAAGTATTAAAATTCTGAGTTTGACTTTCTTCTCCAAAACTACATAGTGCCCCTTTGAATTAAATTAGAAGTATGCATATGTTTTGCTCAGTGTTTGCACTGCAGACTGCAGGGCCATATCACTGGTCTTGGTGCCATTGTTTGTCACACTGAACCCAGGTGAATGTTTGGTACTTTCCAGTCAGATGCCTAAGGAACTAAAACACATTAACTGTAATTTCTGTCTCCCTCATTTGCACCCACCCTACATCTTCTTTGTATCCTAGTGTTTTGGTCATAAATCCTACAGCCTGGGGACCCAAATATATGCTTCATATATCTGATGAAGAAAACATTGTGCACTGATACAGGCACATGCCCCTCTGTTTGCCCTGCGGGGTCGGTGTCCTGTTCCTTCAATGCCTCACAGCCGATAGCAACCTTTGATGAGTTCATCTGACCACCATCGCTTGTCACCGGCGTTCACCACAACGTTCAGTCACTGCCACGCTGTAGTTGTCACATTTGAAAAGAAACAGCACGTAGGGTACAGCTCGGTACAGAGGATCATTTCTGCGGTTATGGATCGTTCTCTGTGCAAGCCTGGCCAGGTGTTTCTGGGTGTGGTAGAGATGGAGTCTTGCTTTTAGTGTGGTGATTAATAGCAAAAAAAATAAATAATTACGTAATTTATCCCTTATGGCAATAAAGGAAAAAAATGAAAACACACAGGCAGTGTTAGTGGCTGCACTGCCCTAAACCTTGATAACAACTCCAACCATTTAAGCAGCCGCATGTCGTTTCTGGTTGTGCCTAGAAGACTGCACATGATTTCCGATGATTCACTTGAGGAAATCATTAAAACACTGTCAGCTCAGCTCTCGGTGCATTTATCTGTTCACAAAGATCTTCATGCTAAGTGTGCTCATCTTCTGTTTGCCTATCGCAGCACATGTTTTGCTCATGCACCCTCAAATTTGGAGTTTACGTTCATCCCCCATGGTTTTATGGCAGAATATGACGTGGCAGTTGCTTTATCTCCCTGCAGCTCTGAGTGCTGAACACAGATATGCTGCAGACAATGAGAAAGTCGAGTGTGTCGTCACACACTTGACTTCCACTCAGAGGCAACAAAGGAAGACTCCGAGGTTGCCTCACATGATATTTTCTGTTTAACTGTTAAAGACATTTCTTAAAGAATCTCTTGTTTGAAAAAAGCATCTGGTTTTGTGCACAAGCTTTACCACCAACAGTCAAACAGATGCGTGTGTGCACATATGCAAAAGAGATAGAGTGCATGTTTTCACTGCTTTGATTCTGTCCCTGTTCTCTGCAGGCACTGAGGAGCTTTGACCCCATAATGTCTGACTTAAGTACACAGGGAGCGGAGTAACTGGATGGAACATTAGCATGGTGTTAAACTTTCGTTTCATCTCCTGGTTTTAATTTGTGTTTGGTGCTCAGGTGCATTTTCCCTGCAAATTACTACCTTAAAGGTTCAGTATGTAAGATTGTTGTTGAAAACATGCAAACATGACAGTTCTGACATGATGGCATCTGTGTTTTGTGTGATTTTATTTCATTTTTTTAGAGATGCAGTACCTACTGAAGTTAGCATGCTTACTAGCCAAAGCCGGCCCAACGCTCCCATGCTAGCAGTATTAACACCTTCCCAGTGCTCCAAGCTCCCGTTCTGGACTGTTAGCTGCACAGCTAACTGAGCTAACTACCTGATGGCAGCCACATCAGCAGCAGGTGGCGGTTACTCTACTGACATGCTGCCAAGAAGAAGTAAAGGAATTAGTATGTCTACACATAGATATTAAGGACTGTATGAACATTATGAGGAAGGTTGTGGAGGATATTTTTCTTTTGTTTGTTTGTTTGTTTGCTTTCCATTCACAGATGATTGGTTTAGATTTTTTGAGGCAGTGGCTTCTAACAAAGTTTGTCAGCCAAAAGTATAACGCCATTGGTATCACGTTGTATCTGCGATCAACAATCTCTACAGATTTGTACTGCCCCAAAGTTAGCTAGCTATCAATACAATCCTTGGCGTTAGCAAGTGTTGGCAAATTTAGCATTAGCAATGTTAGGATTAGCTAACGTTAGCAATGTTAATGTTCGCTAGCTAGCGTTAGCAGCATTTACTAGTGCAACAAACCAGTGAAGGTGGGAGATGGAATGTTATCAATAACACCTTTAATTATTGCTTCATTTAAAAATAACATAATCCATGTGGAACTTTTCAAAGGCCGGGTGTGTTTTAAAAAGTCTTTCTGACAAAAAGCAACTTTTGACTGTGTAAGCTGTCTGTGTGCTGGTGTGTAAATCAGCTGAGTGCACGGGTGTGTGTTGTGTTTCCTGAACAGAGCAGAGCGACTGCGCTTCCTCCCGACGCCCGCTCAGTTGCAGGTTGCTCGGTTACATGCAGCACCGCCACGTCACTTTAAAACCTCCTGCTGGAGGCCAGGACAGGATGCAGCTCTGGCTAAACTCTCTGAGAGACGGGCCCATACATGGGAGGGACTGGGCCTCAGCTTCTATACCGGTGAGTCGCCAGGAAAGATGGGAGGAAACCGCCTGTGCTCCGGTCGAGTTTCTCTGGTTGTTTGGTTTCTTTTTTGCCTCAACTTTAGATTATTCTGCAGTCAGTTCTACTCCAGGACTTTAAACTGATTCACTCACGCTTCTTACACACGCACACCAGCGTCGGCCCACATGCAGCTACCAAACACTGTTTGCTTTGCTCTTTGTTGTGTTGCACACTGAGCGGGAGTGACATTACGTGCAGGACATACAGAGAACTGCTCCTCCTTTGTAAAAACTGATTACAATGCGTGGCTGCAGGAAACGAGTTTTAAGGATAATCAGCCAGGGCAGGAAACAGGCGAGATTCAGCAAAAGGTGGGATTCATGCCTTAGGATGCTTTTATAGACTTAATTAGGAATTGATTATCCGTTTCAAACTGCCGTCTCTGCTCTGCTCTCCTCGCTGCTATCGCACTGAAACAGTTTGGGTTTTTTTTATAAATATATAAACAATTTAGGTTTAAATACAGAGGATTGTGCACAATAAAAACTCAGGAACTAATTAAAATAACTAACCACTCTGGTTGGTGACATTTAAAGGACCATTGCAGTGTTTTTGCATACACACAATATTGCTGATAATTTACCAAACAGTACTGTTTTACAAATTATAAATGTTTATCCATTTTTTCGCTATGCAAATTCATACTGCAGTGCAGAGTGAAGACGGTATGTGATTTTATTTTGGCGGTATTACTTTATGTGTGCAGAGTAAAATTATAAAGCCCTTACACTTACTACATGGTGAATGTGGAACTTTCGGGGAAGTAAATGATCACTTTGATGGACCGTAGTCATTATAAACTGAAATTCAGAATATGGAATGATTACTTTCTGAGGTGCATGTAATTCACGTTCTAATAAAACATTTACAAGCGATTAGCAGTAAATTCATCAAAATTATTGTAGGAAATCCTGTAGGGTATTTTTTGTACCTCTACTTTGGTTGACATGCAAATAAACAAAAGTAAACTCTCACCACTCTGCATAAAGCTTCTTCAGGTGATATAACACACAAATATATAACTGACTTCATCCTAAAGTCTGTTTCCCCATGTGGAGGGCTGCAGGTTCTGTTCAGCTTTCCTTTTAACAATGAAAAAATACAATATCTATTCCAGCATCAGAATTATCATAACTAAAATCCTGTGGCGTCAAAGCAACAGTATTTACCCATCATTCTCTACCTCATAGCTCCATCTTGTGGACTAATAAAGAAACTATGTGATGTTGTGACGTTTCTTTCAGTGTGATCTGATAACCAGACCACTTTTGCACGTGGTTCTTATAAAACTGACCTGCAGAGTTATGCTGAGGTCATGAGTTCAAGCCTCACCTGGCTCACTGGGGTTTCTGGTTGTATCCTCTGTGACCAGCCAACAACAGACGTAAACATTAACGGTATGTTCGGTAACTAGGATGTCATCACATTAAAAAGAAAAAAAAACATTAATTCATCTCAGTAACAGCTCAACACACTGTATGAACACGGTGTACATTTGACTAATCTTGTTATAGTTTAAGCATCCTTGGTCAACAGTGTCTTTTTTTGAAATGGGCACATTGATGCAGTTTTACTTGATCGAGTAGCTGCAGCATACAGGCCGAGGCCTGTGGTCGGGCAGTGGTTCAGTCATTTGAATGTGCAGTTTAAAGGGACATACAGCTTGCAGTCAGTGTCTAAGCTACTCTTAAAGTACTACGGTAAAACTCCTGCTGCTCCAGGTGAGGCTCGAACTCACAACCTCGGCATCACTCTGCAGGTTACTGTCTTATAAGTACCGCGCGCTGACCGATTGCGCCACTGGAGCGCTGTGGGACAGTAAGTAGTTCTGGACAAGGAATTCAAACTCAGAATTGTAATATGTAGGTTAATAATGAGTTAAGAATACAAACTCATAGATATTTATGTTCTCCATGTAAACAAGCTGTTCTCAGAGGAAGACAAGGTCCCCAGAACACTGTTTGAAGCTGGAAAGGTGGCAGGGTCCGCCACATACAAACAAAGTAAAACAGTATGAAATGATGCCGTCATATAAGGTCAGTTTGTTTATTCAGTCATGAAAACAATCAGTCAATGAAGATCCTTCTCTTCTAATTAAAACGTCTTTCCCAAAATTACATAGTGCACCTTTAACAGGCCAATGATGCTATCACCCACCAACCACAGTACGAGAATCCAAATCATTAAAACCCTGCTCTGATTAAAAACATGACTCATATACCCTAAAACACACTCTAACTGTAGACTACACCACCGTTAAACAGTTATACTTAACTATTCTAATTAAATGTTAGATCTCACAGCCAGTTAAAATGAGGACAGTCACCATTGACAGGCTCCAGTGCCGCAGTCAGTCAGCGCCCGGTACTTATAAGACAGTAACCTGCCCAGTGATGCCGAGGTTGTGAGTTCGAGCCTCACCTGGACCACTGGAGTTTTACCATGGTGGTTAAAAACCTTCTGTAACTGGTATCTCAGAATGATCCCAAGAGTCTGATGGATCGCAGTGAACCCCAATAAACACACCACTCACTAACTAGAGTGACTAAATCACTCTAACAATGACAGCAGGGCCAGACTGCTGTGATTAAAGGTGCATTATGTAGATTTGGTGAAGACATTTTGACGGATTATTTATGCCTAAAAAATCTAACTAAAAAAACTCTCTTTGTTTTCATGACGGAATAAACTGAATAAACAAACTGACCTTAAACGACAACCCAGTTTCACACTGGTTAATGTTGTTTCTATGTGGTGGACCCTGCCACATTTCTAGCTTCAAACAGTGTTCTGGGAGACCTTATTTTCCCCTGAGAACAGCTTGGGTATAAGGTTATGGAAAGTGAGTTTGTGCTAATAGCTCATGTGTATGAGGTTGAAAAAGTCTGTAAATAATGGATCCCGTGACTCAGCCAACACAGTCAGCTTTAAGGCGTCCTGCTCTTGTCATGTTAATCAATGGTGAGAGCCAGTGAGATCGACTGACTGAAGCAGTGTTTCCTTTCAACAGACTGTGAGAGCTCATCAAGATAGTGATCTCACCTCCTGCAGAGCTCCAGCACGCAGTACTTGTAAGATGCTGAGGTTGTGAGTTCGAGCCTCTCTTAGTGCGCTCTAGTTGTACAGGTGAGATTATTGACCAACGCGATAAAAGCTGAGTCAGGCCAGTAAGCATCTTCAGTGTGAACGTGAAGGTATTTAGCTAAATCAGATGAAGTTTTAGGGCAAAACAATATTCCCCACTTCATCATGGTTCAGCTTAAGGTTCAGGTTCTTTATCTCAGCTGTGTGACCAGCCGACCACATGGGACAAAAGGCATGACTGTGTATTTTTTTGAGGACATGATACAGCCTCTTTATGCTGAGTCAACCTACATTTCCACTGGGTATCAGCTGAAAGCTCTGGCGATGCTTTTCAAGAGATCAGCCGGTATATCCCTGTGACGGATGTAAACATTATGACATATAAGGGTGGAGGGAGGTTGTGAAAGGTCGGTCTAATGACTGTAAAGCCTTCTGGAGGTGATTTGATTATTGTCACCTGGCATGGACTTCCCACTCTCTGCCACCTGGAGCTCTGACTTTCTCTTACTGAAGCAACCTGAAAAACTTCTGTTTAATCCAACATAGTCTAATTTATAGTCATCTACCTGACTGCGAAAGCTCTGTTATAACCGGAGCGGATCGACTGAGTGGTGTCAGAGAAGCACCTCTGCACGATGCTGTCAGTACAAAAGACCCACGCTGTGTAGAGTCCTCCATGTGGCGCAGCTCTGCGGTCCTCACATCGGCGGTCTATCTGATGCAGGCTGGCCTCACGCCCGTTGTCCCCTGACCAGCAGCTTGTGGAGCCTCAGATAGAGAGGTTATCTGAAAAAAGGCCTCCAACACACATAAGAGACATCTGCCAGCCATGAAGCCTCTGACTCACATTTAATCATTTGTCCTCCTTGTCATGGTGGAGAGAAACGACATTTTTAAAGGAACATCTCACCCAAAAATGAAAATTCAGTCACGATTGACTGACCCCCGTGCCGACTGGAAAGTTGTGGAAAGTCCTCAAAACATTTGTGGAGCTTCACCGCAAAGCAGCAGCATTTTCTTGTTATAAACTGTTATAAAACGTGAAAAAAAAACAACCTAAACACAACATAAAACGGATCCGCACAACTCGTCCAGTGTAATTCAAGTCTCTGGAAGCCCTGAGATCACAAATTATTTCAAAAAGACATCATTTACACTCTTGACATGTGATTGAGGTCTCGCACCAGGTTTAGACTGTGTGCATATGCTAATGCTACTAGCTTAGCAGCTAAAAATGGTGTAAGTAGCATCTTTTCAAATCAATTTGGCATCTCAGGGCATCCTGAGACTTATATTATACGAGACAAGCCGTAAAGAGTAATGTTATGTTTTTGTTTCACCTGTTTTTAATTTTTTAAAACAAGTCCCCATCCTTTTCAGTTGTTTAGGGGAACACCGCAGCGCTGTTTTGCTGCAAAGTTTTAGAAATGCTGGCTGGACTCGACATTTCACCCAGCTTTCAGTCAGCAATGACGGTTTATGGCTGAATTTTCACCTTTGGGTTAACTGTTCCTTTAAAAAAAAAAAAGACAGACGAAAGACAGCAAAGACAGTTCTAAGGGCTGCAGCTGAAGGAAATAATGATAATAATGATTTTATTTAACCATGAAACATTTTTTTAGCAACCATCCAGCACTTAAGCCTGCTTAAAAGAAATATCCACATAAACAACAAGAAAGCAACACCCAAAGGTCCAGCAGCACTTTGAGGTCAGCAGCCTCATGGATGATGTGGTAGAAATACCAGCGTGACGCACGTTCAGCTGCAGATAGCACAGTAGTGTGGAGCCCCCACCCTGTCCTGGCTGCAGACCGATAACAGAGGAGGGAAACAACACCATCATTTCTCACCACGTTTCCTCCACGCAGGGACTGAATCATTGCTTCAACTCGTTCACTCTATATTCGTCTCTGCGTTAATGTGTTCATTCAAAATGGTCGACTGACACCTTTTTACGCACATGTTCACACATTGACGGCGCCTGTTGTGAATCCGACTGCGACCTCGGCTGTGAAAGTGGTTTCACTCTGCGGCTGCAATGCTCTCCAAGAGGGAGAAAGATCTCATTGCAGAAGTATGGACGAAACTGATTCCTGTGGCAGAAGATATCGGGTCCGATGCGCTTACTAGGTAGGTCCACGAGACTTTCCAGAATAAAAACTTGACAGACTGTACAGCAGGAAGTCCGGTGTGTGTTTATACATGTTCAAGGGGCACTATGTGGTTTTGAAGAAGAAATGCAAACTCAGTATTTGAATATTTACCTTATTAATGAGGTAATAATGCAAGCTCAGAAATATTCATCTTTTCCCTAAGTGAATAAACAAGCTGTTCTCAGAGGAAAATAAGGTCCCCAGAACATTGTTTGAAGCTAAAAATGGTGGCAGGGTCCGCAACATGTAAACAAAGTAAAACAATATGAAGTTGTGTTGTCCTTTAAGGTCAGCTTGTTTATTCGGTCATTAAAACAAAGAGAGTTTGTTTATTTAGTTTGTTCATCAGTCATTGAAGATCTTTCTCTTCCCTGAAACTACGTAGTGCACCTTTAAGGCCTCTGACGAGATCTTAATCTCAGCTGTCCAGTGACAAAAACCAAGCCAATAAACATGACGTATGAAGAAAGGCCCCAGTGACCCTTTACTAATGACTTAATCAAACTGTGTGACTAAAAGATTGACGCTTTTTAACCTTTATTAATAATGTTTTGGCAGTCATTACCTCAGACTTGATGTCTACACTGCAGCAAATTGAAACTAAAATACAAGAAATAAAAACTTGTTTGAGGAGAAAAAAGGATGAGTTCACCCAAAATTGAACCCCAACCCACAAAACATTCCTAGATCTTTACAGCAAAACATTGTCCCAGTGTTCTCCTAAACAACTGAAGCAGATGGGGACTTGTTTTAAATATGTAAACAAACTACCAATAAAAAACTTTAATTGAATCCATTCAGTTCGTCCGGGGTAATGCAAGTCGCAGGAAGCCCAGAGATCCCAAATTCATTCCAAAGAAGTCATTTTCAGCCTAGTAATTATTGACTGAATTTTCATTTTTGGGTGAACTTATCCTATAATACCAGTGAACCTCTCGGACATACGTTATTTTTAACGCATTACTTGAGATCAGACATGCCACAACACATTAATAAGTTAAATAGAATGAGCATCAACAACACTTTTGTATGTGTTGTATTTCTTAATTTCAGCACACTACAGAAAATTAAGGCCAAGGAAAAAAAAACAATTACAGTTTTAAGTGGAATGAGACTTGATGCTGGTGGAGTTGATTATGCAGTTACCTGAAAATGTGAGAATATGCCATGGATTCAAAGATAGAAACTGGAGAATAACTTTTAAAACAAGAATTAATGTCGTATTTCCCAAATCTAACATGTCAAAGCTTGGTGAGCACATAACTTTTTGCAGTGTATAAATGAGTGTAATGCTGGAGCGTGACTCGGAGAACAAGAACTTGCCATTCATCAAACTTCAGATAGTGTTTTGGATGCTGGCAGCGATCCAAGATCAGTGACATGTTCAAACAAGTTCACGCTGATGATGATGATGATGATGATGATGATGATGATGTCAGCAGAAGGAGTGGTCAAAATCTCCATGCCTCACCTTCTCTGATCATTAGTAATGTTTTTGTATTTCAAATAAAAAAAGAGTCTTAATGTTAGTGTGGAGCAAGTATTTAGATGCTTAACTTAAAGGTGCACTATGTAGTTTTGGGGAAGAAGTTTTAATCAGAGGACTAAAATTAAGAACTTCATTGGCTTTTTCAATGTCTAAACAAACTAAATAAACAAAAATAGACTTAATAAACAAAGTGACCAGAAAGGACAACATTATTTCATTCTGTTTTTACTTTGTTTATATTTGGTGGACCCTGCCACCTTTAGTTTAAAATTCTAAGTTTGAATTTTTCTCTCCAAAACTACGTAGTGCCCCTTTAGGTAAAAGTACTATTCTATGAAGTATCATCAGCCAAATTTGAAGTATCCAAAGTAAAAGTGGTCATTGTGCAGTAAAACATTCCCTGTCAGTGTTTTACTATATATCTGATGTTTCTGGATTTATATAACTGCTGCAATTATGAGTATTTTGTATTTTACCTTTGTTGACAGTAAAAATGTGAAGCGATTAAGCAGTACAAATCACTTTTTTAAATGTCCATGTGTGAGTGATTGTAGCCTGATGTCTCTCTCAGTTGCCTGTACAAGCCAGTGGATGCTAACAGAGAGCGGCAGGAGCTGAAGTAGCTCAGAGGTAGAAACTAAAACAGCAAGCTTCCAGCACAAACAAAGAAGTTCCCCAGAGCCACTTTAATTACTTTATATACTTAAATATATAAACTTATCTAAAACAATGCATCTGTTATATTCTATAAGATCATCATGTGTTTGTTGTGTTGCTGTCCAGTGAGAACCACACATCTCTTCACAAGAGAACAATTCATGAGTTCAGAAAAAACTGGTTCAGAAAAACTCAGTTTATCACAAACAATCCAAATCTCCATGAAATGTTTTCCACTGGACAAGATGGTTATGAGCAATTGTAATATCCTGTCGCTTCCACAGGATGTTTGCCACCTTCCCAGGCACCAAGACGTACTTCTCCCACCTGGACATCAGCCCTCGCTCCGCTCACCTGCTCTCTCACGGGGAGAAGATCGTTCTGGCCATAGCGGAGGGAGCCCAGGACATCGACCAGCTGGCCGTCAGCCTGGCTCCCCTGCAGACCTTGCACGCCTACCAGCTCCGGATAGACCCACCAACTTCAAGGTGCCTTTAACTGCAGCATCAACCCCGCTGATCATTCACACTCATAACAACGTTCCGTTAATCACAACCAGAATGTTCTGGAGGTTTTGATCGCAGTACGGTTTGAAGCTTCAGAACCAACATCTCATGATCTATAACGATGTTATGTTTTATACACATTTGAGAACATATCTATTGTCAGTTTTGAAAAAAGTTAAAGGTATCATGTTAAATGTCACTGTGGTGTGGTGATTTAAAAGAGAAGGGCAGGACGGAGAATGGAAATCAGTTGGGAATAAATTGGAAAAATTAACAACAAAGTCTATAAAAGTGGGTTTTGAGAAGTGGTTTAAGAGAAGTTACTGATTCTGTGAGCCTGGTCTCCTAAGATATGTCAGTAAATCTTTAGTATAAGTCAAATAAAAGTAAAAGTGACTTAATCATCAAAGAAATATTCTGGCAATAATTGAAGGTAAGTGTCAGAATTGGAAGTCAAAATAAAATCTGCCAATACTTCACAGGTCCATTGAATATCAACCCGGCCAGTTATCATATCCAATATGCTGTGTTGTTGTTTTAACTAACAGTTATAATTAAATGTATCAAATAAACGAGGGAGTAAAAAGTTCAATACTTAGAGGAGGTGTAGAGTAACAGAACGTGCAAACACTCAAATGAAATATAAATAGCTCAAATTACACTCAGGTACAGTGTTTGATCATCTCGTCTGTCAGACCTGGGTTATAAATACTGCAACAGCACCGCCATCTGGTGAGATTATGCATAGACGCACAGTTCAAAAGAGAGCAAACAATCCTAAGTGACAGACTTCATCAGCAAAATAATTGATTTGGTTCATGATCAACTTTATGACAAACCAGCCATTAGCTGCATTGGTGGAGCAGGAGTGCCATGTGCAGAGGCTTTGTCCTCGCTGCAGTGGCCCCGGGTTCGAGTACGGATCTGGGGCCCTAGATGCTGTGTGTGGCCCCCCTCCTCATACTGTCTCCTGCCATTTCTGAAGCTGTCCTATCAATAAAGCCATACAAAAGCCCCAAAAGTAGTAATTATAAAAACAACTTTGATGATAAACATGTTTTTACTAACATCATTTGTTTTTGGTAAATGGACCTGAAACAGGGTCGTAACATTTTCCGTACACAGCCATCTGAAACCCTGTTTACTTCTGGGTTTGGACATACACTCGGAGTGTAAAAGGGAAAAAAAAAAAAAAAAAAAAAAACCTTTCCACATAAAAATCCAGAGAGGTGACGGGGTCACTGTTGAAGCATGGAGCTGCCACTTGAGGGCACCAGAGGACCTGCTCCCAAATAAAAAAAGAAGTCTTGGTGCTTTTTTGACAGTAGGCCAGTCTCAGATATCTAAAGGGGCACATACAGCACTGACAGAGCGTCTCCCAGAGATGCAGACCCCAACACAGTGAGACTCATATCAGTTACAAGAACTGTGTGCACAAAAAAGCTTTCGAAACTTTTTCCTGACATCTGAACACGTTTGTTAACCCTTGACATTTGTACCTTGATGAGAATATCCCATCTTCAGTAACCACCCTGCTCCCTCTCCGCAGCTCTTCTCCCACTGTATGCTCGTCGCTCTGGCCGCTCACATGGGCGACGACTTCACACCCGTTGTGCACGCTGCAATCGACAAGTACCTGTCGGCCTTCGCAGCCGTGCTCGCCGAGAAATACAGATGAGACCCAGCCGAGTTGTTTGTTTGTTTTTTTAAAGGGAGTATATGAACTATTTATAATGCAATATGATGTGAAGTATTTATATATGGGTGAATGTTACAATGCAATGTTTTGTAATAATAAAAAATGTGCAATAAACACCTCTCCCGTTGTTGTGTTTTATGTGTTTATATGTGTTTTTAGTGCATTAATTGACAAAATGGCGTCCTGCTGACCATTCTGACAGCTCGCCACGAGTCAGTGGATTGATTGTAGTCAGCATTTGAGTTTCTGAGTTGGGGCTCAGCAGTTAGGGTAGGAGGGTTGTTTGAAGGTGCAGGGTAGAGAAGGGGAAGGTGGGAGTGGGTCTGCTCACCTCAACCCTCCTGCTCATCATCAACTGCACCTGCTCCTGATATAAACATTTTTTTTTTTTATTTTTTTTTAACTGAACATATAAAGCTGATTCTGAACCAGTCCAACACAAGCCAGCAGGTCATTATTGTGAAGTAAAATGACGATCTGAGGAAGTATAAATGAAGCCACTTGGCTTTAGAGGCGTCACTGCAGTCATTAGGATACAGCCTCTGGGAACCATGAACGCCTGTATGTTTTGTCCCAATCCATCCGGATCCATGACAGAGGGAAAAATTAGTCCTGGAGAAGAATCTCGCGGTGACCCTCAGGGGGCTCCGCACTCCAGTCAACTACGTGACACTGATGAGTTTTGCCACGGCCAATTAATTCAAGGACGAAGAAGAAGCCCGCGCCTGTCTCTAACTGTTACATCATTTTACCAAACGGTGGCGCTGTTGCGGCATCTGTAAACACTTTCCAACAAATACAGTCGAAGTGTTTCTCTGGTCCTGAAATCCGACTCTGGCGCTGAAAGACGCCAGCGTGAGTGAGATCAGAGCTGTTCCCGGTGCCCAAATACCCCTGACTCACTGTGGGAGCTGTCTGTGGTGCTAAGATAAAAAAGGAAATGTTTAATGAGGAGCTGTCTGTGGTTCTGAAGTGAGATGACATGAAATTGAATACAGAGCTGTAACAGGTGCTGAGAGAGGTCAAAGTTAATCTGGAGCTGTCTGTGGTGATGGACAGCTGATGTTTTTCAAGGCACTCGTAGAAATGAATCCACAGACAGACGTAACAGTCAAACACAGTCACACTGCTGATGCCTCTTCCCCTGTCACATGACGCCCCCTGCTGGTTCCAATGAGTAGCTGTAGGTGTTTCTGGAGCACTGCCTCTGAGTCTGAGTGGGTGGGGCCAAAAGGTCACATCTGAGGCCGTTCATCCAATCAGCTGTAGATACAAAAGTGTGCCATTATTTCTTTTTTTTAATCATTATTCCTGTTTCTATTCTCATTACTATATCTGACACTTTCAGAGACAAATTGTTGCAACAAAATGATTAGAAATGCATTCGGCTTGTGTCGAAGTTGTTTTATCTTCTATATTTGACATCATGCGTGGACAGCAGTAAGAACTGTGAGGGCAAATCGAAGAAGTCATTTATATAAAATCGTAAGTACAAGCAGCGACAGGGCAGACAGCACTCTGTTTGGAGCCGATCACACTCGGCTGCTTGGATGTAAGTAAGGTCGTGTCCCCCCTGTCAGGTGTCCTCATGTCACTTTGGGCTTCACCCGTCAGACCGAGGCAGCGTTGGGTGTCTGAGCTCTTATCAGGTTTGAGCTGCAGCCTGAGATAATGCAAGTGTGTGATGAGTTCAAGTGTCACGTGGAAAAAGGAAGACCTCAGGACTCACGTCACTGACAGTGAAAAACCTACAGAAACAAAACAAGGGCATTAAGCAGCTAAAACAATCATCTGTAAAAGAAAAAAAATTGTGTAGAGGACATTTAGACCTTTTTTTACTTTAGAAAAAAGGGATTCTACGGTGACTTTTTGGAGGATTTAAAAAACGAGATAGTGAAGTCTGAATTTATTATATCCACCGATGGACTCACTGTGAGATTTTATTACAAGAGTGTAAAAGTTCTAAATTAATTCTGAGTCACATGATGAAACTATTTCAATATTTCCCAGGGTTTGGAACTGTTTGACCATGATTGATTTTAAACAAACTTAAAAAACAAACTCTCTAAGTTTTCATGAGCGAATAGACAAACTGACCTTAAAGGACACCACAATTTCATACTGTTTTACTTTGTTTATATGTGGCGGACCCTGCCACCTTTCTAGCTTCAAACAGAGTTCTGGAGACCTTGTTTTCCTCTGAGCACAGCTTGTTTATTCAGTTATGGATTTGGATTCCACTTTGATGGAACTTCATTGGACCCGTGCATATGCTGCTCAGCCTCTCTGAAAGCAAAACCATTCTCCGAGAAATAAACAGGTTTATCAAACTAGCCGTCAGGTGCAAACATCTGCATATCACATTTGAATACAGTTAAATATAATACAAATGAACTTTGTAATGAAACTAACTTTTGGTTAAATATCAAGCAACTGAGAATCATCACTTCTTAACTGATGAACTGTTAAGGGTGAACTGATCACATAAAGTCACAGTAACGTCAAGAGAAAGGATTCATGAAGGCATCCCCAGTCACGTATCAATGAATCCAGGTGTCATTTACATTTTGGGGATGCTGCATCCCAACCACTTTTTTAAATGGCAAATTTTGTCCTTTTTGTTTCTTTTTTTAAGCATAAATTGGTCAAAAATGTTCTGAAAAATAACTTATACTTTTTGATTAATGTGGTGTTGTGGATGTGATGGGTGACGATCAACATTATGCTTATATTTTGGACTGTCGACTCTGAGGTGCAGGTCTTCTCTCCCCTTATTATCTCCTCTGACCACGCTGATCTTCACATTTCATTGCCCGAATCATATTGAAGACACTGGATCCCCTCTTGGATGTGAGAATGGTAGATAAAACGTGATAAAGGGCCTTCTAGGGTGCCCCACCCCAAAGCTACAGCTGGTGACCTTTGAAAAAAAAAAATGTCGCCTCTACCCCACAAACATCCTGAGTCCACCACTGGTTGAATACCATTTTAAAAAATGTCTCTGCATCTGAACTCTTATGTCAGACCTGATGGTCTAACAGTAACTCAGGAGGTCTGAAGGAAATCTACACTGCTACAGACTCATGATAGGTGTAGGTCAACCATCACTTTATCACAGAGTATCATTCACTCAATTCATGTCTTCATTTGAATAATGGCACATTTTTATAATGGCAATTTCTCATAAGGGTCTGTCTTTTTTCAATCGGTACCAGGTGGCTGTGCGTAATTACGCACGCGTAAAAGAAAGACAACGTGGACGACAAACGAGCTTCGCCTCAGTGGCCCTTTATTTTTATTTTCTCATGGAGGAGACACTCGGCACGTGGAAAACAGAGGTGAGAGCTCCTTCGTGTAAACGGGTGTGAGGTTTAGTGGTACTGCCTTCCCAGAGCAGACACCACCACGGCCAGGAACTTCTGGAAGGTGGCCTGGGTTTCAGCGGTGAAGTCTTTGCCCAACTTGGCGGCGATGACGATGGTCAGGCAGTCAGAGAGCAGCTAAGGGGAAAAAATAATAATAACAGCATTTAATGTCTTTGCATGAATGTATTTCACATTTGCAGTTTGAAATCTCGCGGGGGGTTTTGTTTTTACTTTGAAGTTGTCGGGATCGACGTGCAGCTTCTCGGAGTGCAGCACGCTCAGCTCGGCGTAGGTGGCCTTGATGTTGTCCATGTTCTTCACGGCCCGGTCCAGGCCGTGCAGCACAGTGATGCCGTGGGCCGCGATGTTCGGGTTGCTCATGATGGCCTCGGCGTTGTAGAGGTTGCCGAAGGCGCCGAAGTACCTCTGGGTCCAGGGGTAGACGATCAGACACCTGGAAGAGGAGGGGGAGAAGGGATCGGATCGTGATGGATGCTCCAGGAGCCGAATCTCAACTTTGACGACTTTATACATGCTGTGTATGTCAGTAGGGTGTCGTACCTGCACAGAGCCTTGGGGCCGACGTCCTCATAGTTCAGGTTGCCGAAGATGCTGGCGATGGTGGTGCGCTCCTGCTCGGTCCACTCGACCATGATGGCTCTTGTTTGATTTGTTTTTCGCTTGGAGAGACGAAAAAAAATAAGCTGAGTGGTGATTCAACTCGAAGCCAACGGGGTCTATTTAACCGTGCCACGGCTGCCCCCGCCCTGAAGGAGAGGTCGGCTGTGATAGGCTGGAGATAAAAGCACGTGTTGAGATAAACGACACACCTGCGTCAGAAGTTTTCTGGAATATTTTTGATGTCGTTTTAGTGACATGACAGATTTTGACTTGAACAGAAAAAGCGGTTAATTAGGCGATCTGCACGTTAATTGGGAGACATTTGATTGACTGTCAAACACTTGGGTTCCTGTGCAGCTGTGCAAAGTTTGAACTCTCCCTTTAAGCCATTTTCTCGGTGCCATTAAATCAAATAAAAACATCTACATAGGTAAAACTTCACAGGAGAACTTTTTTCAAATAGTTTAACATGTTATCCTTGTGAACATCTATCCAGAGTTCTTCCATCAGAGGGTCAGGACAGTAACTGTGCACTGAACTCTCTCCTCACTGTTACTGAGGGTCTGTTGGCTCTCTTATTTTGTTACTTTACACAAAAAAAAACATACACACATCAGCTATTGTATTTAACTCAGCAGCTTTTCAGTCCTTAAAGGGGCACTATGCAGTTGTTGGACAAGAAATTCAAAATCAGAATTTAAATGTTTTGAGGTGTTATATGAGACAATAATACAGGCGCAGACATGTTTATTGTTTCCAGAGCTGAATGAACAAGCTGGGGGTCCGCCAATTTTATTTATTTTTTAAAAAACAAAATAGAACAGTATGAAATTCTGTTTTTCTTTAAGGTCAGTTAATTATTTATTTAGTTTGTTTAGACATCAATTAACTGTTGATTGAGTTTCAGTGTGACCTAACTGCGATCATTTTGTTTGTGGTGAGCAAAAGGAATTCACGTTACATTCCGCATCACTACATGCATTTAATCAGCATGAGCCACGTTTAAATCAAGCGCTACTTAAAGGGGCACTATGCACTTTTGGAGAATAAAATACAAACTCAAAAATATTATTTTTCAACTAAGTAAACAATCTGTCCTCGGGGTAAAACAAGGTCCAAAACACTGTTCGAAGCTAGAAAGGTGGCAGGGTCCGCCACATATAAACAAAGTAAAACAGTATAAACTTGCGTTGTCCTTTAAGGTCAATTTGTTTATTCAGCTGATTCAGTCATGAAGGCAAAAATAATTTGTTTATTTAATTTGTTTGGACATACAAAAATAAGTCAATGAAAATATTTCTCTTCTTCCTCAAAACTACGTAGTGCACCTTTAATTAGGCCCAATTGATATTAATCAATAATCATTGGTTGAAACAGCACAGGTGTTGATGTTTTATTGAAAACAATATGGTTGATTGGACAATATGCAAACATATTTTAATACACACCCACCACAACAATACAATTAATTAATTTATTAATTTATTAATTTATTAATTTATTGAATAATTAGCTTTTATCAACACTATGTTTGATTAACAATGTAAACGGGTATGACAAATATCATAGTTTCAAATAAATGATGATGACTCTGTGTGCTTTGACACCAAACGTCAGTGACTCTGCCAGGCAGAGACAGTGTCCGGTGCCAGTGTGTGTGTGTTATCTGCAGAGCCACACCGGTGTTATCTGCAGGGGCGCCCCCTCCCCGCCCAGACACCCACTGCCAAAAACCCACATGTGTTTTGATTAAGAAAATACTTGAGCCCTGCGATAAAGCTGCTGAGCTCTATTTCCCCCACTTGATAGGAAATAAAATTAATGGCCGGAGCCAAGATGAATTAAAGAAAATGAATCACTGATAAATCTTGGAGGGCTTTCAAAGCTGCAGCGCCGCTCAGATTGTAGACTTTTATCGGCCTTTTATTTTGTAGGAGATTTTTCATCGAGAGAAGGCCTCTTCTTTGTGGGACAAACATGTGGAAATAAATGAATGTTTTCGTCTGTTTTATGATGAAGCAGAATGTGCTGTTTTTTGGGACTTTCTGCTTTGAATATTTTGAGAAAATTGTGTGAATTAAATAAATAAAAATTAAAACCTACTTTTTTTTTTTTTTTACAAGTCCTGTGCTTAAATAAGGAGAAACGTTTACTTCAGAGATGAATATGTTCACTTCAGGCACAAATATTGAATCTATTGAACTAAATTATTAGAAGGAACGTAATAAAAGTGGATGCTCTGAGCCAAGATCTGCATTTTTTAAAATAAAGTCTTGCTTATGTCTTTGTCCACATTATTATAATCTGTTTCTCAGCTCAGGCTAAGTGATATTAACCCTCCAGCCTGTGACCTGAGATGCCCTCCGTCACCTCCCCAAACTTCTATACCAACAGTCCATCAGACCACATGTGAGGTGCGGACTCTTACACATCACAGGAGCGGATTCGTGCCAACTGAAGCCCCCGATGGCAGCGGCTGATAGCGCCCCTCAGGCTGGCATCAGGCCACCTGACCTGCGTCAGCCCAGTTGGCTTGACCTCCCCCTGGCCGTGGGTGTGACTCTCCAGCCAACTGAATTTAAGCAGAGCTCCGGCCAAAGATCAACCATCCGACCCAGGTGCGAAGAGAGAAACCAACATGAGTTTGACTGTCAAAGACAAGGACGCCGTCAAGGCCCTGTGGGCCAAAATCTCCAAGTCGGCTGATGCCATAGGGGCTGAGGCTCTCAGCAGGTGAGCAGATCATGGCGTGCTTTTACTTCATTTATTCATTTACGTTACAGCCGTTTAGCTGGTTGTTTAATTGAGGGAAAAAATAACACTGACAACACGTGATATTCTCGCATCAGTGTTATTTAACAGTTCAGTTTCTAGTTTCTAAGAGCACTGTGTAGTGTTGGAATCAGAAGAGAAACATCTTCATTGACTTTTTTTTTTTAAAATAAACAAACTCTTCGTTTGCATGACTAAATAAACAAACACAAGTTTTACTTTGTTTATATGTGGCGGACCCTGCCACCTTTCTCGCTCCAAACAGTGTTCTGGGGACCTTATTTTCCTCTGAGAACAGCGTGTTTATTCAGTCACGGAAAAAAATAGACACTTGAGTGAGTTTGTATTGTTATCTAATTAATTTTGTAAACATTAAAATTCTGAGTTTGAATTTCTTCTACAAAACTAGTAGCGCCCCTTAAATAAAAAACAAACGAGAGATAAGCATGTCTAAAAGTTCAAGACTGAAGACGAAACTGTTCTAAATCTGAATTAGAAATTATGTAGCGGTTGCATCTCCTGATTTCGCAAATTAGCTCATCATAATCTTCGTTTTAATGGAAGCAGAAATGTATACAGATCATCAGCGAGGGTTATAGATTTGAATTTTTATGAAACATCGTCATTCCCAACGACGATGACCAAAGGGCAAGCCGTGCTCCAGGTGAGGCTCGAACTCACAACCTCGGCATCACTCTGCAGGTTACTGTCTTATAAGTACCGCGCGCTGACCGATTGCGCCACTGGAGCTCTATCTGTACTTACACTCAATGCGGATCAAACCTGAACAGTCGTACTGTTAGAGATACTGTCGTAAATCACGTGTTATTGGTCTCCACCTCCACAGGATGCTCTGCGTCTACCCGCAAACCAAGACCTACTTCTCCCACTGGCCGGACCTGAGTCCCGGCTCTGCCTCCGTCAAGTCGCACGGAAAGAAGGTGATGGGTGGAGTCGCCCTGGCTGTGTCCAAGATCGACGACCTGACCACCGGCCTGCTGGATCTCAGCGAGCAGCACGCCTTCCAGCTGAGGGTGGACCCCGCCAACTTCAAGGTGAGACGGGGCGGGGGGGTCACCTGACATCACTTAGAGCTACAATAAGATATGTTCCTACAGTGTAGGATATGTGCCAAGAATCTGGATCCCACCGATGTGACTCGTGCGTACTTTTACGCACGGTTGATGCACAAATGGCGCATTCACGTCGCAGAAGTCGCAGCTCTGAAAAAGGAATTTCTTGTGTTTTTTGTCCAAAATCGATTCACCGATTTTGTGATGCTGGCCTTGGGGCCTGCTCTGCACTACACTGGCATTTCAGATGCTAATGATGGACAGTGGAAATAACCGACTTTTTCAATTCAATTTTTAAAAAATAATTTTTTTTTTTAAATCAAATTATTTCCTGTCATCCGCAGATCCTGTCCCACTGCATCCTCGTGGTCATCGCCACCAAGTTCGCCAAAGAGTTCACCCCGGAGGCCCACGTGGCCTTGGATAAGTTCCTGGTCGCCCTGGCCCTGGCTCTCGCTGAGAAATACCGCTAGGCCCGCTCGCAGTGTGGTCTCAGGGTCTGCCGCCATGTATCACCGTGGTGAACAATGAAAGAATAAACTGCATGCAGCCCAGACCCTGACCCTGTTATGTCTTTGACTTCCCCTCGCATCACTTCCTCACACATGCACAAGCACCAGTGTGGTGTCACGGGCGGGGGGAATAAATGAGGAGAGCATTCGTTTGTGTTTTCATCTTTTAATTTCATATGAAAAAAAAATCACATAACGGTGACACAGTTTGACAAGGAAGAAAAGAAAGGTACAGTGCATCAAGAGAGACGGTGTTCACAGGTTCAGTGTCGCAACAGCCCTTAGGATTTCATGATGACTCGTAGCTTATCATCGCCGAGAATGAGCCTGCAATAGAAGAGAGACACCGTGACACCACGCTGTTAGCGCTCATTTTTTAAAGATTAATTTATTAATTCAGTTGCGACATCCCAACAACCCGTCGGGCTTACCTGACTAGAGCAGCGGCCACCAGGCCTCCTCCTATGGGTCCCACCCAGTACACCCAGTGATAGGTCCAGTAGTTGGTCATCAAAGCCGGACCGAAAGCCCTGGCAGGGTTCAGACACGTTCCTGATATATCGCCCCTGCAAGTTTGATTACTATTATTATCATTCATACTTTTTTATTTTTGTTTTATCTATGTCTCAGCTGATATTCAATTCAGTTCTAACTTTATTACAAACGCAGGGTCGAGATTAAACACAGGGCGTTTGGTAGAATAAATAATACACTAAAGCACAATAAAACTACAGCAGCACAACTGTCAAAAGAAAAATACTGTAGTCATTAAAATAAATATATATATAATAGCAGTAAGTAAAGTCGAAGTGAGTCGGATTTCTTTTTATGGTTACACCCTTTGAACCAAACCGTGGTGGTGCAGAATCAAAATAAGATTTGGACAAATAGTTTTATCAGAAATCATGATGACAATGAAAACGGAAGTCATTTTGCTGCCACGCATCAATTTTCATTTAACATCTATGTGTTCCGTTTCGTGTCAGTGTCGACTGAAGTATTGGTAAGTGAAAGGCAACTTCCTGGAGAAAACAGTTACATCTTTGGTCCGGTTGGCGTCAGACCCAAAGCGTCAGTATTTTACGATCTTTGGATGAGACTCAACAATTAACTGTTTCATTGGAAGTTACAACATCAATACAACCACAATAACAATATAAGTAACAAGTAGACATTTATCACTTCACCTTTTATTGTCTTTTATGTTTGTGAGTTCAAAAGTTCGTCTGGCGTTTGTATCTTTTGTTGCTTTTTTCATGCTGAGAACCTTTATTTTGAAACTTCTACTTTACTTTGAAAGAAGACAGTCAGTTATTATCATCAGAGAATCAATGGCAGTGAAAGTGTCAGCAGCCCGGTGACAGTGTCAATGTCTAACTCGGTGTAAACACAAGAAACACTGTGACCGTCAGCCTTTGTTAGCTCACCCTGCCAGGATGTTGATGATGACGGTGCAGCCTACGAGGAAGGGGGCCAGCGGCGTCTTTGTCTTGCCGTTGACTGCCACCAGCAGCACCACCATGGTGACTAAGCAAGTCATCGCCACTTCCCCAAAGATGGCCTTGTACAGCTGGCTGTCCGACTTGAGGATGTCGAACGCTGCTCCTGTGGCGTTCAGGTAGCGATCTGCAGGGGTCATCACCTGTTGGGACGCATCAGTGAGGAATTTTCCTTCAGGTTTTGTTATTATTTGTTATCTGTTGTGTTGCAAGTGTGTGAGAGAGTCAAAAACAGAATATTGCGAGGTTAACGACGACCCTGACCTTGGCCATGCCGGCTCCGAGCACTCCTCCGATCAGCTGGCTGACCAGGTAGAGTCCCACCGTGGTCAGCTCGATGCCTCCGCACAGGTAGATGGCAATGGTGAAGGGAGGGTTAAAGTGGGAGCCGCTGGAGGAAGGGGGGAGAGTCGAGATCTCAAAACGTACTCAAAGGATATGATTCAGATTATTGTGCAGCAAACTATACGACACACAAACTGGTTACCTGATGTTATCCATGACCGCCACCATCACTGCCACAGCCAGTCCGTGCACCAGGGCTGGCTGCAGCCGTCCAGCCGCCGGCACGTTCTCGATCACGGACACGCAGCCGATGAAAACGAAGAACATGGTCCCCACTATCTCGGCCATGCAGGGCTGGATCACGGTCTCATACTTGTTGGGAGATCTGGACACAGGAGGCTTCCTGCCCCTCTCCAGCAGAGCAGAGTCTGTGTCTTCCAGTTCCATTTTCTCGACTCCCATTGACACTCCGTTAGATTTTTCTGCCTGGATGAGACTTCCGTCGGCTCCGCAGCTTCTCCAGGGTGTGTGGACAAAGTCAAGTGTGCTGCGAGGTGTTGTGGTTATTTATAATCGTCGCCAGCAGCTGGGACACTGAACCTGGATTGCGCCACAGGTCATAAAACATCAAAGGTGAAGCATATATCAATACAGTCCTCCTCCTAAACGAGCCCTTTGACACCTGCCCAGCTCCGTCCTCAGGCGGAGTCGGGCCAGGTCATTCAGGAATACTCAAAGGGACCTTTTGTAAAAGGGTAGACCAAGTTCAAGACAAAACACGAGCTGATCACGGTTGACCTCGGCCACAAGAGCTGGAGGGATCAAGAAGTGCACTTAAGTGATCATCATGGTTTCGTTGCTTAGTTGCACAGTAGCCTATATAGATAAGGCAGACCTGGACCATAGACTATACCACTCAGTATATTGTCTCTGTGCACCCTACGTTCACGGCACCTAAGCGTGTCTAAATCAAGTTATAGAAATTATTATGAGATTATCTTTATATGTAGTACTATTTCATTTTATTCTATGTATATTTATCAAGTGCATTTTGCCATACTGTACTTGTACTGTAATACAAGGATGTTTTTTATTCATTAAGAAACGCTCTCAATTTCTTGCTGATGCCTCAATTTGACCCACATGAGCAAACGACACCGTCAGCGAGAATACTGGCTAATATTATACACTTAGTATAGTTATTCTTTTTTTAGATTATAACATTATTTGATGGTGGAGCGCTAAAGATAAGTCAGGGGGTGCAACAGCCGGAGGAAAGAAGTTACTCTGTGGTCTGATGGTAGGGCATTAAAACACAGTTAAATACATACATTACCTCATTGCAACGCACCCCGACATACAGTTGTTTTTGAAAAATTAAAATAGTGTTAAAAGACGTTGTGTCTTGCTGTCACTTGCTTTTGAAACGAATGTCTGTACTGTCCAGATTGAGACATTTATCAAGGTGGTGGTTCTCATACCACTTTTCTCCACAGGGGGCGCCAGAATCAACAGATAATAATCTTTGTAGCTGCTTTAAGTATGATTTTAACTGCATATTTCCACTTTATGCTACTTCATCCTCTGTTGTACCGCTTTTTTACTCTATTACATTTATGTGATAAACAGCTGTGGTTAAATTTTACTTAGCTGATAAAGACTTCATAATAAAAACCCTGTGAATACCAGTTTGACATTGGTAGCTTTACCATTAATCATCTCATGACCCCACAGGTTTATCTCTTCATCTTTTGCACGGGCTGACCAATGGTAACCACTGCATTACACAATGTGGGTGCAGACAAAGGCATTAAATGTAGGCCAGCCGCTGATCACATGACAATGCTACTCATACGTGCTGCATCAGTGTGGTCTAAAATCTAGAAATGGCATATATTCCGCCGAGTGGGTATTTTTTACTTTTGATAATCTAAGTTTTTTTAATGATGATAGCACTTGAGTACTTTTTCTCAGCTGCAAGACATTATGTAGTTATGTAGTATTTAATTTTGTCTTGTAAACTTTCACTTCAGTATGGTTTGAGATACTTGTACCATACTTGGGTATTTATTGTTCATGGAAATGTATTCATTCTCATCATTAAGGCTATAATTGAGTCAGTGGTTTCAAATGTAGTTTCCATATTCATAATTGTAGCCCAGCAATGTGGCTCTTTCACTGCTCTTCCAAGCTGGAAAAAAAATAACTCCTGTCCAGGACAATGTTAAACAATAGAAACAAAATAAAAAAACTTTGAAATATTTTACTTCACTTACTTTTTCATTTGTTTAATGAAACACATTTTGAAATACTCGGTGAGTTTTGCAAATGACATACTGCCTAAACTAGCTCCACCTCAACAAACTATGATAGTAGCAGGCCAGTTACACATTATTGCATCATTGATATAGTAATGACCTAATAATAAAAATACACATGTATCATAAAACATAATTAAGTGGGTATTTATTACTTTTACTTTTGCTACTTTACATTTTTTCTGATAATACCTTTGTGCTTTGACTTAACTAAGCTTTTGAAAACACATCTTTTACTTACAAATTTTTATATCATGGCATGCTACTTTATATAAGTTAAGGATCTGAATATTTCATCCACCAGATACCACATAAAGGATTATCTTTTGTAAGAACTGTACTCGTCCCTCTGGAGGCTCCCAGTGGCCACACACATGGTGTTTTGTCCTGTCTTTTTTAAAATGTGTACCTTTTATTTACATTCGAACATTCAAATAGTGTGTAAAGCATTTTATCATACATCTTTAATGAATCAAATACTGTTACATTCACTTTCTGTGTGATTGCAAGTGTTTTACCAGCCAAGAGCGGGTGGATAGGTTGGTGTGGCTGCACAGTGCCGATGATCCGAATTCATCATTATCACAACCATCATTGTTCATCTTTGAGGATGCATATGTTCACTTTTGAGAAACATCTCAAAGGCTACCAGTTTATGATTCAAATCTAGCTTTATTGTATAGTGCAGTGTCGTGTCCTTGCACTGTCTTTTAAGTAATAAAGCTATAAAAGCATAGTTTTCCATTCGGGACTTTGACCAGAACAACAGGTACAAGCTGACAGTTGAATAGATAACAGAATGTATGATCGTTCATATGAAATTGTATGTATGGAATTTATTATCAGATGTCTCTGGACCTGTTCCAGTAGTATCATCAAACAAGTTACAGTGCGAGTAGGGTGTAGCTATCAGCTCCCTATCATATTATCAAACACTTTATTGAATCTTGAAACACAAAATGTGTCATCAAGACAATGATTACATGATAATGATTATGATTTGTACAAGAATAAACATATTTGCACACATTTTTCAGACATTTAAATTGTACATATTTAATTGTTTTACTGTATAAACATCTAAATACAAAAAGCCGTCAGTCGGGATGTCTTCCTCTTTAATAAATTAGACGTTCACTTGAACACAACCCGGGTTTTGTGGTCACCGAACAAGAGCCTGCAAAAGAGTGAAACTGAATTATTGACTGTTCAATTATAGTAATTTTACAGCAGTACTGAGCATGATTTCATAACACGTAATAGGCATGGATGGATTTTTGAACAGGCCTATCAGACACCCTAGCAAACCCAAGAGATCACGGTGCTCCCCTGAGATTCACTGGCAAATATCACCGAAAGAAAAACAACTTCAAAGAGACAAGAAATAAACACAAAGATATGTTAAATGGGTACAAAGAGATGCAAGACAAATATTTTTTTTTAAATCAAAGAAAAGAAATGAAGCAACTACTGGGAGACAAATAGTGACCATAACTGGATATAAAGCAATCAAACAAGGCCAAAAAAAAAACATCAAAGGGACATAAAACAACTACAAAGAAACTCAAAATGACTACAAAGAGACTGAAGATGGCTTCAAAGACATACAGAACAATCACAATAGACTAAAAACAACCACAATGACACAAAAATGACATCAAATGGACATAAAACAACCACAAAGACACTCAAAAGTACTATAAAGAGACTCCAAGCAGACACAAAACAACCACCAAGAGACAAATAAATAGTTGTTAAACAACTACAAATATACCTTAAAACCACTTATAATGACTGCAATTGTTAGTGTCTCTGACAAGTCAGGGTGTTTTGATGCCTCATAGGAGGGGTTGGGGGATGTTGTGCCGATGGGCCCACTTGTCTTAACTCACAGAGGTCAGGCAGGATGTCAGATTGTAATAATACTAAAGCTCATCAGGTGGAGCCACAGGAGCACAGCTCTTTAGCCATGTGTAAGGTTAGACTGAAGTCCAGTGAAAAGGGAGGAGGGAGGTCACTGCAGTTTATGCTGAATAACTTTGAAGGAATAATCTGTTTAGCAATGCAGCTTTCATCTTTAAACCAGACCCTTATCTTTACACCTGTATATCAGAAGATAGCTGACCTCACTGTGTAATGTGACCTGTTGAGACGTTCCATCTCTCTAATCTTAACACTTAACACTGTAGTCTTTTGCACATCCCCCAGTCAGTACATTTCACATACCTGCACAAAACCCATTGTAAATAGCTCTTGACTTACGAATGAAAACTCAAAACTCCAAAAATTAAAGGCAAGTTCCTTGTATTTAAAAACCTGTAGTGCTTGGCAGCAAACCTGATTCTGATAATGAATTATTTATATGACAGAGATTCTGCTACAGAAAAGGTGCTTGTCTTGCTCCACCCATTTTGATTTAACTCAACCAATCAGGTTATTTCTGCTTCCACTGCAATCCTGCACCTGCAGAATATATTATAGCCTAAACGGATATTTACTTAAATGGTTAATTCTTGTAAAAAACAAAAGCCACATTTAACATTTACACATTGAGTGTTACATAACTAGCAAAACCAAAGTATTTGTCATATTAAAAAAATGTTTTAAAAGATCTGTAAAAAGTCATGGAATCACCACTTTGTTCTTAGCTATACGTACCTGATGAGGGAAATGGTGCACAGCGCACCGCAAACAGGTCCAACCCAGTATACCCAGTGATGGTCCCAGTGGTTGTTGACCACTGCAGGACCAAAGGCTCGGGCAGGGTTCATGCAAGCTCCAGACACAGACCCTCTGAAACAACAGCCGGTACGAACAACACTGTCACACAGCTGCTGACCAGAGTGACACAGCTCAACAGGCTGATCCTCATTTTCAAAGTAGCAGCAACATTTCCAACAACAAACACACCCAAAATAGAGAAGTAGGAGATGTGATAGTGGGCTGCAGGCCTTAGCATAAAATTGGTGTAACATGGATGAAATTAAAGTGGCAATATGTAGTTTTGGAGGAGAAATTGAAACTCAGATTTAATACTTAGAATATTAATGAGGTAATAATGCAAACGGAGAAACATTTATTTTTTCCATAACTGAATAAACAAGCTGTACTTATATTAAAATAAGGTCCCAGAACACTATTAACAAAGTAAAATAGTATGAAATTGGTGTTGTCCTTTAAAGTCAGTTTGTTTATTCAGTATATTCAGTCACAAAAACAAAAAAAAGTTTGTTTAATTTAGTTTGTTTAGGCACAAAAAAAAATCAGTCATTGTAGATGGATAGATAGATTAGATATTAAACGTTAAACTGACCTTTAAGGTGACAATACTATTCTATTACTGAACTATGGTATCTTTTTTATGACTGATAATAACTGTATGGAGGATGGTTTGTTGTCAGGGCTGTAGTTGTGATGTGGTCATATCCTCGTTATGTTTTTAATTGCAGTCTGGGGGGAAAATTATACAGAATTTCTTTATGTTGATTTCAGTATTTTTAGGCTTATCATATATAAATGTGTAATATGTAAGATTCTTGTTTAAAACATTAAAAAAAAAAGCTAAAAATTAGCTACACAATGTGAAGAAACAACAGTTTTGACTAGTGCTGTCAGGCGATTAAAAAAATTAATCTAATTAATTACAGGATTTGTAATTAATTAATCTAATTAATCGCATTTTAATCTCATATCTGCTAAAGGTACCCAAATACAGAATTCGAATTCTAGGACATTACAAAAGTGTATTGCGTGACTAATCAATTGAATACACTAAGAAGAGAAGAACTTGCCGTTCAAAGGCCCGAGCAACGATGTGCTCGCCTCGCTCCCCTGAGTCGCGTCCATGTCTGTTGTCATCCTGCTTTGACTAGCGACTCGGGCTGATGGTCTGTTAACTGCACAGATCCCTCACTCAACTTAATACAGAGAAATGCCCCACAAAACAACGTTACAGAACCAAACTAAGGTAGCATAGTAACTGTAACTGTCTTTGGGAACAAGTTAAAAATACCACAGCTGTAAGTGGAGAAGCGTCCTTCCTCCCGCCCGTCCTACAGACTCCTCGTCACATTTCTGCCATGCAAAAACACTTTACCTCACCGAGTGTTTCTGATGAAAAAAAATCTCAGCGACGGTCAGCCCTCCGGACCGAGACTTCAGTGAACTTTACCCCGGAAGACAGTCTCCGTCGGTTTTGAGTGACAGGGGAGACACCGGGGAAACCCCTTGAAAACACACACACGTCATCATCATGACGTGTACCGTCACGTCTCTTTAGGAGCCGCAGCGGCGCTTTCTGTGTAAATTACGCAGCGGTTCGTCTTTACAGCAATGCTTCAGTCTGTGTGAACGAACAAAGGTGGAGAATTGGCGAACGACCGCTGCGGTGTTAATGTGGTTACAGCTCATAGGGCTGATCTGGACTGGAAGTTGTGTTACGATTCTGCCTTCTCACAGAGCGAGACAGGTTCGTGGGTCTGAGTGTCGCCATTTCAGCTTCGATTAGTTACAGCCCTACTGGCGACGCAGGTGGGAAGTGACGTGCCACTGCCAAGTAGCCTACGGGTCATTCAATGGGCCAAATTTAAAATGCTCGCGCATTAAATTGCCACTCAGAATCTCAGAATTAATTGCGTTAATTTTTATAACGCGTTAATTTGCAGTGTAATTAATTAATCTAATTAACGCGTTAAACTGACAGCCCTAGTTTTGACATTATGACGTGTTGTGTTGCTGAGAGTTAGCATGCTAACCAGAAGCTCCTGTGCTAGTGGTATAAACACCTTCCCGGTGCTCCAAGCTCACAGTTTGGACTGCTAGCTGTGCAGCTAAAACATTAACACTCTTATGGGTCTACAATTTCTTCAATACTGAGGTCTTACCCAGCAAATATGTTAGCTGTCACAGTGAGGCCGATGCAGAGAGGAGCCAATGGGGAGCGGGTTTGGCCGTTGATGGCCCCCATGCACACCACCATCATGAGAATGGCGGTCAAGATCACCTCTGCCAGGGTGGCCGCTGCCAGATCTTTGTTGGTTACGTCAAAGGCACCTCCAAGGCTCGCATCGGATACGTTAAGGGGGAACACTCCCTGAAATCAGAGCAAATTTAACATATATCATCCAGCGCATGATGACACTGACTGGAGTGAAAAGTAATCATTTATTTTCTACTCAACAAAGAATGCCACTACACTGAGACCAATTCTTAATCAGGATTAAAGCCCAGTATACATAATAGTTGTTTATTGTTTTGTCGACTCAGAACTTTCAGGATGATGAGAAAATAAGTCCAAATTTGAATTCACTGTGTCAAAGTTATGAGAAAAGAAGTCCCAAATATGATATAAGGAAAATATAGAGTCAATATTACTGGATAATAAATCAACATTTCACATTCTTATGTCAAGATTGTTGACCGTGCTAACATCTGACAATCGATACAGAAGTATCCACTGCCGTACCAACAGATTAAAGAGCAGCATCTTTCCTGAGACTCCTTTCTCCTCCTCCTCCTCCTTTTTTCTGAGACTTGTTATTTATTCATCCATTTGTAATAGTTTTTCTTTTGTGAGTGTCATAAAGGGAATACAACTCGCATGTCCTAGTCTAGTCCTGTGAAGTAGAATTGATGAATAAAGGAACCATGGACCTCAAGTTTTACTTACTAAGTCAAAATGAGATAAGTCAACATTTGGTTTGAGGCATAATTAAGAGATACATCAAAATGTTAAGTCACTAAGTCAGCATTAAGAGAAACATTGGATTTGTCATCCAATGTTTGACAAATTTATGAGGTATGTAAAACATTTTGAGTGAAAATTACGGGGCTATGCGTCAACATTTTTAAGTGCTAAATCAAGATTTTAAGATATTAAGCCAAGGTGTGTCAACTCTGCTGTCGTCTGGCAAACGATACAGAAGTATCCACTTCCTTACCGCCAGACTACAGAGCAGCTTCTTTTGTTCTTTATCTGTGAGACTCCTGAACTCATCCTCCACCATAATGATAATAATACATTTGTATAGTTTTGTTGTACAACTCTGTGTTGTTGAATAATAAGTAAATGAACCTCGTCATTTTTTTTTATTTAAGTGAGTCAAGCTTATGAAATAATGAGTTAACATTTGGACTGAATTTAAAATGACTTATGACCTCATCATTTCGATGTAGTAAGTCAAAAGTTTGAAGGTACATTTTGACTTACCAATGTATTTTTTTTTATTTTCATCCTGACTCACTATGTGATTTTCCTTTTTCTTTTCTTGGCATAATTGGGCCTCCACAGTTTTGCTCACCATGCTCAGACCGGCTCCAGCCATCGCTCCCAACATCTGAGCCACGACATAGGGCCCGAGCAGAAGAAGCTCCATCCCACCGCACAGGTATGCACACAGAGACACCATGGGGTTGAAGTGGCCCCCGCTGCGGTAAACACATTGAACTTCAGTCTCTGAACATCTTTGAAATGAGGTTATAAATAGATAGTGACAACACGTATCCGTCCTGATTGGGATAAACAGATTTTCCGATAACAATTATTTGTATTTGCACAAATCAAAGCAAGTCAGGCAGAAAATTAACTCTGTTAAATGCGCGCATGTTGTTTTGGGGAAGACATTTTAAACCTCATACGGCGTAACAAACTCAATAAACTCTCATTGTTCTTTTGACTGAATGAACTGAACAAACAACCTGACCTTAAAGGACAACATCAATAAATTCATACTGTTTAATTTTGTTTATATGTGGCAGACCCTGCCACAGGGTCTTTTTCTGGCTTCAAACAGTGTTCTGGGGATCTTATTTTCCTCTGAGAACAGCTTGTTTATTCAGTCATGGGAAACAAATGTAATTATTACCTCATTAATATCGTTGATATTAAAATTCTGGCTTTGAATTTTGTCTCCAAAACTTCATAGTGCCCCTTTAATAAAGCTTGCCAAATCCACTTTAAATTATAGACATGACCTTACTAATACTGTTAAAAAACAATAAAATCATTCAGCTCACAGACATACAATATCAAACATTCAAAACACACAGAGACACTGTATGTCATCGTCAGTCGTTACCTGATTTGCCCAAAGATCTGGATCAACACTCCCACTGCCAGTCCATGTGCCAAGGCAGGCTGGATGATACCAGCTGTTCCAGTGTTCCCCACGACAGACGCACAGCCCACAAACACGAACATGCCCGTCCCGAACAGCTCAGCCAGGCAGGGCTGCACATACCGCTCAAAGATGCTCCTCTTCCTGTTCATCCTGGTGTCTTTCTCTGCCACCGGCTCTCCCACGTCTGTCACTGTGAAGACCTCTGTCTTGGTTTCTATCCCTGACATGTTGACTTGCAATAAAAAAACCAAATCCTTTCTACCTCAACCGAGACGTTCCACTGATGGACCACAGCCTACGACTAGGTGCTCTTATGTGGTCACGCATGTGGTCATGTATATAAGACCTTCTTAGGGGTGATAGGACATACGCACATCCCCGTTTTTCGTCTGATGCCCCACCTTCCTGCGATTGTTTATATTCCCAAAACTCCTCTCAGTCAATCATGTGGAGCTCATAAAAATACTTGCACCACTAGTGTCAGAGATACATGCAGATAAGGAGGAGGGGCTTTCATATCAGTCAGCAGCACAACAGCAACCACTTCTTCTAGTTGTAGTCATTTGAATGCATCGGAAGGGTGTGAAAACTTTGTTTTTATTTCCTTCGATAAAGGATTTTTCGGAAAAGTGGAGCTGTGAACCCAACACTCATTATGTGATATCACTTTTTAAGTTGAGCAGGCAAACTTGGCAGCAGTGGTGGAAGAAGTAGTCAGAAGTTTGTCTTTCAGTAAAAGTTGGCAGGACTAGAGTGTCAAAAAAACCTTACTACCTTACAAAAACACACAAGTGTTCACATCGAAATATACTTACCACCAAAAGTGGTAAGATAACTCAATATGCGGTATATTTCAGAATCATGTATATTATATAACTGGGCTTTAATTAATTAAGTTATATGCATATTGATGTGAACAACTGTGCACATCTAGTACGGGTAAACTGGATTTTAATTACTTAGCTTAACCTAGGATAATATATATAATCATTTATTAGTTAATTTAGATGTTGTACTCATAATCTCCAAACGCAGCACTAAATCAAACTATTATATACATTTTATGGAGTTAAAAGTACTATAATGCCTCCCAAAATGTAGGTTTTCAAATATACACTATAAGCCCCCCTCCATAGAATACCATTAAATATATACACAGGTAAACAGAAGACATGGTTATGTCAGCTACAACCCTTACAACAACCCTCTTCCACACGTGTTTATTATCAGATAGATAACAGAGAGTGTCACCTCACAGGTCAGCCTAATAAAGTCTTGCTAGGAACAGCTCTGAGATAACCCTCCGATTTTTTCAATAAGCCTGTAAATCTGCAATGTAAATAATAGCCGATGCTGTGAGGATAAATGTTGTACGTGAAGTCAAAAATCCTCTGAAATGTGACAATAACACGTTGTGATCATGCCATGAGGGCCTTTTTTCGTGTCGGCCAAGGACATTTTACAAATCCAGATAAGGAAAAACAGCACTTGATGAGAGATAACGGTGTGGAGAGAGGTGATAACAGCACTGATCACAACAAAGAACAACATCAACAGCCAAAATAATACATTAATAATACCGCCTAGTCATTATGAATCAAGGTCTCGTCTGAGGCAGGTGAGAGTTCAGGGAATTACATAAAGCAGGTGGGTAAGGGTGGAGAGGGTTGGATGCACTGAGCTATGGAGGCAATTTTAACCAGATTTTGGAGCTGGTGCAGCACTGTAGCCTTTTTAACATTGTTTCATCACAGGTATCAAGTCGGTATAGAATAAAAGTGTGATCAAGGGTCTTAGTCTGGAGATGGTCTTAAGGCGGAAGTTGGACGATTTAGTGATGTGTTTGATGCACGTCAGACGGCGGAGGGTCAGAGGGTGGAGCCAAAGGGATATACAAGGATTGTGACCTCAGAAACACAGGAAGTACTCAAATTAAGGTGTGGAAAATATTTGTGCTGAGAATTTTTTGCAAAGTGTTGCCGGGGAGGCGACGGGGACAACACAGATGTATCCTGACTGTGGTTAAGATGATTGCAGGTCAAATGAGCAACAAGATGATTTATTTGTCACCAGAATTGCCCCGAAAACTGAGGCCAGGCTGACACGTTTAAAACCCAAGAGGGAGAACGGGAATGTATAAGTGATGAAGACGTAGCTGGGTGACATGTGAACCTAGAGCTGGCCGGCCAGGGTTTGCTCAAGGAGGCTGTCAACAAATGGAGTGATTTAAGATCGGTCTGTGGTTCTTATCGTTCTCCAGGAGAGCGCCGTTTTAAAGGACAGGGGCACAGATGTACAGAGGGGACATAAAGTAGCTCAAACTTGTAGTTAAGTAATGTTACTTAGTAAATATACTGAGTTACATTCTACCAGCCAGTGCAGAAAAACATGAGCATTAAATAGGGGTGACAGTGATGTCATCAATCGCATCAGGCAGCAAGTCTTTTTAAACAGCAATCATTAAGGTAATGGAAACCAGGTTTTTACGGATATTAAAAGGGCACTATGAAGTTTTGGAGAAATTCAAACTCAGAATTGAATATTTACAACATTAATGAGGTAATAATACAAACTCAGAAATATTTTTTTTTTCCCATGTCTGAATAAACAAGCTGTTGTCAGAGGAAAATAAGGTCCCCAGAACACTGTTTGAAGCTACAAAAGGTGGCGGGTCCGCCACACGTAAACAAAGTAAAACAGTGAAATGTGTTGTCCTTTAAGGTCAGTTTGTTTATTTAGTAATGAAAATGACACCTTCTAAAACCACCTTAAAGAAGTATAACATAGAATACAATGAAAATTAATATACCTAATGTAACTACATACATTTACTCAAGAGATATAGTTCAGTACAGTGCTAAAGTATTTGTACTTTAATTGAGTTTTTCCATTTTGTGCTTCTTCATACTTCCACTCCACGACAGTATAGTACCGTGTTATAATACAATAGACTAATATAATGCAGTGAGCGTATGATGTATTGTGATATACAACAGAATATATCAAGACGTTTCTCGTCAGTCTAAAAGAGAGACAATGGAGAGTTTCCTGATTGTCTAAGTTGAACAACACACATGTGGGAAATGTGTCCTCAACAATCAGCTCATGATACTGATATGTTTCCCTCCCACTGCAGATAAGACATCTGATAATTAGATATGAGGTCAATAACAAAGTTCATAAATGAACAAAGACACAGTTGTAAGCAAAAGGACTGTTTTATTGAACCGCACTTGATCAGCATTAATCAAATATAATCTATAACAAACTAGTCAGTCATGTCCTCTTTGCTGTTTTAAAGATAAGATCAAGAATAGAAACTATGTTAAAGGGTAACTCCACCACTTTTATACATTAAAGTGTGTTTACAGGTCTTGGGGAGTACTACTGCATACATGAAAAGAAAGTAGTATAAAGGCTTTTGTGGCTCCGAGTCCAGAAGGAGCTGCATGTGATCTGACACATTTCTTCCAATGATGACATTCAGTGGATAGGTTGCATTGTGGGTAATGTAGGCAGCAGGTTTTGAATAGCACCTCTATAACACTGTTGGACTCATTATGCAGAGTTTAAAAACTGAGACAATCTCTTTTTAAATCCACACATTCTTCTCCCATTTTTGGAACCTGGTGCCTACATTACCCATAAAGCAACCTAGCCCAAGGGTGATATCACTAGCAGCAATTTATGGAATGCAGCTTTCTCTGGAGACACAGAAGACTTTATACTACTTTTTTCCACATATGCAGTAGTACTCCCCAAAAGCTACAAACAAAGTACAGTACAAACGCTCTAATGTGTAAAATTGCCGGAGTTACCCTTTAAGGGCAACTGTAAATTAACTAGTAGTTCCTTGTAACGCACTCTAGTCTGACACTACTTCTATGGCATGCATACAGGTTTTTGTAAGAAAATGAATCTGGGAGGTACAGCTGATTAATAAATAAAATTAAAATGGCACATAAAAACCATACAAGGACAAACATATGACATCTGAAATTCTTCAAACTTCGCACATTCTTTAATCTCCAACACAGTTTTTAAGCAATTGTGTCGTCACATAATTACAAAATATGTCTGAAGGCAAACTAAGAAAAGAAACTCGCATTACAGGTTGTAATTCAGAGCCAGTGTAGTGACAAACGTCTTCACAGCTCTCAGCCATATCACGTCTCATGTCGGTGACACTGGCTCACAAAGGACGCTCTTGACATTACATTCTGCTGATCGTTGAGTTTTGACACCGGAACAGCTCCCGGATGAGGGCTTGATGGAGGATAAGTGCTTCCTGTTTTCCCGTAGTCTCCCTTTACGCATCTTCTCCTGTTGTTGATTTTGGCCGACTCTCATGCAAAGCGTATCCAACAGTGGCACAGGCTCACAATCAAAATGCCAACTGAGACAGACCTGAGGAAACAGAACACGACCTGTACTTGTAAATGACCACAGCACACGTACACGGTGGACGGATGGGTGGATGTGTGAAAAACACATATGAGTAAAGCTAAGTAAATAAACTCAAAGGACAGCATGGCGCCATAGTGGTCACAGATGATCTTTGAACTGAGCAGTCATAGCTTCATTTTTCCTACTACAGCTACCCATTCATGTAAAAGTAACGTGATTGTGAATTACCCAGGTTGAGTTTATCTTTTGTGGCCCAGCAGATGCTGTAATGTTGAAGAAGTTGTTGCAACAGCTCCCGCTCGTCCAGGAACTCCAGACGCTCAATTCTACAAGAAATACAATAAATTAAGTACTTCATTTTAAATTTAAATCGCTTTTCAGTCTAGCTAACAGCACAACGTTAGAAACTCCAAAAATCTGGATACCACACTTTGCGAAATGAAACTTGCGATGGATAATTTGTATCATTTGCCAGACAGCTAAAAACAAAAAATAAACTACTTTATAGATGGAGTGTGGAAGATGAATTATGGAGTCTCACAGCTTGAGGAAAGAAGTTGCTCTGTAGTCCGGTGGTACGGCGGTGTATACTCCTGTATCGCTTGCCAGACAGCAGCAGGGTGAACAGACTGTGGCTGCCATGGGTGTTGTCTTTTAGAATCCTTTGGGCTCTGTACATCTTACTTCATCGATGACACGCATGCTTGGTCGATAGGTAATAATGATGTTCTGGGTAATTTTAATGACTTGCTACAGAGCCTTCCTGGCCTGGCTATTTCCAAACCATGCTAATTACATCATGTCTTCAGTCAGGATGCTTTCTAGCCCGCCTCTTTGAAAGTTAACAAGAACGTAGAACAGGAATTTTGCTTTCTTAAGTTCCCGTAAGAAATACAGCTGACCAAATTGATTTTCGATGTGTAAAAATGTGTGTTTAATAGCTCACCCTGCTATCAACAGATAGTAACAAAGCATCTCTCGGAACAATCACATGACAAAAAAACAGATTCTTACCTTGCCACATCATCCTGCGGCAGCATGCTGTAGACTGTCATCATGTCCAGAGCATCGGCATGCTCCCAGCCTGTCTTCAGAAACCGCTCCTTCTGCAAACACGCATTGAAATACATCATGTCTGGATATTCTAAAGAAAAAAACACCAACAAAAAAACCCCCAACAAACTAAAAAGGTACCCGATGCACCTGCCGGTTTACCTGAGAATCCAGAGACTGGCAGATCTCCACTCCTGCCAGGGTGCACTGGCGACGCTGCAGGTTCTCAATCATCACCTGGCCAAATCGATCACTCATGTTCACCTGGATACACAGATCATATTATGTATATGGAGCATTACTTAGGCCACATTATTAAATCTCAGCCAAAGCCATATTCATTCACTAATTTTATATACGATGAGGAATATTTAAGTTAAGAAAAGACTCTAACTGAATACTATTCGGAGAAAATACAAGTAATACACCACAGATGCACAAAAGAGAAAACTGAAGAATTTCTTGAACATTAAAAAGCGTGTTAAGCTATTCTAGTAGTTGCCCAAATGAAAATTATGATCCTTAAAATGAACATAATATGTCTCCTTTAAGATGTGCCATGGATAAAAGAAGCCAACCACTGTTTTCCTTCCTCTGTCCCAACATGAAGTCATTTGCTTTGTTTACCTGTTCGTAATTGATGAACATGGCCGTGTGGAAGGTTTCTGCTGCCCAGCGAACTAGATTGGAGGACTGGGAAGGCGTCATGTAGACCAGCACACACTCTGACACGAGCAATGTGGGTAATCTGGGAGTGATGACAAGACACTTAACAACGACTTAATTCTTAGAGAGCAATCAGACAGACCATACCTCTATCAAGGCAAAACAATTCTTCAAATCTGTTATTTTTTGGGAAATTGGAAATTTATTTTTTTTATCTGCATCTAAATGTGCATCAAAGTAAATCTGATTTTTCTTGGACACATAAGTAGATCAGAAGAGATTCTGAAGCCATTTCCTCTGGCACAATAAAACTAATAAAAACTCTGGAGTGTTTATCCTTTGTATTCTCAGATCTTTAAACTACTTACACAATAAAATACTTTACGTTCACAGGGGAATATTAAATTTTCACTCTAACCTTTAGTGACGGTAGGCAGAACACAAACAAGTAATGACTTCTCGCTCCTCAACAATAAAAGCTAATAAAACCTACACATTCACACCCGGCAGCTTCCTGTGAAAGGGAGCCTCTCTCTTTGTCAAACTTCCCTGGATAAATAAACGTAATAATGTGTGAGTTATGAGCTGAGGTGAATCAGTTTGCCAGCCTGAGCTCTCCGTGCCATAGAAAACATCCTATCATAGAAAAAAAGGATGTCTGTGCCTTCCAACATCCTTCTGTAAAAGAGCGATGTGTCTTGGTCCCCTACTTCTGATTAAACATTACTCAACCCGAAATCTTTCCCCTGGAGAGCTATATTTATGTCAGTTACAGTAGATTCCAATAATGACAAGTTACACAGTGGAAAAAATTATCAAATCAGCCGCGGAAACTCCTCAGAATTTGGGTCAGTACACATGCCACCACCTTTATTGTAGCAGCATTATTTTAGCTAAACATTCTGAGCAGAGAGATAGATTTTACATCCCACGGGATGTTGAGTGTTTGACGCTCAAAACATACATTTTATCTGTGGTTTCTTTTCAAATCAAGGTGTAAGACATACATCTAGCCTGCAGATATACTGACGCATTAAAGATTGACTCTGTTATCTACAGCTGCTCACATTGAGAAAAACAGAGATAAGCTTCAGTTCTTAGACTTAATAAGACATGCTGGCAAAACAAATGACAACTGGCATAGAGAAATACAAGGGACTTATTCATTTCATTAAAATAACACCAGCTTCAGATTCAATCTAAAGCATTCTCCTGACATGAAACAAAGATGGGCAAATGTATATTAACTAACTCTGGATTAAGCTGGAACTTCTTCAGTTTTTCATCCAAATTAGAGATGTCTCTGAGGTCTGCCCCGATGATACAGAAACGGTCTGAGTCGAGGCTGTGGGCATCTTAGTATGGAAAAACACAAACATACACTGTAAAGAAGTTGAAAAAGATACTGAACAAAGACCAAACAAAGAATTATTCTCTAGACCACAGAGATATGTCATTTAATGGATGTAACTTTTGATCATTACCTAAGAGTAAGGAGTCAGTGGAGTGGGTTTCAATGAGGGGTTTGGAGAGTGGCGGTTTTGTCCTGGAAAATATAAAAAGACATGGTTAGCATTCATAACCACAACTGCAAGCAATAATTAAACTACACAACAATAAAGCACTTTATATGCTTCACACTGCTACAGAAGCTTCAAACACTGTCAACCACCTATAGATTGTTACTAATACATCTAATTTGTACATATACTGTATACATACATACTCATGTGTTATTTTTATTAGGTAATCTTCCCTAAAAATAATGCAGTCTATAAATATACTAACTATTCTACAGTCATCCTACCTTGATTAAGGTGTAAGTGTTGAGATTTTGATGAAAATGTTGCAGGTGTAGATCAAACTTTACAATATTATAATCATGTCGGTAGTGGTCGGTACAAAAATAATTTATGGGAGTGTTTTTTGAGTTAGTTTTCATGGTCGTAAATGTGATACTAACTAAGACATGACCATAATGCTGCATTCTAGCTATTTTTGACTGAACTACCCTTAATTGTAATTACTGAGACCTCAATCTGAATACTCCTAGTTTGCATTTGCACATAATAGACACATATTATAACATTTAATAGACATCCTAACATAAATGACATAATAACATACAGTATAAACACACTGCAACTGCTCCTTGGATTCTTTTGAGCACTTGCTGTAAATGAGATGTTTCACTTCTGTTAACAAGGAGCTCTGTCTCCCTCTACAGATCTCAACCACACATTGCAATAATACAATATGATACATTTGTGCTGCTTCTTTACAATGACGGTTATTCTAACAAACTAAAGCCTACATTAGAGATGTGATTTTCCTTGTTATTATGGAAGTTTACATGGTAACATAATGAAGACTAAAAACCATCAATAAACAGTGCAGCTGCTCTGGTGATGTACTGCGAATGGTACGGCAGATGAGAATAAACACTACTAATAATAGCTATACTAACTATAATAATAACATGCTTGCCATACTTAATATTGTGTATTTTCCTGGCCACAACTGCTGGAAAGTCAACTTCAAAGAACTTCCGTGGCAGGAGGTTTTCATCCTGTAACACACACACACACACACACACACACACACACACACACACATAAATAAGCACATTGAACATCTGTGCATTATGTAACACTTTGAAGACAATACAGTGTATTTGACACAGCTGACAGGAGTCACTTCATAAATCCTATTTAAACCAGAGTGTTGCTGCAAACCTTTAGTCTCCAAAATGTTGTGTCCAGTCCAGCACCCACATTGATTACTTGACAGTCGCATTCTGCTTTCCTTATAAACGCGTCGAGGAGATGGTTAACCCCTCTTACACGGGCATAGTAACCTGCCAAATGAGATAAGGGGATATTGAAATGACAAAAACACAAATATGGAGGCTTTTTTAAACATTATGACAACGTAGGTGGGAGGATTTTCTACAGATAACTCCTTTGTAAGCACTAGGATTGTCACGATATTAAAATTTTCAACTCAATACCGATACTCGATACCATTTTCGATACCACAAGGATTAAAAAAAGACCCCAAAATTTAAAAGAAATATTTTTATTGACAAGAAAAATGCAAAAATAACCTCTGTTAAAACATGTAACAATTAACAGAACCACACGTTAAATATTTATAATAAAAAACAGTTGTGGAAAAAAAAACTGCAACTATGATAACAAGTTTCAGGTCTGAGGTAGCGCAAAAATAATCTGTATCGATACTTTTGAAAATGAGGATCGTATTCGATACAAAATTTTAGTATCGATACTTTTTTGAGTTTCGATACTTTTGACAACCCTAGTAAGCACATTGTAAAGTGATGGTGTTGATGGCTGGTGATACTGACAGTCATCTGGCTGCAGAACATGTTCATTCCACATGCTGTGGCTTGTAGTAACCAATTATTAACTTTATGAATTGTACAACATTAGTTACATTTGATGAACGTTAAACTGTGTGTAAAAGAAGAGACTGTACTTACCTCTGTTGATTTCAGGTGCTTTCCGCTCCCCTACAGATCTTGCGAAATACTGGATATAAGGGTCCTTCCAGTAGCTTTTACTGGTGGCAAACCTAGAGCACCAAGTATACATTCAATGAGAAGGTGATGTGCATAATTCAAGCAATATTTTTGGTATTATCTCTGAATCAAATGACTTCTTTAAATTTAAAAAAGGATGCTAGTAGGGATAATTGCACAAAGAATCAAGACGAAGCAGAACTTCTTTAGATGTGTGCAGTGTTTCTGCTCCATTTTGGGGGGATTTTCTGGTCCATAAAATACTTTCTGATCCATTCATATCAAACAAACTGTTCCTTAATAAATCATGGACAGCAGAGTGTACACGGCCTGACAACACATTTTCATACTGTTTTGCTTTGTTATTGCAGGGCACTTCAAAGCACCTTATTGGCACTGCGTAGTTTGGGAGAAGAAATTCATACTCAGAATTTTAACATTCACAATATCAATGAGGTAACAGTACAATTATAATATTATATTTTTTTTCCATAACTGAAGAAACATGCTGTCCTCAGAGGAAAATAAGGTCCCCAGAACACTGTTTAAAGCTAGAAAGGTGGCAGGGTCCGCCACATATAAACAAGGTAAATCAGTATTAGATTGTGTTTTCCTTTAAAGTTGATTTGTTTATTCAGTCAAAATAAGAGTTTATTTACTTTCTTAGGCACAAGTCAGTCAATGAAGGCTTCTCTTCTGATTGAAATGCTTTGCCCAAAACTACATATTGCACCTTTAAGTTACCTTAGCATGATACCATATGACAGTAACATTAAATTATGGACTTGGCTACTGCACATCCTGCTGTTACCTTTTGCATGTGGTTGCATCGTCGCAGGTCGCCCTCACTGCCTCATCCGAAGTATCCGTGTCTGTGAAGGGTTGTCGAGTTGCCATTGATGATCCTTGTCCCAACGTTATGTGGCCAACATGAAAAAAAAAACTAACCTCGCCCACCTGCTTTAACGGTACACTGGCTAGCTACAACAAGCTAGCTAACTGGCTAGCTCGATTTGACAGGTGGGCTTGTTATAACAAAACGGGGAGGAAGAAGAACAAAACCACGAGCGTTATCGGGTCACTCAACTAAGGAGTGTGGTAGAAAAACTGCGAATTGGGTCAAAGTGAGCAGTATTTAAAGAGGGGGTAATGTTTCGCTGGCTAATAAGTTGCACGGAGCCAGAAATGAACGGACAGTTCCGACCAGATTACACTTCCGGTCGGTATTTTTTCAGAATAAAGGCACCACAGAAAAAGCTCTCATTTGGCACACATAAAATAAAACTAGAACCAAATGCAACGCGCTGCACCTTCTCAACAGTGTTTTTATACGTTAAAATGTGTGTTTAAATGTCTAAGCTGTGTCAATGTTTACACTGAGTGTAAACCTTTCGATAGACAGAAAGAGACATGCACTGATTGACTTTTAACCTGAAATCGATCAATATTAACCATATGTACAGACAGAAACTTGCTTAATGTCACTTTGTTTTCCATATGACTCTCACATTAAAGCCCTTATTTGTATTGAGTATATACCCTAATTGTCGTTTTTTTAAAAATGGTATGGTAGGTATCTTCTTCACCAAATTCCTACTTTAGTAAATGGAGGTGACACAATACTGACACAGTCATGAGTTGATTCCAGAGTGTGCAAGCAATTATTGCCATATTTTTAGCAGCTGCTGCCTTAGAATAACAGCTTCTAAATCATTTGAAAGTACAGTGTCTTGTAAGAGAGTGAGTGGAGTCTCTGTCACAGCCACTCTGCATGGGATTTGTATTTGCCACATTGGTTTTGCACTCAAATACTGTAGAGGGCGCCAAATCACACAAAATGCCCATTTCTACGTAATGTTGCATAACATAATGTTAAATTGTGTCAAGTTCTGTTGTCCAGAAAAAAACATTTCTGGAGCTTTACAGCAAAACGGTGTTGCAGAACTCCCCTTAAACAAATTAAGTAGTTTGAAATAACAGCTACAAAAAGATGATATTTAGTATCATTTACATTTAGTAGACGCTTTTGTCCAAAGCGACTTACAGTAATTAATAGATTCACAGTCACACACAGATAGGTGGCTGCCATGCAAGGTGCCGACCAGCACATTAGAGCAGTTTTGGGGTTCAGTATCTTGTCCAAGGACACTTCATCGTACAGACCAAGGGAATCGAACCAGTGACCTTCCGATAACAATCTGCTGGCTCTACCCCTGAGCCACAACCGTATCTCTATGTCGATTTTGAGAAGAAATTTAATCTCAGAATTTGAATATTTACAATAACAATTCAGTAATAACAAAAACTCAGAACGCTGTTTGAAGCTAGAAAGGTGTCAGGGCCTGCCAAATTTAACCAAAGTAAACCAGTATAAGAATTGTGTTGTCCTTTAAAGTCAGTTTGTTTGTTCAGTTTATTCAGTAATGAAAATAAAATGAGTTTGTCTATTCAGTTTATTTAGGCATTGAAAAATCAGTGAATGAAATTTTTTTAAAAATTACATATAATGGCTCAAAAAATCTTGTCCAGTTCAATCCAAGTCTCTGAAAGCCCTGAGGTCCCACATTTGAACACTTTCAGTTTAGCAGTCACAGTTAAGATTTCGTCTTAAAAAAAAGGGTTTCATAAACATCTTGCAGAGACTTGGATTGCGCTGTACGAGCTGTACGGAACCATTTCATATGTCTTGTTATCTAAAGGTTGCTGGTTCAATTCCCCTGGTCTGCATGTTGAAGTGTCCTTGGGCAAGATACTCCTGATGTGCTGGTCGGCACCTTGCATGGCAGCCACCACCATCAGTGTGTGAATTACTGTGAGTCGCTTTGGACAACAAGCCAAATGTAAGTCCCCATCTGCTTCAGTTGTCTGAGGGAACGCTGCAGCTCTGTTTTGCTGTGAAGCTCCAGAAATGTTTTGCAGACTAGGGAACTTCACCTGATTTTCCTTCAGCCTGAAGGTGTGTAGATAATGACTTTTCATGTCATCTTCACTTTTGGGTGAACTTATCCTTTAATGCGTTTGGCAAATGCACCATTAAAGTGAACCTTGTTCTCTAGTTTCAGTAATTTGTATGAGCACTGCAAACACATGCCCATTTATGAATGAATGAATGAGTCAATAAGTTTTTGTTTTTTTTATGTAATATCATGCCATTGTTTTTATAGTGGTCAATGATTTTCCGAGCTCCGCGTATGTGTGTGTGTGTCTGGGCTCCTCCTGTCAGTGTCCAGGGGGAGGTGTTGTTGTCTGGCAGATGCTGCGGTGCTCCCAACGTTACTTCCTGCCGTTGTCCCCCCCTCCTCTCCCTCCTCTCCCCCCTCTCTCCTCCTCCTCCTCCTCTCTGTGCTGGCAGTGAGCAGAGGTGAGCTGCCGCCGCCGCCGCTGCTGCTGTTCACTCAGCTCCCTGCTCCGCTCTGGGAAAAAGAAGAACGGATTATCCAGCTCGGTAACGTTAGCTCGTCCGGCTAACGGTCAACACAGCGACCGACGAGAGCCATGAAAAGCCGCCGGAGCCGGTGAAAAGTTAGCCACGGCGCACTCGGGGGACTTTAATGTGCGGACACAAACCAAAAAGGAGGTTCGCGGATCATGCCGTCGCCCCCAACGGGAACTTTCCTCTAGAATTTCCACTCGGGAAAGGCTAGCTCCGGGGGCTAGCGAGGCTACAAACTATTTTTAATTGGCTTTGGGGCGCTCCATGGCTCTCGCATGTTTTTCCCTGTCATAGCGACAGCCTGGGGGGAAATTTGAGAAAACGAGGGGGAGAGGCCCTGTGAACTTCATGACAAACCAAAGCCCCGGCTTTGAAGCGTTACTTCGGAAGGACGGACCGGCGAGGGAGCGAAAATGAAGAAGCAGTTCAATCGGATGAAACAGCTCGCCAATCAGACAGTTGGCAGGCAAGTACCCGAGTCAGCACCGCTCACTGGAGCTCGTTAGCAGACTAGCAAACACACTTTTCCCCCCATCCCTTTCCACTCTCCCTTACATGACTTTCCAGAGCTTAACACAAAACCCCCTTCAGCATACTTTTACTTTGCTCGCTTTCTAGATGTTCAGCAGTGAAAATGTTGCACGAGTAATCACAGGAGCTGATAGAGAAAGTGATGACAGGGAGGACTCTCTCAATGGCTCACAACCAGGCTTATGGCGCTGTGTATGTAAATACAAGCAGGATAGAGAGGGGGCTTTCCTTGTTGTCTGCCCCCCCCCCCAAAAAAAACTGAATCAGGCAGCAGTGTTGGCACTGTGTCTGCAGTGGATATAAGCAGCACCTAGGAGCTCAGTGATGGTGCAGTTTTCTCAGGCACTCTCCTTCAGTTGGGTCAGTCACTGTCTGTCACTGGGAGGTCCCATTCTTTAAGAAAAATAACAGAAGTGTCTGTGGTAGGAATGTCATCTGAGATATTTCCACACTGTCAACAGACACTTATAGATTTTTTGCAAGAGGATTTCAGACATGTCAGCTGTATGGGATGTGAGTTTGCTATGTGTGGTTTCAGCTACAACATTGCAAAAATGCTGCTTTTAGTTAAAAATATTACTGGGTTGACCCTGATTGTTTTCAGATTTCAGCAGACCACAACTGATTTCAGTTCCAATACGGAAACTCCTGAAAAATCCGATATTGTAACAGATACTCTTGGTAACACATAAGATGTTCGTACATTTCTTTTGCAGTGATCCCTCAAATATGGTTATCAAACACTTGTGACATAGATACTGTACCTACATAACGCAGGCAGGTTGTGTTGCAGTCTAACAAAAACTCTTTACGGCCCATCAGTTCACTGAGACTGTGGGCTTCATTGGGAATTTAATGAAGGATAAAGTTATCCTACATTAGCATTCTGTAAAACAAAAGTTTCAATATTGGATGTTATACTTATGCCATACTTATACATACATATATATCTGTGAGTTGTCAACATCGGCCGACTGATAGATCAGTCTGGCTGTAGGTGTCAATGGTGATCCTTGATTGAAAATCTGTGGAAGTCAGCAGAATGTTGTTTTTTTTAACCTTCACCTTATAGATGACAATATTCATTTAAGATAGCAAAGGTTGCTTTTGAGCAAAAAAAAGCAAACATAATCATGCTACAGACTTACTTTTTCATTTAGGTGCACCAGGGCATAATTCAGGTGCAATTATGTTAGTGATTGTAAACAGGAATAAATTCAATACATTTAAATCATCTACTACATTTCAGACACATCAGTGCGACCAAAATCGGACCCTGGATCTGTGCATAATGCGTCAAAACAGCCTAAAATTCCCTTAATCTGGCTGAACTAAACATTTAGTAGATTTTAGTAGAACCGTTGAGTTTGAGATTTTGTTTCATCACCAGTGTGATGCTCCAGCCTCCTCAGATAGTCCATCAAGTGCTTACACTCTTTACATTTTATATACTTCTTCTGTCTGTGTGGCAGTCATTTAAGTATGTATTCACCTGATACCTCGCTGTTATCTATGTTGATAAGTTCCTCATCAGTAAATCAAATATTTGGCGTGCTGTCACATTACACCACTAACTTTGATCCTAACGCTAACTGAAAACAAATGTCACGCACATGCACAAGGAGAGGTGGAGACGTGTCTACAGAGTCTGTGTGGGCCCGCCGAAGACGACATCGGTTGATAACGGATACCAAATTTTAACAGTGTATTGATGCTGCACAAGCCAGGGTCCAGACATCTGCTGCCCAGGACATGTCTGCTCATACTTGCCCCCGTGCAGCTGAGTTCAGACGTCAACTGAGGGCAAAGAGATGAGAAAACACTGCAACAGGACCGATACGCAGCAGTAGACGATAGACAGAAAGATTTTTACTTTCACTCTGTGCCAATATAATGGCACTAAGAGCATCCCCATTAGACGGCCAGCTTCAACCGCCAGACATCAAACGTATAACATATTGAATAAATTAATGTGAGTAAGCTATGTGTAAGTATCTGTCTGCGTCCACTCCCCCCGAGTTAAAAACACACTGCAGCGTCTGAGCAGTTAAGTGAATGGATCCACTGTCTGAGAAAAGAGTATATATCAGAACAATGACAGTGTGTTCTCCAGTGTTTAGGCTTGTTAACTGGGGCCGTTATGCTGTCGTGTGATGCCACACAGTGTCCCCTCTGTAACCGGATGCGTGAAGTAGCAGTGGCTTCGATCTGGACAGGAGGGCGAGACGTGTCAGAGGATGTTTTCATCATGAGAGCTTTTGTTGTTGTTAGCGTCTGTATATGGGCGTCAACTGTGTTTGGCACCTCGGGCAGACAGCGGGTGCACCCTGTGCTCGACAGTAGCAGATGAAGCTACAGACAAGAAAACAACAATGCATCATTTTAAAAGTTAATGAATTACCTAGACAAAGATAATCTCAGCTATCTTTTGACCGTCTTTTCAATGGCCATCAATCTCGCAATCCCATAGCATTCAAAGGATAATGGATGACACGGTGCTGCTTGTAAAAAGTCGACCATAAGAAAGAAATAAGAGAGGCTTTGTAGAAAAATGAAACTCTGTTCATTAAAGCAGGATGTGGCTCTTTATCTGAGGAATAAACCTTTTTTAGGACTTTGGTGTTCTGGTAACTAAATGAGCTTCATCTAGAGATGCACCAATTTACTTTTTTTTTCCAGTTCTAAGGCAATTCTGATGCCTGAATACGAATATCTGCTGATACCAATGCTTTATTTGTATTTTAAGTAAGTACTGAACAATGTATCAGTTTATATGGCTGCATGATAATGAAAAAAAGAAGACATTTTGATGTTTTAGGTTTTTGGCTATACACATATTGTGGTATGGTGAAATACAGGAATTTCCTACAGATAACTTGAACAGCTCTATTTGGAAAGAATTACTCATTCTAGAGATGATTAGGGTGATTGTTGAAGTAGAGGAGTGCAGGCCCTGCTTTGTTGGACAAATTGATCCAGAGTTCTTGTGGTTCGCTGCCCTTGTAGAGCCTGCATGTTTTTCTCGGCTCCCATTTATCCGTCCAAGAACCCTTAAATCGGACTATTATGTTTTATTACGGACATCTCTTGTACATTAATCATGGAAAATGAGACCAGCGCATGTTTTGCTTGTGTATGAAGCGGTAAAAAAGCTAGGGCATGATGTGTTTGAGTTAGTATATTTTATATTGATAGATAGTGCAGCCATCTCAGTTTAGCAAGTATTGCAGGCGGATTGGCCTATCACAGATACATCTGTATTGGTGTATATGTTTTCTAATATGTGCTGATATGAAACCTTCTATTTTTAAGTGATAATGATGCAGAAAAATATCATCTTGGTCATTTATAATGATTAATTTCCCAGGGAGGTTTACTGTTTCTGTGCACTCATATCATTTAAAATTGCAATATGTAAGAATTTTAGTTTAAACCATTAAAACAACTGGAATTATAAATAAAATGTTAAAAAGAAATAACAGTTTTGACATTGTCTCAAAGACAGCAATGTTTTTTGGTGCAGACATATCTTCTGAAGTAGGCATGCTAACCAGCTAGCCACCTCGTGAGGTAGTAGTCCAGTAGTAAACAACACCACCACAGTGCGCCAAGCTCCCAGTCCAGGCCAATGAGAGCGTGAGCTACATGGCTAGCTTAGCTAACTAGCTAATAGCAGCTACAGTTAAGAGCAGTTGTTGGTTACTCTGGTAATACGCTGCCCCCTATTTGTTCCGATTATTAATTCAACGGGTTCCAGATTCTTGCATATTGCACCTTTAAGACCATGAAGTTTTTTGCCAAACTGTGAAATATCCTGCCTCCATTACGTATCTTTGTGTTTGATAACCACATTTGAGAGGTCACTAAAAAATGTGTGTGTATATCTTCACACACATTGGAGTTTCATTTATTCCGTAATTGGCCAATCCCCATCGGCCTCAAAAGTCTAGTGTTCGTCAGGCTTTAGTTTCAAGACTAAAATACCGTCCATCTAAGAACATTTTCAGTAAGCCAACTGTTGCTAGCTCACGCAGTGCAGACTGTCTCGTGTTACCTTACGGTGGGTCATTACTCGTAGAATTCTGGGTGGTATTTTTGACATGTTATAAATTGCATTATAGAACGACTCATTCAAAACAGTCAATTAGACGAACTGAAAATGAAAATGATCACAGGTAAGAAGATAGACCAGGCGAAGTTGTATCAGTAGAGTCTACAAAGAGATGTTTCTTCCTACAGCCAAAATTCAGGACCAAGAGAACCAGGGCAGCTGGAATACTCATAATTTCCCCTGTGCAATAAATTAGAACAGGAGAGAGTGTAATGGAGAAAGCAGACATTTGTGTGTATGTGCATGTGTGGGAGTGTGCAGTAGTTGGTTGCTCTTTGGTATGCACAAGCACAGTTATTTGCACACTCACATACATGCCCTGTTGTTAAACGAGTGATATGTCAGCGATTGGATAAGGGCAACATAAGCACGCTCTGCTTTGTCCATTAAGTGTGTGCCTGCATCTGCAAAAATTAGGAGTGCAAAGGCCCTCTGCGCTGCCCCCTGGGTTCCTGTGATTGTGCAAAGGCAGAACACTGTGTCCAGCGAGCAGCCGCTCCGAGGAGGAAATCTCTCCTTCTTCTTCTGCAAACAGGAAACTGCCTCCCAGAGTCATGCTAGTGGCTTTCTAGAGACGAGAAGAGAGAGCTGGGGAGATTGATGTGGAGAGAGAGGTTGAAACTGAGGCACTGGGAAAAAAACAGCATGTGATGGATGTCAGGGAACTCGGCAAAGAAGTTTTAGCCCTTTTGTGGGCTAAAACTTTTTTTCAGTTATCTTTTAACTCACGGGCCCTACCTGCAAGTTTACTGCAGGTTAATGTGGTCAGATAGTAGCACACTTAAAGAAGATAACATATGAATAGGGTGTCATAGGCTATAACCACTATCTGCATGAAGATAAACTAACAATCATGCAGAATGAAGTCAGAATTTGGCGCTGCGCAGGTGATGCATAAGAGTTTACATTTGCTCTGTTTTGCTTGTGATAAGGACGTCAGTTCCTACTGTCCGGAAATCAGCCTTAGATAAGTTTTTGATTTTGCTTTAGAGGAAGGAATTTGGCCTGGTCCAAACAAGTGGTGTCAACAGTCATCACTCTAATGGTTGGTTGCAAATATTTTAAAGTGACAGTGCCGGCGCCTTCTGAAACATGGACTGTCTCTGCTTACGTCATAAGTTATAGGAAATGATTAAAGTTTTAGTAAGTATAGTATTCAGCTTATAAAAACAGTGGTTTGATTTTTCATGGGAATATAAGCTTTCTGGCAAATTGATACCACTCTCATACCTGTCACTTAAATATAAAGATAAACAGCCAGTGAGCCTGGTGTGTCACGTTAGACTGTCCTATTTGCATGCAGTTGAGTCTCGGTTATGCAAATTCAGTTGCAGCAATTGGTTTGTCAACTCGTCACATCCATCATGCAACGCACAGTCAGATCTCCCTCTCTCCATAGCAAATGAAAAGGATCTGACAACTTGACATCCATCAACGGATCCAGTTTGCACCTCTAGGGCCGTGTTAAGACCGGCTGGAGCTCTGCGTGAAAACACAAGCCCTCTCAGGCCCTGTCCACACGCATGTGGCTATTTCTTAACACAAAGCTTTTTCTATGCCTTATGGCGGTCTGTCAGTCAAAACTGAACTTTGGGAAAACGCTATCCAGGGTGAGGATAATCGGAGACGCCGTTTTCAGTTTTTCATCTCTGGAAGGGCAGAAACATTTTTTTGGAACAGTGACGCAGACACAAACGTTTATCTGTGTTTGCGGCATCATGAGCAAACGTAAACTCAAAGTATGTTTTGATGAAGTGAGGGATAATGCCCGACGAGGTGTCCATAAACAGGATTTAATGGAACGACGCGGAGGCCTGCGTCGGACGGTTGCCTCTGCGAAGCCCATTAACTCCTGTTTATGGACACCTCGAAGGGCATTATCCCGCTTATACCATGTCACTTGCCAAAGAAAATAAGACCATTAATTTATATTTCCATGCGTTTTACAATCAAAATATAAAGTTTTTCACAAGCCATAACTAAGTTTCCCTGGTAACGCCTGAGGGTTTGACTAAAACCTGGAACAATCATTACCCTCCCGTAAGGTTCTTATGCAACGGAAACGTTGTTCACTCCTCCAGTAAATAGGATGGACCATAGATACGACTTGGCAACGGGAGATATTCTAGTCCGCTCGGGGATGAGCCAGAAAGCTAATGCTATGCTAGCAAGATTCAAAGTCAATAACATTGCGTACGGTTGACAAACAGTAAATATAATGTGACAGTATGCTAGCTAATAAGACCAGCTAGCTAACCAGTCATGTCATTGTCCCCCAAATCAATAGCAAGATTTTCACGAACAAATGATCGGCCGTGTGTAACGTCACTGTTGCCGCAGCCTGAAGTAAAGAGCTGAACAGCGAACAGGATGTGAGATTATTCGCGTATCAGTAAATTTAGAGGGGAAGTGTACTTTCTGCAGCTTGTGTGTTACAGTCGCCACCTTGTGGTGTTCAGAGGATAAGGCACTGAAGGACTGACGGACCGCACTCAGTGCTGGAAATAAAATATTTAGATTTGATATGCCAGCTAGCGCATTGATTTAGAACGGTAAACAGACAATTTGACTGGAACTACTTAGTAGGTGTCCGTATATCACGGGTTAATGGACACCCCTCAGTCAATCAGAATCGAGTATTCCCTCAGACCATGGTATAAATCGGGGTATTTGAGTTTATACAGTGACAGAATGGTTGTCGTTTGACATTATATTTAGAAAGACACAAGTGTCTGTGTCTGTGTCCGTCCGGTGTAGATTAGGCCTTATTCGTTTGATTTGAGCCGGGCTGTTGATTCAACCATGCTGCAGTACCGTGAGACATGATCCTGCACAGAGCCGATCACATGCGTGTTGGAATAGTTGGATAGAAATAGTTGGAGCAGTGATTTCTTTCTGTAAAGTCTCGGCCGTTTGCATTACAAACTGTTGTGCAGTGTGTGGGTGTCTGATAAGCCTTTAAACGCATTAAACTGTTACTCAAACTGGACTTCCTGTATTGCTTTTGACCAGTGCAGGTCTGTTTTTGGTCTAAATCCCTGCTAAGGCTCAGTGACACTGACTGATCGATAACATTATACCATCACTTTGCAGTAATTAATCAGAGCAGCATGTTTCAAAAATGTTGAGACAATTGCCTTTAACACTTCAGCTAATAGCTAATCAGCTAATTTCCTGGTTAAACCCTGATATGTCAGCCACCACGTTAGTGTTATTGCCGCATCCCTTGAGGTTTTCTGGGTTGGTAAGGTAGTTGTTTTGCCACACCAGAGTAGCACAGTCAGTGAATCAGCACAGACATTGGCTGACAACCACAGGTGACCTGATCTCAAGCTCACCGCTCACCAAAAGTGAGGTCATATATCATTCACATATCACCCAATGCACTGTATTAAGAGTATTAAGAGGCCATATCTAGCAACAGCAATTTTGTGACTAGCACATTGTTTTGCGCTCTGATGTAGATTTATTGTATTTGCAAGTCCTTAAGTCACTCGAGAGGGAGTCGTGTTGAATAGGAAACTTTCCCCGCAGGGACCAGCAAAAAGGTCACTGTTGAATTAACCAGGATGGGTGACTCTGGGTGTTTCCCCTATGTTTAACCAGGCCAGTGCCTTGAGGACATAGAGGTGTGTCGGGATCCTTTTGTGGCGTTGCTACAAACAGACGCAAGCTATGAGGCCGGGCTGTTTGTTTACAGCCAAAGTGATTTTTGCTGTCATCCAATTGAAAATTGGTAAGACAGAGAGTCGTGACAGGACCGTGGCAAGAACAAGGATGTCTACTACCGTCCTGGGATATGATTAAAACTGTCCAAAAGTAAATGCGGACTGTTGTTATTATAAAATGTGTTTCTACAACAAAAAAATGTCACGATTATATTTAAACGTTGGTTACACATGTATATTCTCCTCCATGGCACATTTTGTAGGTGTGGATCATCTTCTTAGTGCTATGTTGACAACTTTCCCTTTCCTTGATCGATGAGACGACCATAAATTAGAGCCCTGTTAATTATCAATGGTTTGAATCATATTTCAAGCAAAATACAGAATATTTACTGATTCAGATTTCTCAAATGTAAGGATTTTGGTCTTTTTTTGTCTTTTATGACAGTAAACTAAATATCTTTGGCTGGACACGAAGAGCTTTTATTAATTTATGACATCATGGGTTGTTTGGGAAATTCTGAAGGAATGTTCTCACTGTTTTCTCACATTTCACCAGCTAGACAAAATTATGACTCATATTAGAAAATTGGTATTTAAATATATGCCAGGAAGGAAGCATCCTGCTCTGTCATGACGTTTGACGCATCAATACACATTGGATAAATATGGCTTTTATTATTTTTTTTTTACCTCTGTCTTGCCCGCACTTGCCCTTGTCTAATGTTAGCGTAAAAGCTCCCATAATCAGCGGCATTAGGGAAGTAGTATAGGCTGAGTCACTCAATTATTCTCCAGCTCCTTTCATCTGGGTCCAGTATCCATTACCTTATGCCTTAAGCTGCCAACTGTTAGTTGAGGCGGACCCTCCCTGCGTTGAGTGGCCAGTAACAGCCGCTCTATTGTGCTTATGGCCGCCGTATTCTCTTACTCCCCTCTCCACTCCTGATAGTAGGTCACCATGGTTACCGCTCTGATGCAGCACGGCCACGGCTGTGCAGCGAGGATCTCTTGTTGTGAAGAAGTCACATGCAGTGCGCGGTGACACACTTTCCCTCCCAACGGCTGCTGCTTCACTGAGGCACGATGGGGTCGGCTCTGTTCGCTGTAGGTCAGCTGATGCCGGCAAAACAATTGTTGTTTTGTTTGTTCTCACCCTTTTTTTTGCCTCAGTGATGCAGCGCTTTTTGGGTTGGTTCACAAGAACTTTGAATATAAGTAACTTCACATGTGTGATCTCTCAATTACTACCAGATTAGGGCAATGTTTGTGAGAGTCAAAAATGCCCTCATTAGGATTTAAAATGAGTAATTTCAAGGTAATTTGTGTGCATGTAAACATCCTGAATGATCAGTTTGTATGGGCCATGTATGATCCATAGGCGTGTATTAATGATCAAACAAGTCTGCTCGATGAACACATTGTTATTGTAGATTTGGCCCTCGACAGGACCACATAAAGAGCTCTTCAGCACGTAGACTTCACCAGAACATGGGTTCTATATTGTGGCTTCACAATCAGGCTCTTTGTGTGTGGCTCTTTTCCCCCCCTCGGCTAGTTGGAAGTCTTGTCTGTAGATTTTTGTGGGTTATAGGTCCTTACTCTGCACGTGTGACCTCACCAGCTTGGCGATGGCTCTCCTCCAGCGAAATCTTTCCATTCATCTCCAGCCTTGCGATTTTTCTGGTTTTGGCACTTTTGATAAGTCTTTACCCTCCTGCCCCCCACCGCCAAAACATCTCTGTATTTATATTTCTTTCCTTTAAAACCCACGAACGGTTGTCCCCTCTCTGTCAGTCTCTCTCCGTTTCTCCCCGCTCCCTGCCTCTGTGTTGTAATTGAAAGCAGCTGTGACGAGGTTACCATAGTTCATAGAGAGCAGATTTTGGAGGAGGGCCCAGGCTTCGTTTGAGAGCTCCAGATTCCCAAAATGCGTGCGAGCGACTGTCCGCAGGGTACTTCGGTGAGAAAGCTGAAAGTGTGCACATTGGTTGGGCGCAATAGTACATGAACAGTCTCCGTTCTGCACAACAGTAAAGCAACAGAAAGTTGAACAATGGAGTCACGTGAGTGGGAGGTCTGCTCATTAGCTCCATTTCCAAAGTGGTATTATGCAATTCACGTTGGATCGGTTTGTCATCGCTCTTCCAACTTTACTGTGATTCAAGTTTACAGTAAGTCACAGTGTAAAGTTACATCCCAAGAATGGCTGCAGTGCTTTTACATTAGCACTCAGTCGTGTGGTCGGAACTTTCTCTCTATGTGCAGACTCTAAGCATTCACCACCACTTACAGCACTTTTAGATCGAACTGAAACTGACAGTGGTTAGCTGAGGTTTGTCGAGCAGCAATGTGGAACGGCGGTAAAATATGAAAAGTTTGTCTAATGGTCATGGATTCCCATAATAGTGTGCATTAGCACACTGTTCAAAGTGCATTATGTAAGAATTGGCCATCTGTTGAATTCATACTTTAAACAAACAGAGGGCAGCATACAGTATTACTAGAGTCACTGCTAACTGCTGCTAACTACAGCTGCCTTTTGCTACCTAGCTCAGTTAGACATGCAGCCAGTGGTCAGGACTGGGAGTTCAGAGGACACTGCTAGCACAGGAGCTTTGGAGCAGGATGGGACGGGGCTAGCTGGTTAGCATGCTAACTTAAGTTGATATCTCTGCAACATAATACTCAGACATCATAATTTCAGAACTGTTGAACATATTCTCTTGATAATTTTAAGGGAATATTTGAGTGTTTTGTCTTAAATGTTTACATATTGCACCTTTAAACTGAGTGTGCTTAAAGCTTGACAGTTGTAAATGAAATGGGTGTGGCCGATAATATCAGAATGTACTTTGTCACAATCACAATTCACAATCTAAATTCTGATCCATTTACCATTAAACACAATATTGCCCAAAAGGTACTTCATTTTGGCACAAGCTGTTCATCTTCCATTTTGCTAACAAAAACTCACATTGCATTATTGACAATACAGTATGTCACCCAATGAAGAGTCTCCTTAAGTAATTCAATCAGCGTCGTCATCTAGTTGGTTACATCATTCTATTTGTATGCTTAAGTCGCGAGGACCTGCTGGTTAATGAGATCATGTCAAGTTTAGAAACAGAAGTAATAGGACATTAAATACAGCAATCTGAAGACATAGACTATGGACGCATTCGAGATAGATTACGATCAAAAATGGTCAAGATCGCCTAACCCCTAACACAGGTTGATGCCATTATATTGTTGAAAACTTGACTTCCTCTCGGGGTAAAAGACAGAGTTTGAATCTGCATAAACATCACTTGTACTGGATCAGTATGGTAATTATATTAGCGGTAACCCTGACTTGAAATATCAGAGATCATATCAGTAGAGTGAAGGCCACATTAGTGCATCAATTATCTGATAAATCATCTTGTATTCCCCTTTTACCCAGGTGTGGAACATGTCAAGTGTCTGTATCTCCAACACAAATAACACATCGCTTTTTTGCTGCATGAGTCTGTCCTACAGTCGTCTCCAGTTACTGACCCTCTGACTGCTGGGTTGCCTTTCCCTTGCAGTAGCCACAGTAGCCCCGTGTGAATGTGTTGATAAGCAGCCTGAGCCGAGCCTGTGTTTCCAAGCCTTCTCCCTTTAAGTGAATCTAATCTGTCTGACCTCTCCAAGTCCAACTATTAGTTTACTATTAATAGGCTCAAGCAGAGCAGGACTGTGTGGCTACCATGTGCTCGACACTGTGAGCCCGGCTAGCTGTGGCAAATCAAGGAAATCAAAACACACTGAGCACCGAGAACATGCCAGGTCATGAATCTGCTTTAGTAATAGCTGTTTTCAGGTACTATCCAAGCTCGTCACGGTTGATGCAGCTGCAGTGAAACAGGTTTTGCCTCCAGCCTGTTACATGGCTGGTCGGGCTGTGGCAACCAAGCAAAGAGAGCCACCCTCTCCTGAAACATTCCCACGGATGCCCAGATCAATACCATGACACCATTTTGGTGTTCAAGCTGAGCCTAAAAACCAGTCTGTCAGGAGCGATGTCATTTGTCTTGCTACCAGACATTGTCACAGTCACTGCACGGTGTGTTGAAGTCCAACTGTTTTTGCTCTACCGTTGTTTGTCAGTGCTAATCTGCCATCTCTGTTGTCTTTTCTCACCCACAGAGCGGAGAAAACAGAAGTTCTCAGTGATGACCTCCTGCAGGTAAATCATTAATCTGACTTTAGAGACTGACCAGCTCTTAACACTGAAATGGTCTGCATCTGTTGGGCAGCAGCTGCGGTTCCACGCACCAATTTTTGTCCCCTTCATAATCAAATCAGTCAGTTTCACAAAGTATTTTTTTTCCTGGCCATATAGTCAATACAAGCAGAAATCAGTTCTACACAAATATAACACAAAAATATGAAATGTTGAAAAATATTTTGTCTCTTTTTAAAAGCCAGAATTTTGACTTGGTGTGGTTTATAGTGTACCACTGTTTATTACACATTAATGCATTTTTTCCTTTAGTAATAATCTTGCTATAGACCATCTTGACATGGGATCACAACCAGCCACCAAAATGTTTACCTTCTGATCCATGAGTTCCGATAATGTAGTGATCACTACATTATGACATGAGTACTCAGTAGTCATGGGTTGAACGATGCCTATTTTTAATCTCTGCCCTTTATTTTGATCTCAACTACACAACTGTAAAATTTCCTGACTGTATCTTGCACAGTTGAGGTCAAGAGCCTGGCAAAGTACTCTAAATCGTGTCTGGGTTACAACAAGATTCTCCAGGATTCTCACTGTTCACCGTGATGACGCACACAGACCGACAAAGTGGAAAACATTGGTAGCAGACACAGATCGCCCTCAAATTAACATAAACGTACTCGTCTTACTGATTCATATAACAGTTATTCAACCCATATTTCTTTTACGTTTCTTTTCTCAACACCAGTTAGATTTCTTCTTTTCCAGAGAACTCATCTGCAACATGTCTGCACTTACTTGTCTTAATAGCACAAGCTCACCAGGGCAGTACTTAATGCAAAACAAACACTAAAGCAGTGAGCACTTCTCATGACACACATGCTAAATTTAGTTTAGATGGTGTCTGACTAAAGCTTAAAGAGCAGCTGGAACATGTGCTGACTAGACTCATATGTATGCATGTTTTCACGTGAACCATACAGCAGCTGACATCACTGATTAAACCCTACTCTCTGGTCGACGATTGCCTTTAACCGTCAGACCTTCAAACTCTCTGGACTATTGCCGACACATGATCGAGAGGCACATCTGCAGTAACAAGAAGGGCTGTGGATGCGTCTACCATGTATAAGTGACATACAGCTACAGTGCATAGCTCTGTGTGGTGCGTGGGAAAGCTGCTGGTGCAGGTGGGGTCGGGACAAAATCCTGGCTGCTCAGCAAAGACATTCCTGAGATGAAGATCATCTTTGTGTTCACATGGGAGGCGTCATAAACAAACTCAGCTGGCTTTGCATTACTACTCGAACACCCAAAGGAACAATGTCTGACACCCTTTAATCTTTTCTGTTCTTATTATTATTCACCCCACCCTCTGTTATAGCCGGTGCATAAACAAGAGCAGCACATTTGTCTCTCTGAGGTGATACTGGCCTTCACATGGGCAAAACTGTATTTGAGTGACAGCTAGAACATCAGAGTTAGAACCCAGGGTCGGCATGGGTTGCTGTAATGCAAGTGGACAAGCGAACAGTGGTGACTAAACTCTTAGGATACCTTTCACCAAAGTGAGGATGTTATAGTTCTAAGTCTGACAATTGAATTTCACTGCACCTTAGACACACACTTGTTCGGCCTTTTCTCTGGAAAATAGCTGTTGAGACTCTGTGGGCTTTGTCTCTCACTTCATAGGAAGTCTGATTTAAAGGATAAAGGGAGGAAAGTTTGAAATTGATGTGTCACCCCTCACTTCCACAGAAATTCTCAGTTTATTCTTTGGTTGATAGAGACGCATCCCTGGATATTCGTGCAGTGTTGCTGTGTGAGCTGTGTTCTTTTCTTAGCCTCCCACTACAGACAGAAATCTTCTTCATCATTTCCCTGAACGGTTTGCCAGGGAAGTGATACTGATCATTTTCACTGTGAAATTTTCCTTTAATCACGTACCCTTAACCCTTTCAAGGAAAATGTAACTGAAAATTGGCATACAAAGCGAGCAAAGGAAGCAACATCTGAGATTCGCTTTGTCTGAGTTTAACTTTGCTTAGCTCATCATGCACATCAGCTGCACCCAGTCAACTCTGTGTGATCACCCAGTTTGGGCCCTTTATTTGATCCCATTTACGTCCCAGGTGCGAGTCCTCGGAATTTGGCCTATTCTTAGCCTCTTCATCTCAAGCCCTTTTCTGAATATGTTCCTCCAGGGTGCCAAAGAGCCACCCAGCATTCTTGTTCCAGCTGTCCATTCCTTACTGCTCCCTTGCATATCATATCAGCTCACCCACAGGGGGCATACCCACCAGAAATACACCAGAAATACCAGGGTGCCTGCTTGCACACACCCTTCCTGTTCCATGTTTATTCCTTCCTTAAATCCTTATTAAAAAGATGATTGTGAATGATGTTGAGAGCACACTTAAAGATATATTATGAGTCACGTAATTGGGTCAAATATTGACTAAGGGATCAAGTGATGCATGATGCCATTGTACGTAGGCTTTAAGAGTTGTGTAAATAAATAGAAACCAATGTGTGTCACTTCTTACTGTTAGCCAACCCAGTCTTTTCATACAAGATGCAATGGTGTGTCGGACTGTCACCAGTCATCAGCCATGTTAAAAAAAGGTAGCAACCAGCTGTTTTGAACACTTCTGCCATGTAGCCCCAATATAAACAAAGGCTATTTTGTCTGCCATCAGTGGCTCACTGCATAACTCCACCATTAATGCATAATGTTATTTTTGTTCATTCTAGACTTGTCCAGACATGTTCACACCCTTCCACTTAGGAACCAATAAACAAATACAGACAGAAATACAGACACCCTCTCTGTCTCTTTCCCCCGTCTGTCCCTCTCAGTATTGGGATTCCCTGCTCAGTGATGCGTCATGGGATTGACCGTGGGTTGACGTCAACACATTGCAGGAGGAAACACACACCCTGCCGCCTGCCTTTTACCCTAGGTTCTCCCACTCATCCGCATGTTTTATTTTTTGACTGTATGGTAGTGTGTGAGTCCAAGCCCAGTCTGTGACAATGAAAGGAAGAAGAATACTCCCGGTGCCATGTAACCCAAACATTTCCAGTACACCCACACAGGAACATCGTCCCTCTCGGAGCCTCTCGGAGCACTAGGGAGGGGAATCCCCTGCTCGTTTTTGTGCCAAGTACTAACAGAGCTGAGACTACGCAGCGTTCCCAAGCCTTTAGCCTATGGAAGCAAAGTGTTTCTCTGTGTGTATACATGTGTGAGTGTGCGTTTTGGTGAAGTTTGTATTTGAGCCAGCTGTTTTGGGAATGCCGGGGGCCACCACAGGTCGGGAATGACGTAAGAGCGCGAGAACAGAGGGAGGGAAAGGAGAAGGGGGGGGTGTATACAGAGGCGGATATCTGCTGTGGAATTCCTGAGATCCGACTCCGTTCTGTTTTTGGAACACAATTGTTTGGTATTTAGTTGATCCTCCCTTTGCATTTGTCTCCCTCCGTTTCGGCTCATTTTGCCCTCTAGACCTCAGTGTTCCCATTTATATTTGGAGCACTGTTTGTCCCGACTCTGGAGGACATGTTTGTCCCTGTGAGAGGCTCCCGCTGTCTCTCAATGGTTGTGTTTTTTTATGTCAGAAAACAGAAGACACACCTTTTCTGTTTGTAAACGGTGCATGCAATCTACTTTTGACTTTCTCACAAGGGCTGCCAACATAAACCAGTTCTTTGCATTGCCACACTTATAAAGTAGAGTCAAACAGTAACTCGCAATCATCAGTTCTATTCATGGGGTGACACAGCCAGCCTAATGTTGACACTGACTGTTGCAGTCAGACACCTGGCTTGACAAGGACAGTGAATAGTCATCCCGCAGAGCTTCAGTTGGCCTCTGTCCTAAAGCCAGAATAGCCGTGACTCCCATCAATGCCAGTATTATATGTTGACAGGCTGAAAGCACAGAGTGGATCTGTGTAGTTAGGCAAGCAGACAGGAGAAAGCCTGTGTAATCAAAAAGACCTTTTTTTAAAGAAACCCCTCGCCCTCGGTCGCAGCCTAGTGGCCGTTGCTATAGAGACACTTCCGATGAGTCATGTGTTTCACAGATAACATTCCAGTGTTGTTCCGCAGGGACAAGCCATAACCATCATGCATGACCTCTGACCTCTGACTCCCTCAAGGCAGCTACAAATTAAATATGTTCATGGAGCTGGATCTCATCAGCCACCGACAGCACAGAAACTGTTGGTTTATGGAGACGATGTCGTTGATGTGGATGGGATTAAGCTGAAAACGTGGCAGGCTGTAGTCTAGTCCCAGTATTTTAGGTTCATTAGAATGAAGCTTGTGTTATAGTTTAATTTTCGAGAACACAAATTTCTACAATAAAATTAAATATGAAATTGTCTCTTTATGTCTCTTCTTCTTCTTCTTCACCTTCTTTACCTTCTTCTTCTTCTTCTTCTTCTTCTTCTTCTTCACTTCCTGCTTGGTATTATTGCCCCTGTAAATCGTGTGTAATTTGATCATTGGCCAATGATATTTAAAGAATTCAAAGTTATTGGAGATATTGAATTCAGTAATGACCAGACTGATAACTGGTTGATCTCTAACATGTATATAGAAGATATTTGCTAAAGATCTGTTCTTCCTTGTTTTGTCTCATGCACAGATTGAACGGCGCATGGAGTTGGTGCGTGTGGTGTCCCACAACACGCACAAGAGGATGGTGTCATGTCTACAGGGACACATCGGTGCAGATGCAGAGAAGAGACATGTGAGACATCAAAGCCTTTGTCATAACTCCAGATTAACTTTTTAAACAAACTAACCAGATCAACTGTTCCAGGATGTGTGAAAATGTTTGCCTCCCCCACACATTTTGAGTTGTCATTTGTAAAAGTGTCCACAGTAGGCATTCAATCGATGATTTATCTTTTGTGTTTTCTACCCCACAAAACCCCCAAAAATGCACCACAGTCCGTACCACGCCTCTATACAGGAAATGGTCAGGTAAAAACACAGATTACTTATTCCTCCATCTCTGTGGTTCTCGGCACCACTTGCTCCATTTCCCATTCAGACATCTGTCATCTTTATTCACCGTGCATGACCCTCTTTGCCTTTGGGATTCTCTGGTAAAAACAGGATGTCGAACACTCATAAATGTTTTACACTATTGTGTAACTTTGAAATTGATGGACGTCTGACTTCCCTAGTTTGCATCTTAAATCCCATTTAATGTCTGTATTTTCCTCCTGTGCTCAGAAAACTCTCTTCCTCTTTCCTGGCTGTGAATTTACTGCTCAATGGAAAGTCCTTGGTGAATTTTCCATTGGCTTGAACATCAAATACTGAAACTGCTATATAGAAATGGGTGCATGTAGTTTGTGTCTTAATATATACGTCTAATCAGTGTGTGCATCTGTTTTTCTTCTACACACACACAACAGAAAAAGCTTCCTCTGACTTCACTATCCCAGGCGATGGTGGAAGGTGGAAACCAGCTGGGAGAAGACTCCTTGATAGGGTGAGTTTGTGATTGATTGACAGGCCGGATAACCAACCGCTCCTCCTTGGCAACTGTTGTGAATGGAGCAGATGCACCCAAGGGAGTGTGAAATATGAGGCCATGCATTTAGGGCAAGCAATCTGCCCGGTTTGGTTTTCTGTAGACAGGACTTTCAGCAGTTCCCCTTCCACTAGATTCAGATCACCCATTGTGACCGAGAGCAACACGCAAAACGGGAGCAGACAGTTTGTAGTTGAGGATCTAGAAAGTGAATGTCTCCAAGTGTGTGCTGCGGCGAGCGTGTGTCGTCTGACAGTAATGAGGAAGGGAAAGTACGCCAATTGGTCTGCTGGTAAATGTGATGCATTCATGTAAAACAGTCAGCTTTAGACTGTGTTGTTCTTCATTTCAAGGCGTTCATTGGCCCAATACCCGGATTCATGCAGATGAACTCGCACTAGGTCACTGTGTGCAGCCTGGCTTTGGGCAGCTAGAAGTGATGATGTTACAATAACCTGGTTTTGTTTTCCGTTATTGACTGGGAACAGAGGAAGAGCCGCTGTCCCAGATTGTCATCCCTCTGTGTTTTTATATCTTGTCAGGAAGACCTCATGCCATCAATACTGCTGGCGTGATAATGAGACATGACTAGACAGACTTATGTTGAGGTTGTTAACACTCTTCCCTCTTGTTGTGCCAATGCGCGCGTTAAAAGGAAGATGATGGAAGTGTGCGGCGATGCAGAGAACCGCCTGGCGTCAGAGCTGATGCAGCACGAGCTGCAGATAGAGAAGGACGTTCTGGATCCCCTCAGCCAGCTAGCAGAGGTAAGAAACCTCACAGCAACTCAAACAAAAGTTAAAAATTTCAAGCAGTTTCTCAGCTCTTTGCTTGTTTTTGAGCGCAGTCACACCCCTACTGTTTGCTTTCTTTGGTCTAATAATGGTGGAATAGATTATTTAATATGATTTTTGTACTTCTATCGTTTGGCCTGACCTTGTATGGGTGCAAATGGAGCAGAGCTTTTAACAGAGGTTGAATGGACTCGAAAAAGTATGTTCCACATCGACCTGTTTTGGTAATGTTATCCTGTGAGGTTGGATAAGTAAAAACAAACTGATGCCAGTCCTGGTTACACTGGCTGAGCATGAGGTCTTTTCTCTTTGTCATGACAGACTGTGGGTTTGCCACCTGTTCAATTTGTAATGCCAAGATTTCCAAACATAAGAAACTTTCGACTATCAGACATCTGTAACTTTGTACCTGTGAACACAACATCCAAAATCACATTTAGTTGTTTTCATGTACGAGGTTATGCCTTGCCCTTCTGGGCCAAGACCTCCAGTTACAGGCTTCTAACTGTGATTCTTCTGCAATGTTTAAGTGTGAATGTTGTCAAATGCTCCAAAACTTTTAATCAACCATTACAAACCTGCAAACAATCAATCGCATTTTCTATTATTTTCTTGTTTCAAAGAAAAGGTCAGTGGAAAAATTGTCCTCCAGGAAGAACGATCAAAACAATGGTCTGATCTTTGTCATTCTGACTTCTCAGCCTCATTCAGCTTACATGTGTTGTGGGTCTAACTCTTTTGTAGGTGGACATTCCCAACATCCTGAAGCAGAGAAAACAGCTGGCCAAATTGGTGCTGGACTATGATTCTGCCAGAGCAAGGTTTATCTCCGTCTACAGCTAACTCTTTTTTTATGAAGTTGTATTTTTTCAATTCGAATACTGTGTTAGTTTATGTATCCAGACCATACTTTAGGACTTGAACAATGTCTTGATTTTCAACATAATCTGATGTTTCATCTCCCAAAAATGTTTTCATATTTAAAATGAAACCATCTGTTGCCATCTATTTGTTTCCCCCTGGTAACATACAATTAAATTATTCACAATTGCATTTATAGTAATAAAGATGTGGTGATAAATGCTCCAAGAGTCTTTTGAGGTTTAGTAACAGCTTGAATTTAACTCTTAAAACTGTACGAACTCTGACTCTTAAACAGTGTGATAAATTTAAATCAAAGCCAACCCACTCCTGACTGTCCATATTATTTCTATATCACAGAGTGTGTCTCATCCCATTTTTCCAATTTTCCATTTTTCCCTCGTCTCCCTAAACTCAGATGGTTGCAGGCAACCAAGTCAATAATCTCAGGAACAAACACTCAGGCACTGACGGCCAAGGCTGACCTACTCAAGGAGGAGATGGATGAGGCCATGAACAAAGTGGAGCTTTGCAAGGTAACCAGCATGACTGTAGAAGACTCAGTTGTCTTTAAATGGAAAATATTATGGTCTTACTTATCAAAGTCATAGCAGGGAATACCACCAGTTATGCACTGTCGGGGTCATGAATAGAACCTTTGCTGGGTTGTTTGGAAAACTGGCATGATGTCATTATATGTAGATGACAAGCTTTTAATAAATGAATGCAATATAGTGTGTGGTTTATTTTCCAACCCTGCTTCTTACACTAGTAGAAGAGCTAGTGTCTTAGATTCTGAGTGAATGTGTAGGCCAGAGGTCATTTATGGCCTTATGAGTTCACAAAACTGGAAGTAGGCTTCATCATCAACAACTGGACTTCCCAAGACCCTCGGGCCCCCTGACCCAGTTTGCTGACACACACGGATGACTGAAAGTGCCCCGTCAGCTCAGTGTGTGTGTGTGTGTGTGTGTGTGTGTGTGTGTGTGTGTGTGTGTGTGTGTGTGTGTGTGTGTGTGTGTGTGTGTGTGTGTGTGTTTGCATCTCCTGAATTGAATCACTGGTGAGTTTCAGAGCTTAGCGGCCGCCTGATGTGTCAGGTTTTCTGTCCAGGAAGCACAGGGCCTTGTGTTTCCCCCTTCACAAGTTCTCCCTCCCCAGCCTCACCGAGCACTGCCAACAGCGGGAGGATTTATGACTCACGCTGAGCACGGAGCCGGGGCTTAGCTGACCGCTGACGTCTGTCATTATGCCACCTGAAATCCACATCAGTTTGATGGATGAGATGGAAGATGTTTGTTAAATCATTAAGGGTTTAGAGCAGGAAAGCCACCATTCTTGTTGTTATTGTATTGTAAAGTCTCATTGTGAAGATCATGCTTGTCACACTCAGTGCTCTGACAGTCTAAATTCCTGTCTTTATCACTCAGGATCAGCTGGCTGCAGACATGTACAGCTTTTTCTCAAAAGAAGGGGACTATGCCCGCTACTTTGTAACAGTGAGTACAGCATGTCAACAAGCCAAACATGTGTTTCTGTGGGAATGTTCACAGCTGCACAGGAACTGGGGAACATAGACTTGGCCAGCCATTTTATTTACTTTGCTGTCATGTCTTTTACTGCTCGTCTGATTCGACTCACCACCCCTCCACCCACCCCATCAATTCCTCTCTGTGGTTTTTCTTTTTTGTTTCTGTAGCTCTTAGAAGCTCAAGCTGATTACCACAGAAAGTCTCTCACTGTTCTGGAGAATGTCTTGCCAACCATCCAGGCACAGCAAGGTAATAACACGTTCACGCACATGCGAAAAACACTGCAGCGTTGTTGAGAGAAGCTGCATACAAGACGGCTCTGTGCGGCGCGTGATGTAGGACCTCTTGACATGTTTCCTGGAGAATGCACGTGTGCCTTTTCCCCCTGTTTTTTATGTGGTTCCTGTGTTGTTCGGTGTCCCTTTTTAAACAACCCTTTTCCTGTTGCACACTGGGGACGCTTGAGAAGCGTGCACAAAGGTGTTGCTAAGAGGAGAAACAGTTTCTCATTCCCTTTTCCAACTGGCTTGAGGAATGAAACCAGCTACTGTACCTTTCAATTATATCACTCTTCTGTGTTTTTCTACCAGAAGTTGTTCCAGTTGCGGTATTAGTTAAAGGCCACAACTGAGGCCCAGATATTAAAGAATAGTCTTTTGTTTTCACCGCTCTGCCCTCCAGAAGTAATCAAATTTTCCACGTCTCCTCCCTAAGCTCCTTCACTAGGTTTTTTTTTTTTTGCCTGTTTCGCACTCGTGTGTGCCGTGTCTTATTCAAGGACCTTGTTTTTTTTCTGTGCTGAACACATGTGGTCCAAACCAGACGAGCCTGGTCTCCCAGCATGTGGCGATGACTCACGAGCTCCACACTCACACACACACCCACCCCTGCTCGCATCACACCCACCTGGGTTTTTGCGAGCCCCCCCCCCCCCTCGCTCCTCTGCCTCCATGTTCACTTGCAGATTATTAGCTCACACACACGCACATGCACAGATAAACACAGAGCGACTGCTTGCTCAGAGCATGTGGTTATTATTTGACGGCACCCTGTAAGGGGAGTGAGGACCGGTATAGAAACCGGCCCGAGCGAGAGACGTTGACCCAGAAATCTGCCGTCCAGACCAGCAACAGGCTGGTTCACAGAGTTTTTTCATATATTTATTTACTTATTTATTTATGCATACCAGCGTGATAGACGGAGCACAAAACTATTCTGTTTTCAACAGTATGACTTAAATTTGAGTGTTGTATGGCTGAATCTCTCTCTTCTTTGTGTTCAGACTCGTGGACAGAGAAGCCTGCATTTGGCACCGGGCTGGACGAACACCTGAAGAGAAGCGGAAGAGAGATCGCCCTGCCGTTAGAGGCCTGTGTCATGATGCTTCTAGAGACTGGCATGAAGGAGGAGGTAAGGATACGGGGGAGGGTTAGAGAGGCAGAGGACATGGAAATCTGAATCGATCAAAATGTACATTGAATTTCGATCATGGTGATTATTTTATTTGAACTCGCCTAACCCTAACTTGCAAGAAGCCATCTGGATAAAGTCAAACTGTTGTTGTAAAGTGCCCTATCCTGGGGACCTCTGGCCCTGCATGTTTTAGATGTTTCTTCAACACACTTTGTGTTACACTGATTCGAATGTATTGTTGTTATCAGGCTTCTGCAGCGCTTGATGACGAGCTGATTATTGAATCAGGTGGGTTGGACAAACATCTAAAACACGCAGGGCAGAAACAGGATGGAAAACCACTGGCCTACATTTTCAAGTGCAGTACTTTTTTAATATCCTGCTGTTGATTCATTTTAAAAGTTTGTAGAGGGAGTGGCCCACTGTGGCGACTACAAAATGAGTTAACACCCACCTCTGCAGCTCTGGAGCTTTTTATTCTCATTAGAATTACTCAATCACAGAGAGTTATATTGATAAGATAAATTATTTTTTTGAAATTTAGTTTAAAATATTTAGAAACTAAAATTCTCACCAGAAAGCTACGAAATAACAGTTTATGACGTTATGTCAGAGGCGTGTATGTCCAAAGCTCCTGTGCTAGCAGTGTAAACACCAACACTCCCAAGGTAATCCGGTTAGCTGCACGACTAACTGAGCCAACAGTGGCTACAGTCACAAAACACGATATGAAATAATGTATAAACAGAATACAGGTAGCAGCTGTTAGCTATTCCTCTGCTGAAATCTTTCCCCCATTTGTTGGCAGTATGAAATCAACAAGTGACCAATACTTACATATTGTAGAAGTATTTTTCTTTGTTTTCTGGAGTAGCTAATTTGAATACACAAGACATTTTAAGATAGCAGCGTGTACCTGTGCGTTCTCTGCCCAGAACCAAAGTCTTGTTCTTCACACATTCAAAGTGATTTTTCCCTCACAAATTTGGAGGTGGGGACCAAAAATGAGCTCAAAGTAAAGTGAATTTTGGCCTCCATTTGGAATAAATAACAAGTGTTTACTTCACTTTGCCACATTTTGCTTTTATCGATTGAGAGTTTTTTTTTCCTTGAGTTTTACTTTTCGAATTTAATGTGCAAATTGAAAATAAGCTTCACGAAATGGAAGCCCATCTAATGTCTGGGCTGTTTGTAGAAGCCAATAACTCATTGACGTCTGAGGTCAGATGTTTTGCAGCTTGGTTTCAGCTTTAAACAATAACCATCCAACATTTTTGGTTTACAAGTCACTTGTTATCTTACTTTCAGCTGATTCCCTCTTCAGTATTTCATAACACGGAATGAGATTTTGTTTGTTTAACTGACTCGACTGCGCTTGTGTCATCACAGAAGTAAGAGAAGTGCTAACGTAGCTCATTAAATGTCACATGGAGCTGTGACTGCGATTAGAGGCTCCGCTGGTCATTGATGTAATTGAAACCAAGCTGTATATTGTTTGTTCACATGAACATCTTAAGGCGGACAGACGAGCTGTAAACAGGGGAAACTCCTGCATTTCCAAAATACACTTTCAAAGAAAGTGTCGCCCTGTATGCTGCAGTGCTGATTTATGAAATGTTTGTGATGTCCCCTCCCCGAAACAGATTTAGAATACAATAGAATCTACTTGTCTCCTGTCCATAAATCAGATTCCAGTGTGTGTGTGTGTGTGTGTGTGTGTGTGTGTGTGTGTGTGTGTGTGTGTGTGTGTGTGCAGAGCAGTGCTAGAGAGAGTGCAAGTGTTAACTGCAAAGCACATTATTTGTCTCCCTATTTATTCCCTGGTGAGTCCAGTCTGTGTCATTATGGTGTGAAGACAGCCTTTGTTTATGTGTCAAAGTAAAGACCCTGTGTGCTGTGAGTGGTGGGTGTGTTTGTTTGCCGATTTTAAGGTTTCATTATGTGCAGCTGGCAGGGGTAGTTTATGTAGCAGGATTTATACAGAGCCGATCTGTAATTGAGCGTTAGGCAAGTGCGCGGGAGTGTGTACGTTTCAGTGAAAGCACAGGGTTTATGTGCGCATTGAATAGCTTCATGTATCTTTGTTGTTGCATGCTGGTGATGCTACTGTGGTTCATTTGTCCGTGTGTGTGTGTTTTTTGTGTCAGGGTCTATTCAGAATCGCAGCAGGGGCATCCAAGCTAAAGAAACTAAAGGCAGCGCTGGATTGTTCCACGTCGCAACTGGAGGAGTTCTACTCAGACCCCCACGCTGTCGCTGGTACGTCCCAAACCAGAGCTAATAGTTAAAGAAAATTATTATTTCTTCTTTATTCCAATTCATTAACACTTTGTAACTTTCCCTCCAAGTGGTTCCAAGAGGTATTTTGTTGGCACCGCTGTCACAAAGACAACAGGATCACTAATGCTAGCAGCCAGAAGAAAACGTAGATATTTGGCAACTTGGCTTCCACTAGGAGTCCGACCACTGTCTAAACAAAAGACAACTGCAAGAGACCCCCATCTTGATGACATGATAGAGGCAGAGCAAAACAAGCTTTTTTAATAAGTGGACCAGTAGCTACTGGGGAAGCTACTCCCTTTTTTCTTGAATCAAGCCTTAATTTTTCCTTTAAGAACTCCAGTCCTGTGGCAGACAGAAGAGCATAGTATATTGCAAGTGAGCTTTTTTGGGAACCAATCTATGCGTGTTTCAGCAAAAAAGTTGTCCACTTAAAAATTCCTGAACAATAAGGTTGTGTTACATTGGGCTGTTGAAATGTATTTAAATGCAAGAATTTGTGTTTTCTTGTCATATCAGAATCTACAGGTCACAGTCTTAGCATAGGAATTCCCAATCAAAGATGTTTATCACAATTTGCAGAGAAACTGTTTGAGCTCTACTTGAAATCAATTGACCCTTCCAAAGTCCAAATTGACCACCTTTTTTTTTGCCAATAACAGTTGAGCAAGCTTAGTACCTCAATGTACCTCGATTAACTTTCCCGTTTACTGTTAAACCTATGTGTTTAGAATAGAAACTATCTATCCGGTTAAACATGACCAGTGACGCCATGTTCCTTATTGTCAAACTTGTCCGACCTAGCAATCTTATCTAAGGGGCACTTAAGGACTTAGGATCGGTCAATTAGTCGATCTATCAATGAGCTGTCAACTATGAAATAAACTCCAAATTTGGTCTATGATTTGAGTCATTTTTTAAGAAGTGTCCAAATTCTCTGACTTAAGCATTTCGTACCAAACAATTAATTGATAAACAAAGAAAACTGACAGTTTGATCGATAATGAAAATAATCAGTAGTTGCAGCTGTGATTTTAGGCGATGTTTTTTTCTAATAAATCATAAATCTGTGTGAATATGTTGTTTCAGGAGCACTGAAGTCCTACCTGAGGGAGCTCCCCGAACCTCTTATGAGTTACCAGCTTTATGACGATTGGATTCAGGCATCCAGGCAAGGCTCATAATATTATTACAGCAAGTGAAATGTACCAGTATTGAGCGAATCTGTCACTGTGCAGCAAAGAGTAATGACAGGATAGTTAATTTGGGACACTTGGCCATCTGGAGGCTGGACTAATAATGTGCTCTGCTTTCAATCTTCTTACATTTTCTATCTTTTCCAGTGTGACGGACCCGGACAAGAGGCTCCAGGCGCTCTGGGTTGTTTGTGATAAGCTACCAAAGAACAATAAAACCAACCTGAGGTCAGTTCAGAGAAGTCATGACAGGCAGTGCTTCAGTTTCCTCTGTTGCACCTGTGCTCATAAACCACCATGTTTTTCCTTCAGGTATCTGGTGAAGTTTCTGTCCAAACTGGCTCAGGACAGCGAGGTGAACAAAATGACTCCAAGCAACATCGCCATCGTCCTGGGGCCCAACCTGCTCTGGGCCAAGACTGAGGGGTGAGAGAGGAAGATAATATTTCTAATACAATATTACATGTTAGTTTTAAATAAGAAGTAAAGTAATGATCTCCGAGAGGCACCGTCCTAGTTAAGGGTGCGGGAGATTTCTATAAACGACAGTCTGTTATTTTAGCTTTCAGCCAACGGCTCATTATGCTAGAAGGCATCTCATTTTTGCCCATCTGTACGTGTCCACCCAGGACTCTAGCTGAGATGGCTGCTGCTACCTCTGTGCACGTGGTGGCCATCGTGGAGCCCATCATCCAGCACGCTGACTGGTTCTTTCCTGAGGGTAGGTTCTGTGGATGTCCACCATCTCGCGTCATTCTCAAGTTTTACATTTTGTTTTCTGAATCACCATTCAGTAAAAAAAAAAAAAATCTGTGTTAAGTTAAAGGACCACAGACAACTTTTATTGGCCTATGGATACAATTAAATTCAAGGGGGTGGGACTTTGTCAGCAAGAAAACAGCCATCATCATTTGTTCTCAGCATTATTCATCATCCTTTCGATTCAGTCACATGAGGCTGATAAGCATTGGGTTCGATATTTTCCATAACTTGAAATATCCGTGAATCCAGACGTGTATTTAATGAATAAAAACGTAATGTTAGGGCATTCTGCATGTAGAAATAGTTGCTGTGCCTCTGAGCAGGACACAGTGCGTCTAAATATAGGAAAGAATGTAGCTTGTTATTCATGTGCAGTTGTTTGTTAAACGGGTAAGAAGCTGCAGAGAGAAAACACTGCTGCTCCGCACTGATAGCTGTGTGCTGCTGTTAGTATTAGCACAGCGCACGTGTGGGCTTTAAAAGTCTCTACAGCTGTTAAAGCCAACGGACGGCTGATCCAGCTGCGATCTGTTGACGCCGTTACCGAAACGGACGCAAAACTTTTGTGGCATATTTCCTAGTTTGCGCTCTCCTCGCATGGTTTCCTTGAATCTCTCCACCTATTCTCGGTGGACGCCTCCCCTCTGATGGACTGTTGACCTGTGAAAGGTGTTTTCCCCACGTAAGAATAAGGAGTATGTAGGAATGGATAGTGTTCACTTGACTCTCTCCCAAGTGTTCATCTTGTTTTGCTAAGCTTGCAGAGCATGTGTGACTAGTCACATGATGTCAGCTCCTCTTTTACCCATAAAACCTTGTGTTGCGGGGTTTGTTTCCTGAACTGGGATCATGTTACAAACCATCTAAACAAGCTGCACCAGGGCTCACTTGGATGACCACCAAGCCCCTCATGGCCTAGCATTTAATAAGGCTGTCCAGTCATCAGATTTCAGTTCAAGTCAAAAAAGAAAGAAAAAAACAAAAGTCATCTTTTGTTTGTGATGTGTTTTCAATTTGCTCTGTAATTTGACAGAGGAAGTGAAGTCCCAGCCCCTTTCCTGCAGAACCCTTGCACATGTTTTAAGGCTATGCTTTTGATTTCTGTAAATCTCTCCTCCTCCTCTGCTCCTCCAGATGTGGAGTTCAACGTGTCCGGCATGTTTGCGATGCCCACGCCAGCGTCCAACCACAACAACCACCTTGACTACGACTGCGGCACCATAGAGAGGAAGAGGCCCATCAGTATGGTGGGACCGGAGAACGACGCCACGCGCAAAGAAAAGTAATGAGCCCGGAGTGCCTCCTTGGAAACCTCCTCGTTTCTGAGGTTTCTCTGACTCACAACATTTCAACCCCAATTAATTGCCTCAGGAGTAATTTTGGCTTTTAATCCGGATGCTTTTTCTGGTCCCTTTCTTTTGCTTCTCTTAAAATTCTGGTACATTTGACGGATTCCTCATAATATTATCCTTAACATTGTTTTAAATAACCTCTCTCTGTGCTCTGGGATTATGGTGATTCTAATCTGTCACTCTCTGATCAAAGCTTCGGTGTTTTTGTTTTTCCCCCTCCTCCCTCACTGTCTCCCCGCTCTCCCTGTGTAGCACCCCTAACAAGCACTCGGACCACACCCTCCGTAGAGGCAGTAACACCTTAGGTAGAAAGCAGCACACTTCACCCGCCTTCCAGCCTCCTTTACCCCCTGTGGAGGCTCCGGGGCAGGGGTACATGGCCGGGCAGGTCCCCCAGCCCTCCGCCGAGCCCCAGCCCCAGCCACAGGCTCCATCAGGGGGTTTTTCGGGGCCTGAAGCTTCCCAGCATAGCTTGGCGCAGAATCTGGCTGCTCTGGCAGCCGCTCAGCAGCTTCTAGCCCAGCACACAGAGGAGCTCAGGTAAGGGCTGATCTCTGGAGAATGACACCGCATGCCAGACAGAGATACTTTGAGCTTGAGGGAAGACATTAGTGCCTTCTCCCTGCACAGCTGAGGTCCGTCTGATCGAAGTGTAGCGGATTGTTAATGCATGCGTCACTGGTATCTTGCCGACACAGCCTCTTCTCGCGGTCACTAGATGTTTCCGTAGCAAAAACCACAAGTTTTCTTACACCACCACCAGTTCCAGCTATGCAGACTTGTCCAAGTTCAGCCCACAGACACGGCACAACAATGGCTTCTGTCATTCTGCTAACAGTCACTTGCAGGGGCCTCACGACTTCCCATTCCTCCGCTTTCCTCCCCAAATCTCTGGAATCAGCAGGACCTTCACACTAACTGGCCCAAACTGCTTTGAAAAGGCTGGACATTGGTGCCTGTTACGCAACCACTGAAGGGTGTCTTTGATTTAGTTGGTGAAAGGACAACATTCATATCCAGACAGATAACGCTATTCAGCTCAGCATTCTTTTGGTCCCACGGACTGTTGGGAAGGTACTTTTCAGATGAGACACCCAGATTAGTTTCGCGAGGTTTAAAATTCTGCTCAAAGAATCAATGAAAAAACATCCGGCAGTGGTTGTTGTTGTGTACGCAGAGCCCAGAGTGTCAGAAAGCCTGCAGGTTTAAATTCTTTCTTTTTGTCTTCTTCCCCAAAGCAACCCAAAGCTGCGAGACTCCACGCCGGCCCAGACCCCTCTGCTCCAGAGGAACGGCTCTGGGGGTGGGGGCCAGGCCTCAGGGCAGCTGAGCACTGGGACACCCGGGGCTGGACCCATGGGGCCCAGTCCCCATATGATGCGCAGAGGTAAGAGGACGCACCATAGCAAGTATTCAGTTTAGGTCGACTGGACATGAAGATGTTTTAAAACTTGTTTTCCTCCCATATTGGGAAATATCTCAAATTTCTTAACATTTTATGAGAAGCTAAGAATGTTAATCCATAAAGTGACTCCTCGTACAGTTCTGTTGCTGCTAAATCGTCCACGCTCACAGCTCATCAGTCATGCGGCAGCCAGACTGGACTGGACTGCTCTGATGATAATTCCACTGTGCACTCACTATCTTTAAATGGAAAGATTCTCAGACCATTTCGATCACTTACAGAGCGAGGCTTTTGTGTAGCGCTGGCCTACATTTATGAGCTCCTGAGGCTTTATGAAGTCAGCAGTTCATCCTGATGTCAAAGGTAGAGCGAGCATGCAGAGACATTGTTTATTTGACTATGAATTGATGCACAGTTTTGTTTTCTTTTTGGGCTCTTAAAGAAAAGGTTTCACATATTGAGAAATAGGGAGCCAGCTGTTCTGTGCAGTTGTTCTTTTACTTAAACTCAAGATTGGATCTTCTGGTAGCTTTCTTTCTTTTTTATTAATTCTTATATTATTTGTTATATTATTTAATTGTTTTATTATGTCTCCACACCGGTGACAGCTGTGGCTGGAGGCATTATGGTTTTGTGCTGTCCGACTGTCCCATTCTTATGAACACAACATCTCAAGAACGCATTGAGGGAATTCCTTTAAATTTGGTATGAATGTCCACACCGACTCAAGGCTGACTGATAAGAATTTGGTGGTCAAAGTGTGACATTTGATATCCAGAATGTCAGAGGGTAATGCACTGCGACATCATAATATGATGAAAGTATACTGTCACATGATTCTCCATCGTTTTTCCAGGTACCAAGAAGCAGGCTCCTGCCCCTCCCAAGCCGACAAACCCTCCACCCAGCCAGCCCTGTAGTTCCTCCAACCACGCCTCCTCCTCAGGCCCCTCCCAGTCCCTCAGCCCCACCCCCAGACCTCTGTCCAGCCACTCGCCCACCTCGCCCATCTCTCCCACCTCGCAGCCATGTGCCACACCCAGACGCCACTCCAGTAACCAGCCCCCAATCCAGGCGCCCAGCCACCCGCCCCCGGAGCCCCCGACACAGGCCAGTCCCCCGCCGCAGCCGGCGTCACTCGGCGGAGAACAGAGGAGCGCTGACCCCTCGCCCCCCGGCACCCCGACCCCTCCGGACACGCCTCCTCCCTCAGCCGCCAGCCACGATGCGGTCGCCCCTCCGTCCCCGTCTCCGTACCAGTCGGGCTCGCTCCCCCGGCCACGGCCCGTCCCCAAGCCCCGGAACAGACCGAGCATCCCGCCGCCACCGCAGCCCAACACACAGGCCGGTGACACCAACGGGATCTGTGCCACTGCTTACAAGATGATGGGTGAGTGTCGACCTTCATGTCAGATGTTTGACTGTTGACTCACTGCTCAGCACTAATGTGCTCTCTGTCTAACAGTCGTGCGTTGTAATACCTCCACAGGTTAAAGCTGCATTTGTACGAGGTTGGTTATTAATTGACCTTTTTCACTAGCAGCACCTGCACTTGTTGTTACCCATCACCACGGCCATTTTGTTCTGCCTGCTGCCTCTGTCACATATCATTTAGCCGGCCCTGATGCACCACTGTCACACTGTCACACAGCCCTGTTTGGTTTTCAGCAAGGGACTTCATATAGAAATGATGTTTTTCTGTTCTTGTTCCCTCCACATGCAGAATCCTTATTAAAGCCAGAGTTGTTAGCTTTGTTTTGTTGACAGTGAAAAGGCCACCATGTGTAATAGGACATGTTGTTATCAGGGCTGTCATTTATCACCCGTCACTCATCTTCATTCACAGTCAGAGATTTGAGTTGTTGCTCTTGTTTTTTTAACCTGTGAATCATCTCGTACTGTTTGTCACTGAGTTTTTACGCCCCTGTCGCTGTGACAAGCCTGTGTAACTCTGACACGCATGTTTATAACCGGCATGTCCTCGTCTCGCCACTAACGTCCCAGCACACTAACACGTCCATGGTTTACCAACAGCTCGTATTAACACTCGGCTCTTATCTCAGGCGATCCATTCACAAGTAAACTGGGGATTTCCAGCTCCATTTTCTCTGCTGCTCTCCTCTCACACTTCACATTTTCCGTCCACTCTCACTGCCCCCGCCGCATGCAACTCACAATCTGTGGCTGAACACCGCCCCCTGCTGTTCAGACCCCTACAGGAGCGCAGAGCCTCTGTTGGAGCTTATGGAAAATATTACACATCTGCATGGGATGGCACGATTACAGCAGCTATAAGTGTTTTCATACTCCAGGACGAGGCTGCATGTGTTTGTGATTACGGCCATTGTTCCTATACTGTGGACTTAAACAGTGTGTTTGTCTTTGGAGGATGTTTATGTAGCGCTCTGCATGCATGAGAGACAGATTCAACTTTACTCACTCACACAAACAGTAACCGAGAGGATCTTTTCTAGTTGATTTACTTCTCTTTGTGACAGAAAAGCCTTTTAAGATCGTTGGACTTCTCTTTACTGTCTTTTGCTCTTCCTCTATAGACCCGGCGATGACTTTCAAAGGGCTGAGTCGAGCGTTGGTCCCTGAGTTCGCTGTAGACCAGCAGCCAGCGACCTCCTCCTCCTCTTCCTCCTCCTCCTCCTCCCTCCTGTCTCTTCCCAAAGACTGTGACCTGGACACTGAGAGCACTGTCCTATAAGGAGGAGGTGACGACACGATCCGGTCCAGCTCCCCCCCCACGCTTCTCCTCATCCTCCTCCTTCATCATACACCACCTCATGTAATCTGCCCCCGGCCCGTCTCTGCAGAACACACCTCTGCTGTTAGGATCTCCCAGTCCGTCCTGTATGAAGGACTGTAATGTGACGTAACGGCAGCCACGATGGAGGTCAGCTACTCTTGGTAAACAGAGGTTACGACCGTTGATCGCGTTTGTGTGACTATTGCAACAAAACTGAAGATTAATTGCGTTGATGCTTTAAAGAGGGAGCTGCTCATTTCCCCAGTTCCATCCAGTACGTGTTGATTTATGTGTTTAATTATCAGCATTTGAGGTGGGACACATCAACAGCTAAACTGTTTTCATGTTGTAAGCACCTCTTCGGGCCGCAACGAATGATTTTAATCGTCTATCAGTCTGTTGATTCTTTTTCCCAATTAACCGATTGGTTGTTTGGGCTATAAAATGTCCAAAAACGCATTTCTTTCTTTAGGTTATCAAGTCAATTAATTGTAATCGATAAGTCGTTTTTAAGCAAAAACACCAAAAAACTAAACAAAACAAAATTGCATTTGCATTTTTCAGTATTTATGCACATTATTCAAACCAAATGACTGAAAAAACAAAATAAGAAGATTAAAATAAGCAGATAGAAAAAAAAAATCACATAAATCATCAGATGGAAAAAGCAACTTGAAAAACTGCAGGTGGCATTTGTTCTTACAATTTTTGGACATTTTCCAGACTGAGAAAACAATCAGGAACTAGTGTTCAAACTGACCTCCAGCGCCACGATCTTCTCTGCCTTTAGCTTTCATCAGCCTTCATGTGTCTCAGAGTCCTCCTGACCTCCATCATGGTGCCAGACATGGTGACACAACGCCTCTACACTGCAACACACACCACCGCCGCTGCCACCTCTGTCATTATAGCCCCCGCCCCCCCAACAGACCAAGCTCCAGACAATCAACAGCAAACAGCAAGAGGAGTCACCAGTAACGCCGATGATGCATCGCTTTATAAACGGAAGAATGAGGGGAGCAACGCCAAAACGTGGACTGACGAGGCTCGTTTGGGATTTGGTGTGAGGTTTTTTTTTTATGGTGTAAAAAGGTCTTAGAGCAGGGCAGAAGAGGGTGAAAGGTCAGTAGGCAGAAGTAGAAACCAAAACTGTTGCTTCAAGTGTAGCTGGTGACTGCAGGGTTCCAGTCGTCTCACACACTTCGATAATTCACCCTTTTTTTGTTTGGATCCTTGTTTTTTATTTTTTTTCTCCCCCCTCACTCCTGTATTTATTTACCGATTTCACGACACACATTCCCTGTGGCTTTTGACATAATTAATGCAGTCTTTAAATGTAAATCATGCCTTATCGGTTCCTCCCAGAACCAAGTTATAAGCATTATATATTTACTGTATGGAGGATATACTCGGCTCCCGTTACCACAGTATTTTTTTCCAAGAAGCTGTCTTGGCAAAGAGTATGTTTTTGTTTCAGGGATGTTAAAGGAAGGCGATTGGGCCCGTCTCGTGTGGTTGTATATTTTAATGTGTTTGGGTTGATTTCTTCGGGTCTTCTGAGCAGAAGTAGCAGGGCCTGAACACGCTCAGTATTTTTTCGCCCCTTCTGTCGTTCCATCGACCTTTTTTGTGTTCGAACAGGCTGCGCGTGAGTGAATGTAGCAAAAGGACGATTCTTACCAGCCTCTTTATTCCGAACAACAACAAAAAAAGACATAAACAGCTGATGTTGCACTTGGCCAACAAGTGGTTTCCTAGTGTTTTCGTTTATTTTCTAGTCTTTCCCACTGAGCTGAGAGCACAGTGCTGTGAAACCTCAGTAGTGATGTGGTGTCAGACGTTTGCCAGGTGAAAAGATTAAATAAATGCTTTGTTGTATTTTTTCTGTGTATTTTTTTTTTTTTTTGGCTTTTTGGATGTGTGAGCCAATATGGTACCAGTGGAGAAAGTGTTGGATGCTTCGGAGTTGCCCTGAAAACGAGTTTTTTTCAGAGACAATCGAGCGATATGATGCCCTTCCTTTCTCTCTTTGCTCCCGTACCTTCGCTGCCTTATCCCTGCGCATCGGGAGCTTTTTCTCGAAGGCTATTCAAGACGAACAAATGCCATTAAAACTAGAAAATGATAATGCTGCGTTTTTAAGCTCCATAGTTTTGTATGTATGCCGTCTGGTGAGCTTAAATATGGAATAAAAACATGTAATAAGAATGCTTGGTTATACCCCCTTTCCAAAGAAAATAAAGTATATGAAGAAACTACACCTGTTCTTGATTTATGTGTTTGTGTATATACAAATATATAAGGAACAACTGCACCCTCTCAACTCAATAACACAACTATATGAAAGTGGTACTCAGAGCCAAAATTAAGCTTACGTCCTCTGACTACTAGTCCCCGGTTTGGTCCAAAAACACTGGGTCCTGAGTTTGTTACAATTAACTGAACATTGTGTGTATAATCCGTGGAGAGATCATTTGACTCAAAGGGTGCTATATAAAACAAAGTATGTGCTGTCATTCTTCATACTTCATGAAGTAAAAATTGTTTTTTTTCCCAAAATTCTATTTTATTATTTACAACATTTTTGTATGTTTTTAACTCAAATCCCAACATATTGCACTTTGAAGTTAGTTGGAATCCAGTGTGAAAAGCCTCATTCATTTCAGGCTACTTTTATATTTCAAGTTAGCATGCTAACATGCTCACAGTGATAAAGCTAAACATGCTGATGTTAAGTGTGTATGTTTATGGATTAAAAATGTGTCCTTGTGGGGGCACTAATGTCCGGGAACAACCAAACTGAACCAAAATCATCCTCTTGGGACCATGAACGTATGTATGGCACTGCAATCCATCCAATAGTGTTTGAGATTATATTTCAGTGGTGGCGAACTGAGCTACAAGCATGTTTGAGAATCGCTAATTTGTACACAAATTTATAAGTTGATGTTTTTTCTCTCAACACCTCCTGACTTACACAGATTAAACCATCAAATCTTCAAAGAAAGAATATAACATACTGTACTGTACGTACCGGAGGTATCTATGCTAGCATTGGAAATCATTTATCAGAAGGCACAGATGAATCGGGCGGTTTCTACTTTCAAGCATGATATTTTTATAGATCAAAAACATATCCATCGTTTGAAAGCATTGAACGAAACATAAAGGTCAAACAGTCACAAAAACATGAGCAACTTCCCATGAAAACATATAAAACAGTTAGAAAAGGGAAACCTGTCGGCAACCAATAAATAAACCTAACCAAGACTAACAGAAATGTATTTATTTCAAACTTAAATATCCAAGGAGGGTAAATGCTACCAGCTGCACATCTTAATACATTAACTGCACCAACATGCAATCGATCTGGACAACAAAAACACTGTTACCACACTAGTAGCAGCTAGGAATGCATTTTTTACGAGATAACACTCACCTCGTAAGCCTAACTAAAGCTGCGCATAGAGAATAGATCACATGGTAGTTTCCTGATGACACTCCTGAATAAGAAAATAAATTAGAAGTTGGTGGACACACAAGCGTATAATACAAAGTGATGAGCGGTGCATAGCAAAAAACAGTTAATTTACAATCTCAACAATAATTCATTGACATAAATACAACACAGCTACAGGTACACTGTACTGTAGATGAGTCATGAGATCACCAGAGAAGCAGGAAATGACCATTTACAGTCGGATGTTTTTCTATTTATCCACATGCGTTTGATGTTCGTTCATTCGGCCTCTTCACATTAAACCTGCCTATTATCCCTCTGCACTGACAACAAGTAAGACGCTAATTGTGGGAGAAAAAAAAAAAAAGATTTGCTATTCCACCCACATGTTTCATGAAACAGATGATTTTGGAGCCAAAGTCGCACCATGTGCTGATGTAGTCAGTGTTACCTCACTGTGAAAGGTGCAACATTGTTCATTTGAGTGATGTTCTGCAAATAAATGTGTGCTGTCGAATACATTTGGATTCGATTGAGTCCTAACAGACAGAAGAAAGGCTGACGACAAAAAGGACTCCAACTGATTCCAAGTCCGTGTGCTGCCAACGGGCCTAACTGGTCAGGGTTCAGTGTCCGTTTCTGATCGGGCCCAGTTAGGATGCGGTGAACAGAGTCAAAACCTCCACGGATGACCTCGTGTTTTAGACAATTTTAGTAACTTTTTGAAATTACACACAATTTATTTTTATTGCTTTAACTGTAATTTAGATTTTATTATTTTTTTTAATTGAGAATAAGAAGCAGTTAAAATTCACAATTAGGTATTCTGATGAAAATCTAGCTACCACAAAGGATAAGAGTGAATCTGCTGGGTGAAGATGACTTTGACTTCAGCTGTATATGGACTTTTTAAAATTATTTTATTTATTTATTAGAATTCCCATGATAGGTGCCCTATAATTTCAGTTGGTTTGAGAACGACCACATCTATGAGTCTAGATCAGCACTGTGGATACTTGACGTTATCTACTATTTTCAAATCAAATCCTGCTGTACGGGAGGCAGTGAACGCACCGCTGTGTCAACAGTCTGATCACTCGGAGCGGTCTGGCCGGAGCCGGCCGCTAAACTAAACTACGCTTGTGAATCACCTCGATTCCTGACAGCTGTCTGCAGACTACATCTACGCTTCATCTTTACAATTTTTCAAATATGATCTGATAGAAAATATAAACTTTATATAGTCATATAATAAACATAGTAATTAATCTGTAAATATTCACACCAGTTGTTTTCATTATCTACATCTCGTAGCAATCAAACATGTGGATGGTTCCTCTCATGTGTCTTGTACTGTCTGCCATGAACTGTGTCTTAAAAAGAGATGTAAATAATGTGAAGACCGGTTTGAGTCGTCAGTGTGGTGAGTTCCTGTTGACCTGTGGACACCTGAATGTTCTACTCTACCCAGCACCTGAAAGAACAGCAATGCTGCACACGGGGCGCTCATTAACTGTCGTGACTATCTACAGATAGATACAGTGTACTTCCATTGTGTTTGCTATAGATGATGCAGTCTCTCTTCCTCTCTCTGTTGGTTTGAGTGTCTCTGTGTGTGATCTTGGCACTTTGGTTGTGGCGAGCAGAGTGAAAGTGGAGCCAGCCGGCCTCTCGGTTTTGGCCCGACATCTTGCTTCTACCAGGCCAGAGGGGAAGACAGTCTGGGGCTTCTGGGGTTGTCTGGAGTCTGGGTCTCGCTGAGAGCTCTCTGCAAGACAAAACCCATAATCTCATCTGATTTATGCCTATTTTACCGTATTATTTTCAGATTCAGAGCACATTTGCTTATTCCGCAGACAGCAGCACTTTGTGGCTTTATCTCTTTATAGCTGCAGATGGCTGACACTCTGTGAGAGAACAGACTAAATTCTTATTGTTTTTTCGGGTGTGGGGGGGCCTGGATCTGTCAAACATCTGCTGCATAAATCAAAAGATGAGCTGTCAAATTCTGCCCAGCTCACCTCAAACTTGGAGATGAAGTCTGAAAAGATGCCGAAGAAGGCCTCAGTTTTGGTGGACTTGCCGTCCTCTCCGAAGTAGGAGGCCACCTTGGAGAACTCCTCCATGGCTCGGGTCTGCAGGGACTCCAGAGACTGGATCGCAGGATGGCTGTTCTCCAAAAAGCTCTGTGGGAAGATTCTTACACATTAAAGTCTGTTTTCATGTCATGAGAGGTACTACTAGTAATGACTACTACTTATTATGTCTACTACTAATTATGTCTTCTGCAGATCTGGAGGAGCTCTGTACGGATGCTAATTAGCTGCGTTATGTAAAAAGTAGTATTCAGAGTTTACGGGTGTGACTCACATTCTTATCATTTTTTTTTTGGTCTTTTGTGAGTCCCTAAACTTTATGTTCGTGCAGTAGTTAATTGCTAGAGAACAACTATAAATTAAAGCATGGCAACGCCACTGGTTTCAAAATAATTTTGGTTATATGGAAGCTTATGAGAAAATGACCCTACTTCTTACTTGATTATTAGCTTGGTAAACAATTTCCTAATGAGTTAGTGGTCTCAATCACTCATTTCAAGTCTTCCTCATTACAACATGATGTTCATTTAGTAACTTAAGGTCTCTTTTAGAGTATTGTTGACAAAGCAGGGTGTTAAATCATGCAGCTACCATCTGATTGACAAGTCGCTACCACTGCTTGTCCTTGGGTTGTCAGTTAGATTCAACCAGGTGATGCTCCCTACATGTTTCTACCTTTGGACAGAGCCAGGCAAGCTGTTTCCTCCTGACTCTGGTCTTTATGCTAAGCTAAGATAAGGTAAGTGGCAAAGCTAATTTACTCGCTAAAGAGTTTCCCCAAATATTTGATGGGTAATATATATTTAAATAGTTAGCGTACGCTCATGACAGAGGCAAAATGGTCCTCAGAGGTGGGTGCGATCTTCAAACAGGCCGTCCGGATGTCCTGAATGGTTGTGTGAAGGTCACTCAGCTCTGCTGTGATGGCCCTCTGGTTCACTGAACAGAATACATGTACAAACAAGGTGATGAGTTACAGAAAAACTGCATATGGTTGAATGTTTGTAATAGTACCAACAAGGCAATGTGCAGCTCAGACTCCAAACAGCCCGTCTTGTTTTACAATGTCAAAAAAAATCTTACATCTACTTTAAAATAGAGGCTATAAGTAAAGTTTGAACATTAGACAGAATGAAAGGAGAGCCGAATTAAAGAGCCCTCCTGCTGTGACATCATCGTACCCTTGGCTGCCAGAGACACTGTTGTGAGGTCTCTGGAAAAGTTGAGCAGCTCAGGGAAGTGTTGGCACAGAGACTTGGCCAGAATGTGGAGAAAGGTGGATTTCCCGTCCACTGTTTTGGTCGTGCTCAGCTGCAAGAAAGAAGGCAAGAATGAATGACTCAAATCTAATACTGAGATGAACATGACATGGCTGAAGCACAGGTGTCGATGTTGTACCTCAGTCAGGAAGTTGATCTTAAAACTGGTTGTCCTGTTGCTCTTGGGCTGACCATTGTTGAGGTAATTTCCCATTGCAAGTACAAACTGTGGGAAGAAACACTTAATAACCACTATTAACACTCAGAACATGCATTCTTTCCCTGCTCTAGATGTTTACCTCCAGGATTTTGGCCAGTTTCTTGCTGCTCTTCAGCTCCACTGAAGCCTTGTAGATGTAATCATACGCGACCTTCATCTCCTCCGTCCTCTCCTGCAGGGTCGTCTTGAAGTGGAGGCTCCGCAGACGGGTCTTATACTCGGGTACCATCAGCATCTGATACAAAAAAAGTACATCAATTCACTTGAATGGTTCCATCTTTCTTTCTATAACTTTGCCTTTGAGGTTGTTTGAGGCAGTACCTGGAAGATGAACTGGTCGGGCTCGCTCAGTTTGGCCGGGTCCTGGTCAAACTGCTCGTACTGTTTGACCTCCTCCTCATCGGGGGCGTAGAGCAGCAGCTGCTTGATGTGAGCGGGCTCCAGCCTGTCGGTGGTCATGTTCATCAAGATCTGACGCAGCTCGCTGACGGAGAGCTTCAGATGGGCGATGAGGATGGCTGCAGAGAAGAGGAGCAAGGGAAGACGCGGCAGATTTAACTCTCTTTTGTCGGTTTACAAAAAGGATCAGTGTGAACCCGACTGCAGACAAAACCTTTCATCTCCCTCTGGTAATGTGCCCTTTTCCACTATGTACTGTTCTCATTTCTTACTACGCTTCTGTGTCAGATTGATTATGAAATCCAACTTGTAAAAGAACCCATTTCTTTCTTCTCTTCGGTGTCATAATACAACACTAATAATGCAGGAATATATAAAATGAGTCCATGAATCTTTTGCCGCAGAGCATGCCGGCAGGGTTTCAAACGCACCTACATTATTTAGGAGCAGTGCGCAACCAAACATATTAAAGTAACATTTCAAAATAAGACACACAAAATTATAAGTAGTTAAAAGGGCAAATTTATGACCTGCGTGATGTTATCGGGGAGTTAATCAACAATGGCGTCTTTTATATGATACATCGTCTAGTGTTCACCATGTTTACATTTTGGGCTCCTCTTGGTCAACAAAGTATTTGAAAATAGTTCAGCATCATATGTCATAGTCAGTAGTCTTACATACTTGAGCCTTGACTGTCAGGTGTGTGTGTGTGTGTGTGTGTGTGGTGTGTGTGTGTGTGTGTGTGTGTGTGAGACCTGCATGATCTGTGTGGTGTACTCACAGGCGTTGTAGGCTTTCTTATGAGACAGAATCTCCACCACGTCTTTCTTTTTAAAGTTCTCTGGCAAGAAGGCTGGAGGCTCTGGAGGAGAGACTGATCATTTCAACAAACACTGTAAGGGTGTATTCTCCTGGCACCGGGGGTCAATAAACACACACACACACACACACACACACATACACACACACACGCACTGGCTACATGATGGGTTAATAACACAGCGCTGCTGTTCGAGTCACTAGAGGCCGAAATGTCAGAGGTATCTAGAGTAAATAAAAAAGGTGTGTTTCTCCTCTGGCAGAGCGGTGTTATTACAGAGTGGGAGGGGAGTGGGGGGGTAATGGTGCCTTGTGGAGAATGGATGTGAATGGAGCAGCTCCAAAACAGGTAATGGAGAACATCATAACTGTGAAGGTACAAACAAAACAGGAGATGTCAACACAGACACAAAGATTAACTTCTACTGTAATCTAGTCCTTTGATGGAGTGACAACATTAAGCATGATGCACATAAAGATGCTGTTTGTGATGATGATGCCGTACGATAAAGGCTGACAAGGACACAGCTACTTACTGGACCTTCGCTGAGTCCCAAAGTGCAGATCGAGGTCCAGGTACTTCACCATATCAGTGAGCTTGTCGTATTCTGAATCCTCTCCGAGCTTAACAGAGACAAAGGACACACTTGGTACTCTCCACAGACACAGCTGAAGCTTTATTATAACCATCATAAATACATGGTAGATTTATGTTAATTTAACTTGTTAGCTAACAGCAAAGATGTGGACTCAAGTCACAGTTTTGTTGACTTGCAACTTGACTTGACTTTGAGCCATGTCTGGTTAACAGTTATTTCACTGTTAACAAACAATGACCTGCTTTATAAGCCATTTAATAAGCAGCGTTACCAGTTCTTTTTATACAAACACATTATTCATATGTGGTGGGGTTGTAAAGTGGGACAGAAAAGTCCAACATTCGTATTCGTAATGTGTGACCAGCTGAGATCCACCATGTTGTCTGTTTACTCGTGACTCATCGGAGACACAACAGAGTACATGAGTAGGTCTCTTCAAAAAATGTAGGAGGAGTGAGAACATTCACAGCCGAGGTGGGAAGATTCACAAGTTAACTTAGTGTTTACTGTATTTACAGTTAATGTGAAAGAGTTCTTCAGACGGAGCCATGTGTGCTTTACTGAAGAACAATAATGTGATGGAGTACGAGTTCACTGCTCACCTGACCCCATATGGTTCCCTCGGAGTTCTCCACCTGCTCCCAGCGCAGCCTCTTCACGCTCATGTGGTTGGCGTCCGAGGCGTGGGGTCCTGACTTGGGCAGCGGAGGAGGCTCACAGGGCGGAGGCAGGGGTGGAGGTGGGGGCGGCTGTGCCTTGGAGATCAAGAAATGCTCTTTTTAGACTTAAAAGATATTTTAATCAGGAAGTTTGTGCACAGTGCGCATACAGCTGCTCACGAGTGATGTTTTCAGTGAGGGAGTTTTTTATTCAAACTCCGGTGTTTGATTCATCGCAAACCTCGAGGGGATACAGGGCACTCGAGTTGTTAATTCTCTACATCAGTCGCAGTAGACAAAATGAATGTTCAATTAGGCTTGGCCCGAAGAGGTGTGATCACACTCAGTTTTTGAGCAGACGCTGTTGTTTGATTGACATCTACCTTATTTTCCTTCTGTGTTTATTGTGATCTTTAGTTCTCTTCTCTTGAAATGTGCAACAGAAGCAAACAGCGGGAGGATTTTTTTGCTCCGTCAGTCTCATGGTTTTCCATTTGCGTTCATATATTGTGAGGTGTCAAATATAACAGTAAAGCTGTAAAGTATTATCCTACATGATGCCACTTCTGGACTTTTTTCTGACACTGCTGTTGCTAGGCGCTCTCTGCTGTGCTACTGCTGTGCTCCCAGTGTTTCCATGATGATTCATTCGTGTCATATGTGACATTTTCAGTGATTTACAAGCACACATACACTTTCGCCTGCGCTACTTCCCAATCCTCTGTTCTATCAACAACTCCATTTAATTACACAGGAGCAAAATAAAAAAAAAATTAACTGAGTGGTAGTACGAGTGCTGCTGGGTCATAAAAGCTGTCATTCTGATCAGTAGTGGGTGGTGATGCAGGTGGGTGAAATACGTCTTTAATGAGGAAAAATCAATGAAATTACTGACTGCGATCCACCTGCAGCCAGTGTGTGCAATACGCACAAGGTACATCAGCTTTAATTCACTGATTATTTAAATCTGAAACTGAGTGTGTGAGTGTGTGGCGCAATTGACTTTAGACCAGCTCTTTTTAGTCTATGGTGCTGTCACTTTCTGCTGCCTAAAGATACAGTAGTAAGATACTTTAAGACCAACACACCCAGGATGGCACGGGTGGTCACCATCATCATTTATAGTCATCATGTTTTACTAAACTTTTGTAAAGGTAGACGTTACTTGTTGCGATTGGTGCTCCTGCCGTGTGCTCTCATAGGTCTTGGTGTGAGTGGGGAGGGTGGAGTGAGTGGCCGGGGGCTGGGAGAGCAGTGGGGGGCCTTGGGTCTGGCACTGGGATGGGCTGTGATCCTGCAGGGATGGCGGTAGCGGGCCCTGGTAGCTGTGTTGGTGGTGGAGCTGGTGGTGCCTCTGGAGGACGAGCTGGCTCGGTCTCAGCGGCTGAGGCGAGGGCTGGGGGGACGGCTGGAGGATGGGCTGGGGCTGGCTGAGCTGCCGGGGGAGGTAGCGCGACGGCTGGGAGGAGCGCAGGGTGGTGGACACCAGGGTGGTGGTGTGGACGTGCGAGAGGCGGGTGGAGGTGGCTTGAAAGCGCTGGTGAGTTTTGTCTGCTTCTTCTCTGCTGGGGAGCACTTTGTGGAGAGGAGAGCGGCTGGATAGGATGGTCCTTGGAGGGGGCGGGGGAGGAGGGATGATGGGGTGGTGGGGCTGGAAGGGCATCCGGCTCCGTGGGACGTGCTCTGGGGAGAAGCGGACCGGCGGCATGGGGTCAGTGAACTGAGCAGGAGGCGGTATGAGAGACTGGAAAGGCGGGGGAGGTGGGGGGCTCTGGGTGGGAGGAGGTGGGATGTGTTCAGATCCAGACGAGTAAGTGGGGGACGAGGCTTCGTCGCTGCTACTGTGATCCTCGCTGCTGCCACTGCTGAGCCGCCGGGGCATGAAGCCCAGGTCCTGGTCGTCCTGGAAACTCATCTGCAAGGAGGAGAGGCGCAACATCAGACCTGATAATCACAACTCTCACCTCCATATACTCTAAAATCAAGATGTTAAAAAATGCATGGTCTGTTTTTTTTAGTTTTAAAAGCTTGCTTATCACTCTTCTTATGGAGCAGAAAAACCATGAAAGCAACTAAATGAAATAACTCCTAATCTGCATAATTTGAAAACACATGCATTTAATAATCAGTCATCCAGCCTATCTATTATTGGAACACCAGAATAAAAATAAAAGTAAAGATATGAAGTTGACTTTTGAATTCTATACTAAAAGTGAATTATCTAAATATGCTGCTCTTCCAGTTTCCCAGACGACAAACACTAAACCACCCTGACAAAGACATAACAGTTATGTTTGTTTGATGATTAAACATCAGCCAGCTCGTCATAATAACCTTAGATTTCTACTCAATAGGCAGATATAAAATTAGACTCTACTTTATAACCGAGTATCATGTTTTACTTACAGGCACCCCTCTTCTTCTGAAACCATGACAACCACCTTGATATATCTGTTCATGTGACACAAGTGTTCATTGTAGCGTACATTAGAGATGCTCTAATGTAAACATGCATCACTACAACGTAATGACTTTAATCGAATGTGAATTTGCTTATTATATAGCTGATAATAGGCAAATGCACATAAATGTTGCTCATGTAATATTTTTGCATTAAAAGAAGTAAAACAATGACTGTGACACAATAATTTAACTGTCATGAACAAACAACATCTTACTCTTAATAAGATAATGAGATGGTTTTTTGGCAGTGCTTAAAATTTCAAAGTTTGCGGCAGTGAAAGTATAAAATACAAGTATTACTAAAGATTATTCATGATCTCTATGGCTTACAGCAATTTTACAATGGTGCCATTAATATGTAAATATGTCTTTACATTTTTAATTCCATTTAAATTTAAAATAATATTTAGTGTGAACATCATTCCCAGCCTGATGATTCCTTGCATGATAGATGGCTGCAGCTTCGGGTTATTCCTTTCACTGATGCTGCAAGTTGGTGGTATGCTACAGGTCTCTTCCCTTCTTTGAGAGCTTTATGGAAACTAAATGATGGTCTCGGTTTGACCATATTACCCTGTGCTAACTTTCACAGGTGGTGTTCACACATCATTTATTTTCCCCCAAAAGCTCCATCACAGCTGTAGCATACCGCAAACTCTCACAGGAATAACTGAAGCTGTGCCTATTATTATGTATTATGATGCAAGGAATAACAAGATACTAAAAAGCAACTCCACAATATCAACATTGTCAACATAACTTGAAGGGGCCTAGGTATAAAAACAAAGCATGTACTCTATGACAGATGAAGCAGTTAGTTAGCGGTGGATCTTCCTTACCTCCTCATAGTCGTTCTCCCCGGGTACGAAGTCGTCCACCAGAGTGACCCGGTGGCCCAGCTGCTCGCTCAAAGCATCCAGGAACTTGTCCGTGTCCCGGCTGCGAGGCGGGCGGGAGAAAGTGAACAGCTTCTTACGGCGGGTCAGCGTATTGGGGCCGCTGTCAGAGTGCTGCGGGGAAGCAGGTGGGCTTTCCAAGCTAACGTAAGGGTTGGAGTCCACACTGCTCTGGTGGTGGATCTCATAAACGGGAGTGGGGAGAGGCTCCTTCCAGGACAAGGTCAGGCCAGACTTACGGTTACCTGTAAAGAAGGAAATTAAAGATGGCTGCAGTTGTCATGCTGCGCGTAGGCATGTGACGCTCACACTGAAGATGTTTACACCTCCTATATATTATGCTATATATTCTCTCATGAAATTATGTGTGACATTTTCTATCATGTTGTCGCCTCTAGGATCCTCTCTGCTGAGAGGCTGCCATGGCAACATAAAGATAAACCACTGCTTATGTATGTGCACATATAGATTGTAGAATTTGAATGAGTTCCAACTTAAACACATTCAAATATCTGCGGTTCTCCTGCCATGTTGACTCAGATTGGCACAAACGACTTGTTTAAACATCTGAGATGATTTCAGTAAATGTAAAATCAACCATAAACACAAGGCTGCAGATGAGGAGACCATGTGAGCATCATTAACATCTGTGATTTTTTTAGTGGGTCATGTTTGTCACCTTCATGACCATTATTACAATTTTGTAATCAACAATCATCTCACACATTCAGCAGCTTGTATTTTACAGCAAATCTATTGTGACATGAACATGGCACCAGTCATGTACCATCGAGACTCAAAGTTATGCAATTCTCAACTTTTCAGTCTTGGCAAATATGTCATCTGATTTCAATACTTCACCACTAAATGGCACATGGTTGTGAGCCATTGATGAAAGCATATGTCTGAAAAGCATATGCACATTGGTCGTGTGCGTGTATTTGAGTGTTTGGGGGTGTGTGTCGGCCCCAGGGTACCTGTGAGAGGGGGAAGTGTGAGCGGGGAGAGAGAGCGCCCGTAGGCCTCAGTCTGTCCCGGGCCCTCGGGCTCTGCCGAGGAGCCGCCCTGCAGCGGCGACACACTCTTCCCTGCGTACACGTTCTCCAGCTCCGTGTACACACCTGTCATCTATGGGTGGAGGGCATGATCAGCTGGTTAGCGCACAATCGCTGCGACACATCTTTTGCTTTGAGGGTCTGCTGCGTTGATGCTTTTTAGGAACAATTTGCTGATGGCATGTTAAACTGCGCTCTGCAGATCCGCAAATCTGATTTAATGCCTCACGCTGAATTGCAGTAATTACGAGCAGACCTTCAAACGATGTGAGACAAGAGAGCACACATAACATAACTAGCATTCATTATGCCAGTCGCTGAACAGCTCGGCACTGAAAAGCTGCAGTAATACCTACATGATTGAGGTCAGGGGACTCGGGGAAGGAGGTTCCATCTCCTGACTGCCTCTCCTCCGGGCTCCCATTTTCATCCACATGAATTCCTAAAGCACAATAAGGCATGAACAGTGACACATGGACAAAAGCCTCCTCCTTCTATCCACCCCCAGGCGGGAGGGGAGAGAGGACGGAGCAGAGCAGGAGAGCGTGGAGGCAGCAGAAGGCAAAAGCTTGGCAATGGAAAACAAGGGAAACCATGAATGAACAACCTGATGCCTCAAACTGGAAACAAACAGTGTGTGTGCGCTTCCAAACTGATAGCTTGGGGGCAAAGACAGCTGAGACATGGAGTTAGTGTTTGAACTGGTGATGGCAATTTTTGTCTTATGTAACCTTTATGTGTACACAGAGGATTTGCTGAGTACATGTCTACTGCATGTTCAAGCAATTACACACAATCCCACATGGGAGCTGACCAGTGCAAACACACAGCCTTATTACTAAGCTCTGAGCAGCTCACTGATTCATGAATCAGTTTAGAAGCTCATTTGCTGTCTCTACCTAGATTATCCTTAAAGGACCGAGGATTCTAAATCAGAACAGATCTGATGAGAAAAAACAAGGACCCTACTCAACTCACTTTACAGCTGGTGTTAAACCAGTAATAAGGGTTGTTTTTGGCTGCTTGGTGGCAGCTGAAGGCAGCTGTGAACATCTGTGTTGATGTGGTGAAATTGTTTGCAAATAGTTGCCTATTGACACATCCACAAGTTATGGAGAAACATTAAGATTCAATAGGAGTCGTGTTTCAGGTAACCGGGTGAATGGGAGCTCAATATTCACCCTCTTTTAGTTTTTTGTCTCTACCAAATCCTGAGGGAAATATCAGTCTCTTTAATAAATGCTAAATGCTCCACTGTGTTCAGAAGCTATCACAATTTTAATTGTTATTACTGTGATATCCTGACTATGCCAAAATATCTTTATCAATATACTCCTCGCCCCTAAAGCTTAGCCCTTCCCCTTCATTTTGTGTGTTCACGGGGTAGTGTGTCCCAACTCTTGTTGGTAAAGAGACGTAGGGGTAGTGTTAGGGCTGCAGGGCCCTCCAAACAGAGGTTTTTCAGAAAGCAAGAGATAATAAAAAAAAAAAGGGTTGATGTCCCAGAGCAAGAAGCTGCTGTGCGGTTAAGATCGTCTTAAATTCCCATTTGGGTGACAAGTTTTTATTCAGAACGGAGCCGGAAATTAAAAGCTTCTTCTGAACGCGACCAGCTCCGTCGAGATCGCAGTGATTGTGTGCTACGGGGCATTAAACCCTTGTGCTTGTTGGAGTAACTGTACATGCAGCGTACCCATTCCCAGGTGAGTCCCGATGATGCAGTCATCGGAGCTCCTCTCCCGGACACAGCTACGGTATGACGTCCCCGTCACGCGCATGGAGCTGCTCCGCCGGTGGTGCTCTGGACCGGCATCGGGCTCCAACGCAGCTGCTAAACACACATTCAGCATTAAGTTGTTGTTATTCACAAGCTAATTATGCACAGCTGCTCCTCAGTGCCTGTGTTAATTATAAAAAAACACCAGTTGGTTAATGATAGAAGCTCTGTATTTTTACATATACTGTAAAGTGTGTTCTCCTGAATACAGATGCAGTTCCACATTGTGTTTTTGATCTCACCACTGCTCTTGCAGCCCAGGAAGCGAGACAGCTTGCTCTGGCAGCGCTCCTGTTCGTCGTAGGTCAGGAGCTGGTGGATGAACTGCCAGATAAGCTGTTTGGCCGGAGTGTCCAACACCGGAAACACATCTACTATCAGAGTGTCCACATTCCTGCAAACAATAACCATCCACATACATGCACATCATCTTACATAACCAAGCCATGTTGACTGCTGGGTAATTGACTTAGCTTTGATTTATATTCTTTGCTTTAAAGCCACAAATATCTCCGAACGAGATCCAGGATGAAAAAAGATTATGTAAAGGTGGGAGGATAACAGGGATGTCCGTTATGGTAGGATTTATGCCTATGGGTGTTTATACTGTATGTACACAGTGTAGAATTTGCTTGGTATTTTGTTTTTAATCCTGCAGCATCACATGTTTGAATCATCTGCCGAGCTGCTGCGCCATCCTTCTCTTTCCTCTCGTTCAGCCCTTCATCCTTGAGGACACGTTACCAGAGCCAACTGGGAGGAATAAACTTCCTGCTTAGCTATGCGCATTTGCTTTTCCTCTCCTTCACTCATTTCCTCCATCTCTCTCTTTCGCCTACATTAAGTGCACATTTCGCAGCCTGATATATCGACTATGGTAAAAACACAGTTTCCCTGGCAACAGCTGATTTTCAGCATATGCATTGTAAGCTAGCTAGTTACCAGACTCTAAGCACAAAAGTAGTTTGACAGATGCTGAAACTTAACTTAAAGCTGCGTTTTTACTGCTTTTGCAGATAATCTCTGTTCCTCTTTCCCACTGACCTGTGCTGGAAGAAGGTCTCCAGGGCCTTGCAGACTGTGTACCTCTCCTGGATGGTCAGCAGGTGCTCCAGCTGTTGGCTGAAGGTCCGCCCGTGGACTTTGATGCTCGGCGGAAGAATCTCTGCCACCCACTGCAGAGAGCTGAGGGCCGGAGACCTGTGAAGTGGATGATTAGCATTATTTTAACATGGATTGATTATTACTAGTATAGTTTCTCCTTTGTTCTCCTTTATCAACAAATGCTTTTCACAGAGGGATCTCATGTTAGTTTGTCCCTGCAGACCATAGACCCATGATGCTGGAAATATCAAATAAAAAAGTCAGGTGTGTTGGTGTGTTTTGACCTGGAGCGTGGCAACGTTGTAGGGGCCATGTTTGGAGACTCCTCTGGGTCAGTTTGGTCTGAGGAGTATTCAGACGGACCCTCCTCCACCACCAGGGTGGGCATCGCCCCACTGCCCTGCAACATGGACACCACCTTCTCATGGGAACAGTTCCTAGAAAGAGAGACATAACAAGAGGGCGAACGTGAGAGGGATAGGGGTAGATGATGGAGAGGTGGTGGACTCTGGGCTATAAAGCAGATGGACAGGAGGAATAAAATCAACTGTATGATGGAGGGAATCATGTAACAGTACTGTAAGAAAAAAAACATGATAAAATGATACATTGTTATTTTTTGTATATAAATAGATGAAGAAGAAAGTTTACCTTTCTCAGGAAATCTATCTAAGTAAGATAATCATTTTCAGAGAAAACTGTAAAATTGCGCAAAAGATACATAATCACCAATCTCTAAGAAACCAAATAAAATCTAAATTTGCCATTAAAGTTCATAAGTAGCCAAAAAGTTACACTGTGAAATGCATTGATTCCAGGCACTGAATCTGCCCAGCAACACAGCAACTCCTCTTCAAGACCTGGTAAGACTCATTTCACACTTACATTATGGTTCAGTGTGAGAACATCTTATTCTTCACATAAGATACTATTTTTACAGGGTGAGTCCAAGTCCAGTCCATTATGATGGACTGTGTGATTTCAGCAAAATAATTCACTTCAGTGAAGATTCATACAATTTTGTTGAGGACTGTGCAAACCCATTTTTGTAGATACCATACACCAAATGCTCACAACGTTGAAATTTCAACATATCTTACTTTTCTTTCTCTCTCTTTGGTGAATAATTCTGTTTTGCTGATCACCTCCTACTGCTGCAGAAGCATGTTATCATGGAGAGCAGCAAAATTATACAGCGCCAATCAAATCAGGCAGCCATGGGAACGGCTCTGAGATTCTCCCTTCACGTGGATATCAGGGTTGAAGAGTGAGTAATAATGTTTCTTCACACAGCACTGGATATACTGGCTGAAATATCGATAGATATACTGTATTTGCTTAGCGCATATAGGTACAATTCATTTCATCCACGCTGAATTTCTTATCTGCACACCCACGCTCACTCTCTGCGATTCCAGAGGCAGAAGGTCAAGAAGTTGTAAAGTCCACGAAATATCTACAACTACTCCCACAAGAAAAGTTCTGTTTACATAAAGGCTTTGTGTACACGTGCATCAACCCATACACACTGTACAGGGTCTCAGGATAGAGCGTGTTGTGTTATGAACGGATTGTAAAGGCCCTTTAGGCAAACTGTCGTATACTGTAAGGCTATACTGTGACTTAGCAGCACAGACACGCATGTCAGGATTAAAGGAGAATACAGTGACATTCAAATTTATAAGGAAAATATTATTATATTGGAAATATTCACCGTCGTGCTGAGCGTTAGATAAGAAGACTGATATCACCCATGTGTCCGTATGCTAATCAGGAAGCTACAGCCAGCAGCCAATTAACTTATAAGACTGTCAACAGGGAACAGCTTATCCTGCTCCATTCCTCTCCAGTGCATAAATCCCTGTAAAACCACAACCTGCCACTTAAGAGTTTTTGTAAAGGCTAAACAAACAAGATATGAAATGCCAATTAGTGAGCTTTAGGGGTGCTGGATGCTTGATTTTGTTACTGTTGTATGAACGGTTTTCACCAGCTGCTAGCTGTTAACAAAGACTTGGATAAATAATTAAATAAGTTTCATATGTTTGTACTCTAAATATGAAGCTAAAGACAGCAGCCAGCTAGCTTAGTTTAGTACAAAGACTGGAAACAGGAAACAGCTTACAGCTCGACCCCACTCCATTCCTTTCCAGCACATTTCAGGCACAACCTGTTACTTTGAGCAAAAAACAAGATATAACATTTTAATTAGTTAACTTTCTTCGTGCTCATAGGTGGATTCTGTTAATGTGGATAAAGCTAGGCTAGCCGTTTTGGCTAGCTGCTAGCTGTTTGACAACTTGAATAAATAACTTTCTCATGTCTGTACACTAAATATGAGTTGGAGCTAGCAGTCACTTAGCAGGAAACAGCCAGATTCCTTTCCAGCACACACTAGTACGTGGATATTGTTACTGTTGGACAGAGCAATGCTAGCTGTTTTGGCTAGCTACGAGCTGTTTGCAGAGACCTGAATAAGAAGGACAGTACCGTTTACACTAAATATGATGCTACAGCCAGCAGTTAGATAGCCTAGCCTAGCACACGTGCAAACAGCTGGCTGGCATTGTGCAATGGTAACAAAATCTATTATGGGGTTTATATGCCAGACTATATCTTTGCCCGACACAGCTACCTCTGAGAGTCTCATTGTCACAGTGTCTAGCACACAACCCCCGTAACACCACAACTTGTCATTTTTTACACTTATATGGACGTACTGCACATTAAACAAATGATATGTAAGTGTAATGACCTTCCAAGGTGCTGGTGGGCGAGTTTTGGACAGAGTCTCGCTGGGTGTTACAAAGTATTTTTTGCTAAGCTGAGCTAACTGGCTGCCGGCTGTAGATTCATGTTAAGTGTACAGACATGAGGGTGATATTGATCTTCGCATCCAACTATTGGCAAGAAAGCTAAGGAGTGTATTTGCCAATACGTTGAATTATTCAGCCTGTTCAAGTACATCTGTCATTGTGTTACATTTTCCCTAATTTCATTAGGTTTATAATGTTATCATTTCTACATTCATATCTGCCATCAATTCTGTCTCTTTCCTCTGGACCACAAATACTTCAAAGGTTATTTTCAAGACTGTGACTTTAAATTTTCTCCTCAGGATGACTGACGGGAGACAGAGTCAATGCACACACAGCTTTAAAGATTAAAAAATTGTAGTGAAATAATGATGAAAGAGAAACTACAACATAAACAAATAAAAGCTGCTTCTAATGGAGAAATGAAAGCCCTGCAAGCCCAACATATACTTAAGTTCAAGAACTTGGACAAGATGCAAAGACAAAAATACTACTACTCCTGCTGTTGCCGATAATAACAATAATGTAATCCACTGAAGACAAACCTCATGTCCAGTCCATTGAGAAAGAGGATACGGTCGCCTGTTTTCAGTCCACATTCTTCAGCAGGACTATCTGAGAGGGAGACAATGATGGCAGAAAATCAAACATCAATCACAGATTGAAAATGGATCCTGGCACAAAATCACCAGCTAACAAGGTGCACCGAACAGACGGGCACAACAGGGAAGGATGGTGACTAATTTGATGCTGTCAATCTGCGTATGGCACCCAACAAAGCCCATCAACAAACAAGATCTCCGTGATAATTCTCATTACGTAAGGAAACAGCGCTGTCAAAACAATCCCTGGTGGAATCTGTTCTGAATGCAGTGTACCCGTCCACCATCGCCCCCTCATCTGTCATCTCACTGCTAAATTCTTCTCACACTAAACGTCATTTCTTTTTTCTGTAACCCGAACTTTGGATGGAACAAACTCCTCGTGTGATAACATAGTGTTTGTGAGTTCGGGGCACATTCACAGGCCATGAGAAAGCCTTGAAATCACAGAGTTTGTGGTTTCCTGGTTAGCAGTAAAGGATCTGTGTACAGATCACGATGAGAGACATGCTAGTACAGTCCACCCCCACTATCTCCATATCAACCTCCATAAGGCCCACTGAGTCAGTCCGCCCTGGCTGCTTCAGCACATGATGGTGGGAGATGATGGTGGGCGGGAACGGTGCCGTCATCATCAAATACACACACATAGCACACACCACCCTCCTCGCAGACGAACCTGGCAAATTCCCTTAACAGAAAATTCACAGCCTCTCTTGTCTGCTACTTTAATTTGTGAGAGCAATAACAGTTAATTAAAAAACATTTTAACAGCTGTAATTTACACAAAAATATAAAAAAAATTAAAGTAATTAACATAGTTCACAAAAAGCTCTTAGTGGCAATAAGTGTTTGATTTTCATGCCAATGATCTCTCTGGTAAAAAAGCAGCTGGTTGTTATTTATTACAAAAAAAATGTTTAGCTGAGGGTAAACTCACCATTCAGGTAAAAAAATGTAACTACACAAACATCTGAATTACTGACCTTACAGAACTAATAAACAGGGCTTTGTAGTTGTTCACTTTGTTTCAGCTCTGATCTAAATCTATAAAGAAAATCTATTTGAATCCACAACAGATGCTAGAAATGATCTAGAACAATTCAATGACCTTAAAGGAATCATTCGGCATTTTGGAGAAATAACTGTATGCACTTTCTTGGCGAGAGTTGGATGAGAAGACTGATAACCTCTTTTTTCTGCCCATCCACAGGGGGATTTTATTACCTCTGGCCGGTGCTAGCTTATGCTAAGCTAAGCTAAATGCTAACTGTATCCTCATACGAAATGGACTGATGCAAGTGTGGTGTCGATCTTCTCAAGAAAAAGGAAATGCATATTTCTATATTTCTATGAAGTTGTACCTGATTACATATTTTGGTTGGCTGTTGTAAGTTTTAGTTTTTAGAAGTATTACAGTGAAATATATATATTTATACATATATTATTTATTTTTTTATTAAATAAACCAACAAAACATTAAACTCTGAAAACAAGGAAGCTTTTCTGGGTTTCTGTGAGGAAAATTACAAAGAAATTATGTAGAGAGTTTTACCTGGCATGAAATGTGTGGGAAAAACAGTACATGATACTAAAATGTATACTGTATTAAGTATGACAAAACTATATAATGTTAATGACACATCCCCTTATTTGTTTTATATCATGTATCATTAAATGCTACAAAAGAATAATGTTCCATGACAATGTGATTATTATCTGAGCATGATCTGATAGTACTGAACATAAAAATAAACATAACTCAAAAAGTTATACACTCCTAAAATCAGTTAAACTCAAACAGGATACTGACAAAGCCGACACTCCAGATCAAAGTCTGTGTAAAGTCTCTGAATGTAACTGCGTAGTACTGCCTGCCTGCTATAAGTCGCTGTAACTTAACAGTACAGCCTGTTCTGAGTGTTTTCCTCTTAACATTTCATTGGTGAGTCAGACGAATCCACTTCCTGGTACACTCATACTCACACACACAAACACCTCCTGATCACCTTCAACCCCCAGCGGCTGGCACCACAACAGACTCACCCACATAAAACGCATCCGCCCGTCCTCCCTCACCAGCCAACACAGAACACAAAGAGGAGGCATCTATCAGGACCGCACTGTACTGGTTTTAATATAGAAGCAGTACCTGGGATGACGGAGTCGATGCAGACGGGAGCGTGACCCCGCAGAGTGAAGCCGAAGTTCTTCTTCCCCCTGTAGACACGAACGATCCTGATAAAAGGCAGGAAGTGAGATATACAGAGTCATGAAAATAATTCCTGACTTGTCGTATGAATCACATAATATATTTGAGTGCAAATTTTCTAAATAATGTGTTTCTTCTGACTTTGAGGCACAAAATCATGAAGTTAATTTTTTTGCACCATTATTGACAAAAGCTGAGCTGATTTCTTTTGTTTTTAGATAATAATAATGTTTTTTTTGTTCCAGAAAATAAATTCACATCAGCATCTCATCAATTAAGTGCAAAACTTAGTTTTATTCTATAATTTAAAAAACTTTGAACATTTTGTTCAAACTTTATGTCACTCTTAATTGTCCTGGTTCAGCTGATGCATGAAATAACAAAACCAATGTACTAATAAAAAGCTAGTTCAATGTCACGTAAAGCAATCCTCAGATGGTGAGCAGAGGTTAGAAAATTAATTCAAAGCAGGTTTTTTCCACTCATTTTGAATATTAATGTTGCAGGGTCTGCACATAATGATAAATTATCCAACCAACAGTCCAAAACCCAAAGATCTTCAGTTTAAAATGATGTAAAATAGAGAAATGTGACATGTGACACCTGAAAAGTGACTGCTCTATACTTGATTGACTGAATCATTAATCAGGTCTCACAACTGTCGTCAATCCACTAACCAATGAATGTCTCCAGCATCAACTGTGATGTCACTTAGCGACACTGATGCTTAGCGGCCTCTCTGTGAATGGACTGAAGGCCTAGCTGTCTCTGCTGTTTACAGGGCTGTTGTTGTGCTTCACTTTTGTTTTCATTTGTCACTTCCTGCTCGTGGGAGTCTGAACAAGTGGGGATATGACGCTCGTCTTTCCTGCAACCTGACTTTGTGATTTAGACTGACAAACACAGGCATTTTCTTTTCCTTTTTTAAACATAACAATCCAAACTAGTCCAGCCTCAAGCTCCACGTCACTCCACACGTCCTCCTCTCTGTTTTATTCTCCAGCTTCTGAAAAAAATTATTCAGGACAGACTCATCGAAGAAAAAAGGTTTGACATTTTGCTGATGGTGGTGCTTTGCTCTCCTTCACCCCAGTGGAGGAGCACACGGTGGAACCTCCCGTTACATCAAAATTAAGAGACTAGTGCTGCTGATCCACCGTGCGTTGCCGAGGAAACAACTCAAGGCAACACTGTTTCTCCATGTAAACACAGGGGGAAGACAGGAAGAGACGAAGATGGGAGGGAAAACAGACAGATTCGTTGTGTGATGGTCGTGGTTACTGGCTGGTTATGTAAGACGAGCTAAATGCAGAGGGGATTTGGGTGCTGCATGTGTTGGTGTGTGTGTGTGTGTGTGTGTGTGTGTAGTGTGTTGGGATGTGCAGCCACTTAAAAAAGAGCCGCAGCATCAGCCTTGAGTGTCCATGACTATCAGGCTGCTCAAGGCCTTTGCTGATTCTCATTACTCTACATCACCTGGACTTCTTTCACATGGTTTCATATTGCTTTCATGAGTAAACAAAAATCTGTTGATTATATTCTCAAATAATCGATTAGTTGTTTGGTATCTAAAATATCAGAAAACTGTGAAAAATGTCTTTATTCACTCCTCAGTTGTCTTGCTTTTCCCCACCTCAAAGATTTCATTTTACTCTCATAGAGGAGTAAAGAAACAAGAAAATATTCATATTCAGGAAGTTGGAATCAAAGATGAATCTTTTTTTTCCTTAAAAAAAACCCTCGGATCAAAGGTGTTACTGGTAACATTTACCCACGAAATTAAGCATTCCACCTCACCCCTATCATTACATTCACATCACAACACCCCTGTTATTTGAATCATCTGCGCTAGCTAAAGTTTACATTGCATATACCAGCTTATGTTTAAGGGGCACGACGTAGTTTAGGAGAAGAAATTCAACCTCACAATTGTAATATTTACAATAACAATGATGTTATAATACAAACTTAGAAATATTTATTTTTTCCATAAGTGAATAATAAAGCTGTTCTCAGATGTAAATGAGGTTACCAGAACACTGTTTGAAGCTAGAAAGGTGGCAGGGTCCGCCACATATAAACAAAGTAAAACAGTATGAAATTTTGTCGTCCTTTAAAGTCAGTTTGTTTATGTTAAGTTATGCAGTCATGTAAACAAAGAGAGTTTGATTATTTAGATTGTTTAGGTATTATACAATCAGTCCATATAGATCAGACTCAAACTGATTAATTGATCATCAAAATAGTTTGTGATTAATTGAACACTTGACAACTAATCAATGAATTATTAAAGCTCAAACAATAACAGCTGCTGGATCATTGTGCAGAATAGACAATAGAAAATCTAAAGTGATTGATTTTGAGTGTATATATATCAATACACTATTCAATAAACAGATTATGTAGAAGACCATCCACCTAAAGTAGATTTTAAAGACATTAAAGAAATGTCTGAATTTATCCATCTATCCATCAATCTATATCTATCCATCATCATCTCTCTCTCTCTCTCTCTCTCTCTCTCTCTCTCTCTCTCTCTCTCTCTCTCTCTCTCTCTCTCTCTCTCTATATATATATATATATCTATATACAGTTGAGACAGAGTGTTATACAACATTCTTGAGGAGGTTTATTCAGACAATGCAGCACAGTCTTCTACTGTCTGTGCCCCTCACAGTACACCACATGACGTAACCTCTTCAATAAAACACAATCAGCTTCTGCTCTTGTGCGACCTGCCGATATGATGAAAAGTGACACTTGACATATTCAGCCAGCCGCACATTTTCATCCCATGTCGATGAATCTGTGGGGTCTTAGTTTGTCGGCCTCAGCGTGTGGGTGTGTGGGAGTGCACAGCCACCCCTGTAATCCTACACTTCACTGTGGTGTTATTAATGGGAGAGTCGTGTAATCAGCGTGTTGGTGCGTGGAGGATGAGCGGGAGAGGTTAAATGGTCAGGGGCTCTACAACAGTAGAGAATTAACGTGATGAATAGGTGAGGAGATAAAGCTTTTTATTCAGTCTTAAGGAGCTAAAGACTTGATTATTTCGCTAAACGAAAAATGCGCCTGAGCCCTTCTTATACTGATGTGTGTACATACATCTTCTCAAAAACACAGATTCAACGCTCTGTGAGTGCAACTTTGATTTGATACCCAGTTTTAGAAGATTCTGCCTGTAAATAAAGTAAGTGTTTGGCTGCATTATGTGTTGATATTAACCTGTTGGGAGCCTGGTTTCCAACAGTAAACAACACTTAAAACAAAGCCAAATAGACTCATTATCACTTCATTTTGCAGTTAAATTCATGTGTGCTCACCTCTGATTGGGTCCGATGGGGGGATGCGGAGGTATCCCAGCGGTGGACTTCCTCGAGCTCCTGTCTCTCTCAGCGTCACCCCTTCCACCAGGTTCTCCATCTCTGGGCACCGAACTGGCCCGTTTGGACCCGTGGCGGCGATCGGAGTGATCCTCGCTCCGACTGCGCCGGATCCTGCCCTGTGGCTCGCTGATGCTCTTGCTGCGGCAGAGTCGGTTGATCACATTCTGGGACACGGCCTCGTCGAAGCGCTGCCGGTGCTTCTTGGGAATGAAGATTCTGGTAAACATGGTGGCATGTGAGGAAAATAAAAGGGGGTGATGTTAGTTTGTTTTTTTTGTCCAAAGGATTGCCTCAGAAAGAGTAGGAAAGAAGACGGATCTACATCACAGATCCACCTCGATCCATTTTGAGTCCACAACCGAAAACCTTTGATTTCCAGTGAAGTTAAACATCCGGCATGAGCAGAAATTTAAAAAAGTGCTGATCAACTCGATCGCTGCTGAAATCACACTCAATCAACAGGCTCCCTCCTTCAAGTGTCAGATTCAAAGAAGAGATAAAGACTTGTGATGGACAGATGAGGTGGTCTTTCTCTGATGTCCCCAGAGAGAAGAAAAAAAGAGAAGTTAAATAGGAAGCCAGAGAAAAAAGATCTGAGGAGAGAGACTCCTGGCGTCACTCAGCTGCTTGCTTGAGGTCTCACTGCTGCAGCGTGAGGTACCAGCGCCAGAATACAGCAAGAGAAAAAGGTGTGGGAGTGAGCGAGCATGGGATTTCTCCACTGCCATCTCTCCCTCTCTCTCTCCCTCTCTCTCTCACATTCTACAGTATCTCATTATCACTCTCTCACTCTCCTACGCTTCCGTCCACGCCTCACCTCTGTGGCACTCTTTCAGCGTGAGCTCGGAGCAGGAAGTCGACATCATCTCGGACCTGATCAATTTCACCATTCCTTAACCCACAACAAATAGATTTTTTCTTTTTTTTAGCTTCATGAGGTAAAACACAAGCATAATTAACCAATTCAAGGGCAGGACTCTGTAGCTGGACGGGTTTTAACTACATCAATCACTCCGGTATTTTTCCAACAGCTTCATCACATGATGAAAAAGCTCAGCTGGTGACATTTTAACGACACACGAACAGGGGAAAAAAAAACCATCACACTAGAACTCTTCTATTTTTCTTAAAGAGGCAGTACACAGATTTAGTGTTAAACCTTCATTAAGTTGGTAATCTTGTGAGAGAGCTGTTGTGAGATATGCTGACTTTAAGTCCATGTCATGGGTCAGGCGCCAAAAATCCAGGAGCCTACAAACCCTGTATTGCAGCAAGATAAAGTCTTATATCACACTCTGGCTTTCTTGCCAAGAGTTAGATAAGAAGATTGATACCAGTCTCATGTGTATATGGTAAATATACATCTACAGAAAGGAGACTGTCTACTGTAAGCGTGCAGTGCTGCCTCATATTGAAGTCCATGGGCTGTTTGATGAGATGCCTTAAAAAGGTCTGTGGTTCTGAAGCGTTTAAAGTGGTGGTTGCTAACAAGTGGCCAAATGAGACTACCGAGTCTGTCAGGGACAGAAAACGTCATCGGGACTAATCTTCTACATAAAAACTTGTAAAGTGATTAATTACATTAGCTCTGTCCTTGTGGTCAGTGTGTAGGTATCATAAACTTTGTGTGTTTGCCACAGAGCTTATTTTCTGCAATAATCCAAAATCCAATTGAAAAATCCCTGAGGCTTTTTGTCTAGGGAATCGGGGCAATGCTAACTTCTGTGTTAGCCTAGATCCTTGCAGCACTCTACACAGACTAAGCACAGGAGGGAAAGGACAGATCCTTCTATTTGCATTGCTAAATCTCACTAATTAACACATTACATCTTGTTTGTTTAATCTCTGCAGTACAAAAAAGTATCTTAAAAAAAGACCAGCTGTGGTTTTATGTGTCAGGAAGCAGGGGAGCCAGGCTAGCTGTTTCACCTTGTTTTAGTCAGTGTGCTAAGTTAAGCAAATTGGCTCCTGGCTGTATGTTCATATTTAATGCACTGACATGAGAATGGTATTAATCTTGTCATCTAACTCTCAGTAGGAAAGTAATTAACATATTCCCCAAAATGGCAAACTATACCTTTAACAAATCTCTGTTGCGAGAGATGGCTTGGCAACAATCAGACAAATGGTGTCAATACATTTATAAACATACTCTAGTGTTGCATTTTCATATTTTCAGACAACTGCATTCTGGTCAGTACCAAGAAAGTATTTAGGCTTCTAAAACAACCCTACTAAACAGACTTAATGTACATTCTGTGGCATAGTACACTTGCTAAATGTCAAAGAGAGGAATAAGTGAGGACTGTCAGTGCTGTTCCATGTGAGGAACTGACTGTTCCTGAGCCGCAGCTCAAAACAAAAGGAGTCATCCTCCACACACAAAGACTCAGCCGACAACAGAAAACCACTTTTAATTCAAGTGATCAAAACTGCTGCCAGGAGACAAGACAACAGCCACCCACACAAACACTTTCTATAGCAATACTTGTGAGGATGTTCACACTGTAGTCGACCAAACATAACCCTAATGTGTTGCCAAGTATCCGTTGCCATACTGCCAGACTACAGAGCAGCTTCTCTTCTCAGGCTGAGACTCCTGAACTCCACCATAAAATTTTTTTTTAATTTTCTTACGTAGCATCAAGAGTCTACAACTCACATTTCATTCTACATCCCTTGTGCTGTAAAATGATAATTTAATGAGACCTGTCATGCGTTTTTTTGCCTTTGTCATTTCCTTGTTTTTGTAGAGGTCCATGTTCACATAAAAAAGTCTTAAAAAAGGTTACAGTCAGCACCAACAGAAGCTTCTCTTTCTCACACAAAAAACTGCTTTACTGAAGTACCCGAAACATGCTGTCACATTTGCAGGGTCGCGGGGCGGCTGGAGCCGATCCCAGCCGACATTGGGCGAGCGGCTGTGGCTCAGGAGGTAGAGCAGTCGCACTGTAGAAGTTTGCTGGTTTGATTCCAGGCCCCTGCCATGCGTGCATATGAATGGTTATCGCTCCTGATGAGAAGGTGGCACCTTGCACAGTAGCCTCTATCACCACCGTGTGTGAATGGGTGAATGCTGACTGTTTTGTAAAGTGCTTTGAGTGGTTGCTAATACTAGAAAGGCACTATATAAGTACATTCCATTACCATTTACACACTCGACAAGTTGCCAGTTCATCACAGGATGAGCATAGTAAGTCTCATTTAAATTAACCTTTGAACATTTAAACCCATCTTTTTGGAGGATACATTATGACAACAAAGTACTTATGTGTTCTTAAAGTAGGAAAAAAGGCAACATGATTTATTCAAACCAGATCTAAATGAAATGTGAAAAAATGTAGACTGAACTGGTTAAATGGAATAAAAAAACAAAACAAAACAAAATCCCAGCTGATACATCAAACAAGTCAGATGTTAATTATTTTATCCCATATTTAATAAATCACAGTGGCTTTAAGCCTCATCCAAGAGCAGAGCTCAAACGCAGATTTGCACAAACAAGCGTTTTGAATCCCACCTACACTTGTCTGTTGTGTTCCTACAAGCTGATTTGCTGCTGATCAGATGAATCAGCCACAAGCAGACTGGGTGTAGTGGTGCCTGTGAAAAACAGCACCGGTGGAGTAATTAGCAACAAAGCCGCTGACAGAGACATGAGAGAGAGAGAGATAACAGCTTCTACTGTACATGTCCATGTGTCACTAATTAAGCTGCATAAAAACAACTTTGACAGCTAAATAAAGCAATTAGGACACACTCATTGTACAGGAAGAAGGAGAGAGAGCGAGAATATCCACAGCAAACGTGAGGCTTGGCCACTGTTCATTTCATTATCCAGAGTTGTTTGAGCACTTTATGCTCAGGTAAATTAGAGCACCTTCAGCCCTGTGACGTTCCTGCTGTGTTGCATTTAATGAAAACTCATTTACATGTGGAACTTAAAGGTCATTTTTTGTTATAACAGCACTGCCTGCCTGTATGAAGAGCTTACGTGTGACTGCACACCACATACTCACTCTTTAGCACAGTAGGTTCAGAGACATGCTTATAGAAACAGAGACGACGAAATAGAGCCTGACAAATTCTGTCTCTCTGAGGCTCATGCAGACATCAATCAAATCAAATGTAACCGCTGATCTTTTCTTTTTTATCATAAACATAAAATAAACATTTCTTTATCCATTCTACATTGCAATTTCTTGTAATATATCAGTCAAAACATATACTGATATGGATACATCCGTGACGCTGGCTGATAATATCGGCTATGCCACTCTAGATCTGATCCGACCAGGCGGCAAAGTAAGAACATTGACTTTGAATGATAGCTTCCCATTTCTTTTAACAAACCACTCAGGCAGTAATCTCTTTATGTGATGCTGCCAAAAGGTCAGAAATATTCTCCACAGATGATAAAACTGCAGTCCAGAAAAACTGCGGCCAACTCTTGCTGCTAGTCTGTCTTAAGATGCAGATGCTGTACACTGCAGTTGAGCTCAAATCAGCCCACTAGTATATTCTGCAGGAGATGCAGTACTTCGCAAAATGCTTCTTTACAGATCGATTGATTAAAAAACATTATGTAACTGAAAAACATACAGAAAATACACAGACATTTCCAACTGGGCCCCCCAGTGGCAGTATCAAAAATTACACTATGGTAGACAACAACATGTGCTGCTTAGCTCTTTACAGGAGCTCTCCATTCAGCACCACAACAACACAAAGCAAGCAGAACAGCAGTTATTGACATGAGTTTCTCGCCTCCACAAAAGCTGACGTGAACTGAGAGGAAATAATGTTTAAAAAAGTGCAGAGAGTCTAAGTTTACACCACAAGGAGTCATGAACTGACTTTAGTGAGTTTAGCGTGCCTGCATGTCTTAGTACAAAATTGAGATATTTGGCACCAGTAATAATAAGCAATACAATATATCGCTGTGTTGATACCCCTCGCAGAAAGTGTTTTAGCTACTTAACAATTATTTCCCACAAATATTGCCTCCTTCTTGGGGGAAAGCACATCATTGCAGTTCCAAAAGCCTCTCACCTTCAATAATATTACAAATTCAGCATGAAAGAGGCCTTTTTCTGTTATTACAACAATTTGAAGGTTGTAACATTTGCATTTAATTACCAAACACACATATGGTGGCTTTCAGATAGCAGTTATACTTTTAAAAACAAACAGAATTTTTTCTAGCTGAATCAATATTAGTTTTAGCATTGAGCTGTCACCTTTAAGAAATGGTGGATGTCTCATTTTTTGGAACAAATCTGTTCCGTAGAAGATATAGGCCACATATTCTTGGCCCTGCTGTCACTGTTTCTGCAGAGTGTGATGGGGTTTGAGGTGTACACGTATCTGAGACGATGCTGCCTGAGCACAGACGACTGGCTACAATGAGCAGACTCCTGAGATATTTATAAATGTTCTGTAGTGATGTAGGTGTAGCAACCCACACAGTCCCTCACTGTTTGCTTTCGATGCTTCCCTGCTATTTGTCATCTATTCTTAACACGGCGCTAATATGTCTCCGTCTGTCGCGCAAATACAGTTCATGTCTGTGTTAAGATGTGTCTGTATGTGCGTGTGCAGCCATGACAATCAGCATGGTGCTCTTAGAAACGCAGCTTTTCACCCCAGATTGCACAGACATCTGTTGAAACAGCAACCTCATCACAAAAAGTTTTCCGCGTCAACTCTTGGAAACTAGATGACTGCTCTGATTTGACCTCATTTATAAAGAACGGAGATCTATAATTATCTGACGGAGCTTTGTGGAGGAGGAAGCAAGCAGGGAGGAAGGGATGGATTTCTCAAAAGGGAGGAATGACAAGCAGAAAACCACAAAGACGAGACCTCATTTCATTTCGACTGTCCAGACACGACTTGAATGTCAAAAGCCTGAGAGTGACTCCACGGCTGAACCCATACTGAGAGGTGTGAAATAATAGAGAACGTGTTGGAGAGAATCTATTTGTCCTGCGTCTCTTGCCAAAAAAGGGAAGCATAGTGGGTCCCACATTTAAGGATAAAGTAAGTGGAATTAAAACGATAATTATATGATTCCAAAGCTGTTATGAGCAACGCGGGGTTGCTGGTCTCTGTCCAGGGACTTGTCAAAAGTACATGATTAAAAATTGTTTTGGTAGAAAAAGGTCAGCACAGTGGATTAATGAGGGATTCTAATTAAAATGTGCAATATGTAGGAACTGGCCCCCTGTCAAATTCATTGTCAAAACAAATAGGGGCAGCAGATCACCAGAGTACCAGCTAACTGCTGCTAACTGTAGCTGCCATTAGCTAGCTTGGTTAGCCACACAGCTAGCAGTTCAGGCTGGGAGCATGGGGGCAGTATTGCTGTTTACATCACTAGCAAGGGAGGTTTAGACTGATGGACCGGGCCAGTCGGATTAAAAGCCCTGCTTGCTGTCAGCTACTCTCAGATAAACTGGAGTCAATTTGGGTGGTGACTGCGAACCCGACTATATTGTATGAGCTTAGTAATGTGTTTTGAAAGCATCCAAAGTGCCTATAATATGATTTTGATTTTAAAGAGGCTCTGTGGAACCTCTGTGTTGTGCTGGAAGCTCTCTGTTGCCCTCTGTTAGTGGAACAGAGGCACTCTAGAATGTATTTAAAGTCACATCTCATGGACAGTCGCTTAAAAATCTGACCCTAGTTGAAGAAATCCACAGTCCAGCAGCATTAAACAAATAAAACCCAGATCCACATGCTTTTGTATGCAACCGAGAGAGACAGGGAAGGTCTCATTTTTCCTATCATGTTAAAATCCGCTCACATATGGCCAATAAATATAATTCATGTATGTAAATTGCTCCAAATTGTTACATATGCCCACTTAAGCTGCTTATGAACTGTCGAAACCAATACACTACATATGTTCTCTTAACAATTTGACATTGAAATTCAAAAATGAAACATCTGTTAATTAAATGTGCATCCTTTTAAGATGACAAAGAGAAATCAAACCTTGTGGCCCTCTTTAGCACTAGATGAAAAGTCAGTCAATCACTAAAAGTTAATATAAATAATCTTGAGGGGGGCGTGACTTTGGGTACTGAATTTTGAGGAAGATGTTTCACCAAACATCAAATATGTCAACATCCAAGATGAGAGGAGCCAAAGTCAGTAGGGGACTATGTCTGGGACCATGAATATTTGTAGAAAATGTAATAGTAATCCGTCCAATAGTAGTCAAAATGAATCAGTATGGACCACAGTCATTGCCATGTCTTAAACCCTGCAACATAAGCAGTGTCTAATTTTACCATTAAAGACAAATGGATGTATATACTGATGAAAAGAGACAACTTGTTCCCCTCCAAGTTCTGAATGCACCGTCCTTAGTACTCTTTGAGCTCATCCCCCATTTTAAGGAGAACAATTTGCAAAGGCACTTGCGAGCCACTAATGTTTCTCATCTTTGCAGCTCAGCAGTGGTTGCAAACATGCTGCAGCAGCTGCCTCCTAGAGTTACGATTAAATACCATCATTATCAGCACTGCTGAAAGAGAAAGCTTTGTGCACAGCATGCACTGTGGGAACGAAGCTGAAAAAGAATAACTGCCTTAGAAGAAATCTACATGATCTTAAAGGTGCATTAAGTAGTTTTGGGGAAGACATTTTACTCAAAAGAGAAAGATCTTCACTGACTGTAATCTATGCTTAAACAAACTAAATAAACTAACTCTCTTTGTTTTCATGACTGAATAAACTGAATAAACAAAGGGACCTGAAAGGACAACACAGTTTCTTTCTGTTTTACTTTGCTTATATGTGGCGGACCCTGCCACCTTTCTAGCATCAAACAGTGTTCTGGGGACCTTATTCCTCTGAGAACAGTTTGTTTATTCACTTATGGAAAAAACTACTAATAATTGTGAGTTTCTTCTCCAAAACGACATATTGCCCCTTTAATGTTACCCATGCTGTTACTGTCAGACATCATGCGTAACAGAAAAGCCAAAATTGCCCTTCTGTTTTCAGATAACATACACAGACAGATGAAGTCTAAAATTAATATTTATGTACTCAGTAAGATCAACATTCAACCCAAAAGCACCCAGGGATACACACACACACACACACACACACACACACACACACACACACAAACACATATACACACAGGCACACACCCTCAAACATGTGGCAGAGGTGATATATTACAAGCAGAGCATCAGTCATCCTACTGACAAGGAGACAATAGCACAATAGTGTTTTTTCATGTTCTTAACTGTGTTGTGACAAGCACTCCCCGCCCGAGTGTGGTCACAGCACATTAAACTATACATGAACACACTGTTGACTGTTTACTTGAATTAATAAATTATAGATTTAAAGCTCCAAATTGCCTTGAAGAAAGCTTTGAAACAGCTGGGGAATAGAGGACTTTGAAGCAAAAAACATCACATTTGAACATCAACAGCAGCTGTCGCCCTGCACCGTCTCGGATTGCATTAAAAATTCACTTGCCCCCCACTGCACATACGTAATCACACTAAGAGCACTTTGTATAAAAACAAAAATACATACATTTGGTTGGACACAAACCTGCAACCGCAACTGCGTTTCATAAAAATCATGACACAAGCAAGATGCAATCGAAAAGAATGGAAAAGGTAGACTCACCCCAGACAATTCATTGTGTTTAGCTGTCACCCATAGCTCTGAAATGAACTAAAGCGCTAACTTGCACCATGTAATAGTGACACCTACAGCTTTTGCGCTGTTTCTCTGAGAGGAATAAAAGATATGGTGGGACCTTGGTGCATGCGGGAGGCTGCCTTTACCAAGTGTCAGGGGAAAACGGTCAACACAGATAGAGAGAGCGAGAGAGAGAAAGGGGGAACAGCACGAGCTCTGAGCAGAATAATGAGAAGAAAATCTATCAGAGAAAAAACACAAACCCCCCTAAGAGAGAGAGAGAGCGAGAGAAGGGGGGGAGAGAGAGAGATGAGAGTTGTGAGATGGGTGGGTGGGGGATGAAAAATACAGAGATGGCGTTATTACTATTATTGGTGCTAGAGCAAATAGGAGTTTTCTTCATAATACAAATTAGGAGTTCTCAGTCGACGGAGTTTGAATTATTCATGACCAATTCAAGGCAGAATAAAAATCCAATTCAAGAAGAAAACCAACCAAACTACCTCAGCGCTGACCTCATACTGCTGGAAACCCTTCTTACGGTATATTAATACCGCTCAGAGTGGTGTAGTAGTGGAGGGAGCCAGCGTAGTAAGAGAACAAAGGGGTTTGATTGGCTCTACTTGTGGAAGAAGTGCAATCTGTGGACAAACTGTCTGGGGAGTTTGAGAGAGGCAGGAGTGCTGGTCGTTCTGGCACAGACCCACAACACACTCAGAACTCTGGCTACCTGAGCGCGTCTTCACGTTTAGTCACATGCCGTTCGTCCATTTTGTGGAAACATGCAGCCACACACCTTCAAATAAAACCTGCTGGCTGCAGATCCAGATTTTTGTCCTTTCTGTTTTTGTTTTTTTTCTGGAAGGGACTGCAGGACACCGAGCAGCACGAACACCAGAGTACTCATCTCAATCTGTCTTTGGCTCATCAGCTGCCAATCCTCATTTACCCCTAAAAACTCCAAGCTCGAGGCCACCTCCATGTCAGTTTCACTAACGCGGATGACTCTTAAGCGACTTGGAGCATCAGTGTGGATTTACCCACTGGGTGGCAGATGGGGCCCACCTAAACCTAAAAAGTAGCTCTGACATGGCTGGCAGCAGACGAGACCCCACTCCAACCCGTCCCGCGGCAGAGCTACCAACAGGGAAAGCCTGTTTACGCTGTCGTTATGAATTAAATCCCTGCAGATTATTCTACTTTTCACTGGAACTACAATAGCAAGAGTGAGAGTACTAACCAATGCAACACCAGAGGCTTTGCAACTATCCTTGGATCACAGTCTGTACTAGGAAGGTAACGCAAGAATTTCAAAGTACTTTGGCTTTGAAGGTGTAGAATGTAAGAATTGGCCACCTGTAGAATTAATGCGCTAAACAAATAAGAGGCAGCATATTACCAGTGTGTTCTTAAACCGCCAGCACACGAGACTTGGGCTGCTGTGGCTCGCTGGTTAGCAATCTAACTTCAATAGAAGCTGATAATTTTAGCTGATGATTGAATATTTGAAATTAAAATCTTACATATTGCACTTTTAATTGACAGTTTGACACAGGATGACAGGAGGGTTCAAACAAAGGATGAAGACATGATGAGTCTCAGACTGCCCCAGATAATGCTTTTTTTGGTCAATGGGTAGCAACTCTCTCATGGTTTCAAGGGCTGGGTTGCTGTAGCCAGGCAGGAAACAAGAATGATGCTCTCCAGTATACTAACTCATGAAACCACTGATGTTTTCTCTGAGACGTGCCACTACAAAACGTGAAAAATACTGTAAAAACTGGAAACTACATTTGAATCTGAAGTTATTTCAAGCATTTCACCTATTATCCTATTATCATCAGCTACGATGACCCTGTCCATTGTGTTTTTGGTAAAAGAAACAGTAAAATAAAGTTAAAATGAAACGAGGATCATGCTCTCAACAGGATTTTCAGTCATCTTCTGACCAGCAGTGTATCTTACACAATGTTTGGCAGTGTATTGTAATGACGCCTGTCATGTGTGTCTCTCACCTTATGCTGGCTATGAGCTGTCGATGCTCATCACTGGTGAGTATGTCGGGCAGGACCGAGGCCAACCACTCGACCCTCTTCTCGGCTGCGTACTGCTTCAGCACACTGAAGAGTTTCTCTTTCACTTCAGGCTCGTCACCGAGAATCTGCTCGACCTGACGGAGATTGGATAGAACAGTTAAAAAGGGTCACAGCAGTTTGCGAATGAGTCAGTAAAAAGATTAAAAACAGGGGGGAAAGGCTGTCACCTCATAGTTTTGCAGAGTGCCAGATTGTTTCCACAACAACACTTCTACATCTACATTTTGAAGCAGAAACTAGTCTTACTGAGGGTAACATCACATGAGTTTGTGTCATAGTCCGTTTTATATTTATTTATGTATTTATAATTCACATGTTTTCCTGTTCATCCAAAGAATCTCAATAGTTTTTTTTTTACAGTAGAAACTATTTGTTTGAAATTCCACACATACTCATAACTTTGTTGAATATTGAACGATTAAGCAGAGCTACTAAACGCCCTATTATAAGGAAACTCCTTGAGTATTACTAGAGCATTTGCTCAGACATCTTTTATCTATATTTTGGTCGCCATGTCACTGAAAACCTGGTTTCAAAATATAAGCATTTCTCTATAAAAGTTTGATCTGATTTCATCGGCAGCAGCATCTCCTTGGCAACACTTTTTCTCTCATGTTTGATACCTGAGTTGTTGCACAATGTGACTGGGTAACAAACAAGCTGTCAGAAGGATATTTATACCAACTGGGATGACATAATGTAACTAAACAAGCCGGCTGAAGGATAACGTGTGGTTACAATGGAGACAACTGAAATCTTTCCCCAAAGCATGAAATGAAAGGTCGCAGAGCTCTTTAATTTCTATCGAGCTCATTGTGAGTGTCAAGCACCATACAGCAAATCAGACCAGTAGGAACAGCACAAAAAAACACTTATGTTGGTTTGCTAACAGTAAAAAGCTGATTAAGAAAGAACACTTAAAGGGCTTTTAAACTCCCCAACTAAAGTGAATCATATACAGCACTTTACCAGCACTCAGCTGTGTATCTAAACATACCTTCCGGTTGAACTCCAGAGCTTTATGTTTACGGTCCAGTCTAGCCACCTCTCCTCCCATCTGACTGTCCTCTATGCTGATGCTGTGTTTCTGCCTTGTGCCAAGGCACAGCACCCCCAAACGGAGCGTCCTCCCCTGGGAGGCCTTGATCAGCGCCGCGGCCGTTTCATGCTGCCTGACAGGGATGCCGTTGACCTCCATGACATAATCCCCGGCCCTCAGACCTGCGCGTCCGGCTGGAGAGCAAGGCGAGCAGTCCTCGACCAGCAGGGGGCAGTCTCCCACGATGGTGAACCCGTAGCGACCATCCGGACCCGGTATAATGTCCATCTGTAAGGCAGGAAAAATAAATATGAATTTTATGTAAGCCAGAACACACCCCTGAGTCACTCTCGATACGTAGTTACTGAGCTATGATGAGTAACTCTACACACACATTAAAGATCCCATATTGTAGAAAAGTGAGGTTTCCATTTGATTTTTTAATATAAAGCATGTCTCTGGGGTATAATAGTCTATGCCCTCAGCCACGTCCCCAGCACAGCCATAGTGGCAAAAACACTGGCACTGCTGATTCGGAATAATGGTCGCTGGTGCTTCCTCAGACCTATGGGAGCTGACCAATCAGAGCAGATGGGGATTTTTTAAAGAGACAGGCACAAAAAAAGAGAATGAATGAAGGTGCTGCAGCACTGGAGACTATGAGAAAAAAACATTAAACATGTGCTAGTAGACAGCAAAAAAACAAAACAAATTTAACCTGAAAATAAGCACAATATGAGACCTTTAAACCATGTATGCATTGATGCTGCGATGGATTCAAAAGCTGTCAGACCTGCTGTATGCGGGACACCACTCCGATACTGGGAGGGATGTTCTTCTGAGTCTGGGCGATGGCGGTGACAGCCTGAGGACCCAGTGTCGACACATTGTGACCCTCGATCTCCAGGACCTGGTCCCCAGCCTGCAACCCTGCCAGGTGTGCACTGCTGCCCTCCTCCACGGACAGGATGTAGCTGGGTCCGGTCCCACCTAGCTGGAAGCCGAACTCATCGGGCCAGGCCTGATTGGACGACGGCATGCTGAGGACTAAAGGCAGGAGAGGAAAAAAGTGAGGTGAGGTGGGAGAAAGAAAGGATAATCCAAGGTTTTTAAAGAGCGGACTGCAGACAAAAATACAGAGGAAAAAATGAAGTAAAGCATACACTTACCCACGGTGGCCAATATATTCAAGTCTACAGACATTGCAAAAAAACCTTTGGATCAAATAATCCTTTGCATGCTTGAGCTCCAACTCAAGGCACTCGTTCCCTGTCTCTCCTCCTGTGTCTCAAGTTGTACTATGGAGTGCAGCTCTGTAACCCTCTACCCTGAACCATGACACACTCTCTAACCCTGACCTGGTTCACAAATGCAGCAGCAGCCAATCAAATTAAGTCATCGCACAGATTGTGACCTTAATTAGTTTGAGAGACAAAAGTTCCTCCAGCAAATTTTTTTTAACACAGTGCACATTCAAGTCTGTCCTGTTGAATGGTAATTATGTAATAAGGCAACAGAGCACACCACTGAGTGAGAGATACATAATAACCAGATGAGGTAAAGTGGCAAATATGGAGGCAGTGAAAGGCCAAATGTTGCACTAGAATATTAAAATGAGATTTAATTAATCCACAGTTTCTGACAGTTTTCAAAAACATCTCTAATATGACAAACACAGAATTACACATATTGACATGTTGGCTTTTGCTAAATATAATCAACCATAAACCCTCTAGCACAGCTGGAAGCTAATGATGTGCTCCAAAACCACAGCAGGACTCACACAGTGGACGAAGCTGATAAACGACTTACAGAAATCTTTAGCTGGATACCGAGGGCCCCGTTTGCTCTGCCGAAAAGAGTATCGGCCTTTTTTGTTTTGCAAAAACTTCTTCATCTTGACTCTCAGATAGCAGGTGGCCTGCTAGCAGCCTGATGTCCAATCTGTCTTCTCAGATATAATGACAAAAAAAAAGCACTCCCCTGTGATCACCCTACAACCCAAAGTCAAACAGAAAGGGTGACGAACTCAAAACATCGCCCCATTCTTCCACCTTGAAGCAACAGCCGTGTCCTCATGTGCAAAGGGTGAGTGTGCACAAGAAGCGAGCGCAGTCTCTCTGCGAGTGTGTCAATGAGTTATTCCTGCGTCTCATCCCTGATTCATCCTAGGGCCAGCATGCCTGCACAGTGTTAATCAGAAAACTGGGACGCGTGCACCCGCGCACCTCGCTTCCTTAATAATTCTCTCTCCAAAAAGGGTATTGTGAGGCCTCATTTTTCTATAAATACACCAATGTGTCTTTTTCCTCCTCCTCCTCTCTCGGCTAGGTGGCTCTCCGAGGGACTGCTCCTGGCCCAGAATCACTCTGCGTCGATGCAAAGGAAGCCTGATGAGTGCTAATTGGAGCGTCTGCTTGCCTGGAATTCTGCGTGTCCGTGTGTGTGAGCACGCTGAAATGTTCAGTCCATTGAGAAGGAGCAGGGGCAATTTAAGAGTTTAGCCTGTAGGATTAGTAGGATTATGAGCTGAATCTTCTCCTCCACCCCCCCCGTCATTAATACTGCAGGAACACATGCTCCCCTCCTTCAATGACTGTGTACATTGACTATAGTGGAACCATAATTCGTGCAAGTGTGCATACCATAGGGTATGTTTTATGTAGTGGTAAGTCAGAATGTGTGACAAAACGCTGCAGTGTCATGATACAGTCTGTGTCAGGCTGAATTTAGATCAAAGTGGACGTGAGAAAATGAAAATTGGTGTCATCTATGCATTGTATAGCAAACAGGAAGTATTGCTGTCTGCCAGAGAGAGGTTTAAAACACCCAATTATTCAAAAAACGTTCAAAATCCATTTGGCCTAAAGGCGCTGTATGTAAGAAATGACCGCCTGTCAACTGTTAAGTGTTATGGTGGTTCCAGTCACACCAGGCAGTTTTAACAAAAAAGGAAAGTTCAAACCCAATGCACTCCATTGACCCAGCAACAAATGGGCATGTTAACAACTAGCTGGTGAACTGAGTGAAACATTTAGCAGATCAATTTTTCAGGACCAGGTGGCAAACAAAACAGAGCCAGCAGAGTGAACACTGCTCACATAAAACAACTCCAAATGAAAGCTAGAGTTTGGCATAACAACCTTTAAAAGTCAAGGTTCGAAGGCCCTAAACATCCATCTCCGTAACACCTGCGGTACTTTTTTTTAGCTTGATATTGTGGGATGATTTCGACCTTTAACTTTCTCATTAGTTCCTGAAGCGTGATGATCTCACATAATACACAACTGAACCCAACTTACCCAACCACAGCGAAGGTCAAATCAGCCAGAATAACCATTGGGAGCCATCACACATGAACACCAGTACAAGTCAAAAGCAGTTCATTTTAAGAATAACAATTTCTGAGTTAAGTTTTAAGAAAAGAGAACATTGTTAACAGTGGTTTTTAGGGACAGCGAAAAGCCACATTTTTGTTTTAAGTCGAAAATGAGGGCAGTCTGTAGATTTAAAAGAGGATTCATCCCAGCTGAGGAGAAAGTACAGAGGAAGCCTGCGGGTTAGTGGAGTGTAAACTGTCATTAGTGACAAAGCACCCAATAAGAAACAGGCCGTACGGTACCAACTGAATAATTAAACACAAATGGCTGTGTCTCCAAACAGACCCTGTTCACTTCAATCAAACTCTCCTCTTACACTGCAGTCAAGACGGGTACTTGTGTGTGACATGACAGCAGACTGAAAACTGTCACAAATCAAACTGTCTCGGCTTCTTAATACAGTTAATAAAACTTCTTCTGTGATATCATTCATACATTTGAGCATAAATAGTATCATTTAGATGTTTTTATATTAAAATAGAAAAGGAAGTGAAAGAATTCATCTTTACAAGAAGCAACATTTGCACTTCATTAGTCATGAATGAGGTGAAAATTATTCAGGAACACTTCTCAACCCTGAACTGTAACTGTAAATACACTCAGTTGATAGTGACCGCCCACACGTCTAGTGTGCAGTCGGAAACATCTAAAATGATCAACACACCAGCACAGCCACACACTCCGTACCTTTTTAAACTGCATCCATGGATGTGCGTGCAGAGCTCCTGACTAATGCTCCCCTCTCCAGCACTGTGAGTCGTAATATGAGTGTCGGGCCATGTCGGCAACCAGATCCAACAGGTGTCTTGTGATGCCTGGTTGCATTGTGTGGACTGGACGGCAGTGACAGAGAGAAAACAATACTCACGTTACTTAAAGTTAGTTACTTATGCAGGATCTGAAGCCAACCTGTGGGAAATAGTCCAGTGTTTTAGAAGTGGTCTGATTTAATGTCTGACCCGGAGGGATCAGAGGATAAAGTCACACAAGTCCTCACCCTTGTGCCGATGGAAAGGTAACCCAGGTAAAGTTTTGTAGTTCACAAGACATTTCTGAAGCTTCACAGCAAAACAGCGCTGCAGCATTCTCCTAAACAACTTAAATCTATTCTATTTTTGTTTTACATTTTACAAGTCCCTATCGCCCCAATTGATAGGGAAAATGCTGTAACATTGTTTGTCTTGTGAAGCTAAAGAAACATTTTTTCAGTGACTTTCCATCAGGATGGGCTGAGCAGATATTGACTGAATCTTATCATTTGAAGGTGCATTGTGTGGTTTTGGAGAAGAAATTTCAATCAGACGAGAAAGATCTTCATTGACTGTTTTTTTTTAATATGGCTAAACAAATGAGATAACCTATCTTTTATTGTTTTCAGGGCTGAATAAACGGAATAAACAAACTGACCTTAAAGGACAACACAATTTCATTCTGTTTAAATGTGGCGGACCGTGCCACCTTTCTGGCTTCAAGCAGTGTTCCCGGGACTTTATTTTCCTCTGAAACTAGCTAACTTATTCAGTAATGGAAAACATGTTTGTATATCATTAATATTGTAAACATTACAATTTCCGAGTTTGAATTTCTTCTCCAAAACTACGTAATGCCCCTTTAATGTGCTTTTTGAATGTGATAAACTGACCTCATTAATCAAGATGAAATCTTAAATGCATCACATCTCCTTTTCATTCAGAAAGGAGGACACATTTTTGATAAACTCAGACGAAACTGGAAATTTTTGAAGTCTGTCAATGTGAATATGTGGTGTGTACAGTTGAAATGATATATTTTATGGAAAAAATTTAAGATTTTCAGAAGGGAAAAGACATTAAAGACACTAAACATTACAGTTAGACTATTCATGAAACTTTGAAAACTCTCCAAGGAGATTTTTCCGGCTGCATTATCAATTATTAGCACGTTTTAAAGAGCTATGTAAGTGTGAATTTTGTTCACACTATGTGTAACTATTAATATTTACACAAATATCATGTTTATATCGACAGGCACTCCTCCTACCTCCCTGTAGCAGCGTCTGCCTCAGCATGTTAGCACCAGGTTAGCACAGTCTCTCAGCTGTTAGCTTGGAAGTTAGCTACTGCGATGCTAAGGAAGTAGCTAGCTAGCAGTGTTGACAGAGCATGTCCATGGACCGAAAGTGAAGCTGGCGGCTGCAGCGCTGTCCAAACCAACCATGTTGACGTGAGATAAAACACTGAAAGGCAGCTATGTGTGACCTCGACTAGAAGGTAAAAGGGAACGATACGTGTAAATAGCTTTAGCAGGTAGAGAAAGCGGGAGTAGATAATCAGGTGAGCTAACACTGGGCACTGACGTAGGTTAGCATGCTAACGTAAACTTGTTTATTTGAGTCGTTTTAGCAGCCACGCCCTGCATTATTTAGCTCAAAAGTCTTCACAGTGTTCAAACTAAATGCACAGAAGAACTTAATAGGGCCTCTTGTTGAGTTTGCTACCTGTTCGTGGTGAGTTTCTACCCTAAACACCTGTTGTTTGTGTTTCTGACGCTGCCAGGTGTGACATGGATTTCCTCACCCTGTTCGCCATCTACGTCGTGGTGGTGCTGACATGTATAGTCCTCGTCTGCAAGTACTCAGGCCAGCAGCAAACTCCATTTAGTATCGTCTTAAACTGTATAGGAAAGGTAAGAAAATAGGCATTTCAACTGTGCTTCCACAACCTGACACTGGGCGGCGCTGTTCCACTGAGTTTAATATCAATTGTCTCCACAGGTAGTTTCACCTTTAACACCAAAATGGCTCCAGAAGTTGTCACAGAGGAGCTTGCACAGGCTGTTCCATCAAAGGTTTGCAATTAAAGTGTTCATAGGAATGAAGTCCATGTATTTTAAGTCTGTATCTATGTACTGATATTACATTTTAGTGTCAACACTTATTGTCCTGCTTCTGATTGCAGGAACAACATGTTCATCTATCTGCACGTCCTGCTGGAGGCCGCAGTGTATGCGGAGTTCACCTACGAGGTGTTTGGCTTCTGCAGGGAGATGGACACCACCCTGACCAGCCTGTCGGTGCCTTACGTCCTGCTCGCCGTCAAGACCTTCTTCTTCTACCTTTGCATCAAGAGAGATCCAGGTCAATTTAGCTCTAGCATATTCAAAAATATCATCAATGTCATTTTCATTTTGTCACGGGGTGGGGGGGAAAAAAAATTTCTGGGTATCAAGGAACAGGCGGCACAGCATAACCCTCGGTGCAGTAAAACAGGCAAAGTATCCTCATATGAGTCCACATCTTGGGAAAGCCGGGTGTAGCTACTGATCTCATTTCCACTCTCTGTTCTGTCTTCTGTTATGTTCCTGACACCGAACTCCACTTAGAACATCTGTCTCTAATCATATTTTGGTTTTTCTATTAACTGTGCAATATCCAAATCACAGCAGCTGCAATTTTTTATAAAGGTATCATTTTTTTAAGGACTGTAGTGCTGCAGAGATTCTCTGGCTTTCAAATCCTGTTCTTCTGTAGTATGAGTTTTTTCTTAACTCTTTCCTCTTGACTCCTGCAGGCACAGTGACAAAGAAGAAAGTCGTCGGCCAGCTGCACATCTATCCGTATGACAGGAGGCTGTTCCACCCGGGAGTCTCCTGTCCGACCTGCCAGCTTGTCAAACCGGCTCGCTCCAAACACTGCAGTGAGTACTAGCTGCTCTCTTCCCTCAGGGTTTGATAATCAAACAAACATTGCATTCATTATTGCTTCGCTCAGTGCTCACAGGAAACACTGTGTGTTTCAGGGGTCTGCAACAGGTGCGTCCAACGTTTCGACCACCATTGCGTCTGGGTGAACAACTGCATCGGTGCTCAGAACACACGCTACTTCCTGCTTTACCTCTTCAGCGTGTGCGCCATGGCAGGCGACATCGCTGTGCTAACAGGAGACATGCTGCTTCATGCTGTGCTGAGGTCAGGACTTCTGTCGGCCAGTTATATAGATGATCAGGGCCAGCAGCAGCCGGCGGGGCCTCTGTTTGTTGTACAGGTGAGACCTATGACTGCTCACATACTGTATATTACATACAAATGTTATATCTTATGTTGGACTTGATTTTATTTTACCTTCTGTCCCTCCAGCATCTGTTCCTGACCTTCCCCCGGATTATCTTCATGTTGGGATTTCTGGTCTTCGTCTTCTTCCTCCTGGCGGGTTACGCACTGTTCCATTCCTACCTGGCCCTCGTCAACCAGACCTCCAATGAGTGGTACAAAAGTCGAGGCTACGTCTGTCAGCACTGCCACCCAACTGCAACGGCAGACCAACTCTGTAACCCGTCGCCAGACCACTCTAAAAGATACTACTACAGCAGAGGGCCGCTCCGAAACCTGGGAGAGATTTTCTTCCCTCTGCAAGCTGTTCGAAAAAAAGACAACTGAATAAAGACACTACCTTCTGCGTTGTTATGCTGCATTTACTGTACATCTCCTTTTGTTTACTGTCCTGAAGAACTCCTGCTGACTAAAGAAATAAAGTTTATGTCAGTGATTTCTATACAGGCTCTGGTGTCTATCTCCCACAAGGTGTCACTAACTGAATCCTCTGACAACATTGGTAGCAACACAGAAGTAATCTTTGTTGGATCAAGTCATTGTTAATTAAATGTTCTACCTGACAGCTTAGGACACATTATTTAATTCCTTTTTATTCTTTGTTCCCCATCAACTAAAGCATTAATGCTTCCAACGCTGGAGTAAACAACATACATGCTCTCATTATTCTCTTGAAATTTTCTCAATATGTGATGAAGGAATTGGGAAGGAATTAATTTATTTTAAATCATGCATGCATAGGTTTTAAGGGTAGGTGGAGGGAGATTACACAACTTACTAAATCATGCTTAAAATACCAAACAGATGCTGCAATACATTGTTCTAATTTGTATATTTGAAGAGGGAAAAAATGTAATCTATTTCCTGGAATCTTTTGTTCAGGACATAGAAGCATGTTTTCTAATGGTGTTTTAGTTGTAGGTGTGCAAGCTTTAGTTGCTTTTACTCACAGAAATATGAAAGGAGTGTTCACACACATATATTATGTTCACATTTTTATTATGTTATTACATATTATCCTGTGCTATATTACATCATGATATATTAAAATTTTGCCCTGTATTAAATTATCATACCTCACATTATCTCTTCAAGCTATATTAGGTTAAATCATACTAAATTTTTTATTATAATATCTCGTATTACACTATATTGTCTCATCTTATCTCAAATTATCTAATTATAATATATTAGGTTAAATTATATGGCACTATACTATGTTAATATATCTCATATCGTGTTGCATACTATTACTACTTATTTACCTATTTTTTTCACTTTTTCTTTCCTCCTTCTCTTTTCTTATTTATACTTTTTATTTTATTTACATATTTATTTTTATTGTGTCATCTATCTATGCCATATTACATATGTTTATAATACCATACTATCTGCCTCTCAGCCTCTTGCACGCATGCACACACACCCACACACACACACCCCCCTATACTACCTATATACATATCATCATAACTTTATGTTGTTTTCTGTTGTTATCTGTAAAAGAGTGTTCAAGGTCAATGGGAATTTTCAACTTTCATTCTAAGTTTAAAGCTTTCATAGCATTATGGGTAGCTTTGTTTCCTACAACACTTTAGTATACGGCTCCCAATGTTTTTAAATCTTTTTTTTTTTCTTTTTAAAAAAAAAACATAGTAATAGTTATGATACTTAGAACACCCCGGTGTCGTGTCTCTGTTATTAAAAAAAAAATAACTAAACATGTTGTGAGCCGGGGACAGTGATAATCTCTTGACCGGAAGTGGGGCTGCTCTTCTTCGCGCGTGTGGTGCCTGTCGCTTTAAGCCGGTGCGGAAGTAACGGCAGAATTGAAGCAACACTCGGAGAAAGGTCAGGCTTTTTGTCAGGCACAACTGCAGCAACACTTTAAACCAAACCGGGTGTTTTATTCCATAAAGATAAGGCTCGGTGTTTACCTACAGCTCGACGTACTTTATGACAGTCGTTGCTACACTTCGTAACTCCGCTCGCAACGTGCACTGACAGGTTTTGGGTTTGAAGTGTGACAGCGGCTCAGCTGAACTCCTCCTGATGTCTGGGTCCAAATGTGCTCGGCTGACCGGAGCCCTGGTGAAACAACTGCTAGACTCGGTGGACTGCGTCCTGTTCGACTGCGACGGGGTCATCTGGCGGGGGGACCAGGCCGTCCCCGGCGCCGCGGAGGTTATTAACCTGCTGAAGGAGAAGGGGAAGAAGGTCTTCTTCGTCACCAACAACAGCACTAAGACGAGGAAGATGTACGCCGACAAGATGACGACCCTCGGATTCAACGCGAAGGAGGAGGAGGTGTTCGGGACCGCGTACTGCTCCGCCATGTACCTGAAGACGGTGTGCAAGCTGCAGGGCAAAGTGTACCTGATAGGGAGCGACGCGATGAGGCGGGAGCTGGAGGCGGTGGGGATCCAGCAGACCGGGGTGGGACCCGACCTCATCACCGGGAAGCAGCTCGACTGGGCCAACGTGGACCTGGACCCCGAGGTGAAGGCAGTGCTGGTCGGCTTCGACGAACACTTCAGCTACATGAAGCTGAACAGAGCCCTGCAGTACCTGAGCCAGCAGGGCTGCCTGTTCGTGGGAACCAACAGGGACACCAGGCTGCCCCTGGAGGGAGGCAAGGCTGTGCCAGGTAGGATCCACATGCACACGTCACAGGTGGTGGGTTGAAGCAGGTGGACCAGAGTGAGTGGAGCTTCTCCTCACCTCGGCCTCTCACACTTAAAGGTTCATCCAAAACTAAACATGTGACACCTAGATTGCCCTTACATACACAATGAATGATTCATTCTTATTCCAGGACCTGACTATTTTTTTTAAAAAAGTAGAACTTAAAGGAGCAATATGTAGTTTTGAGGGAGAAATTTCTTAATTGACTGGTTTCTTTGTATGCCTAAACAAACGTAATAAATAAACTCTCTGTTTTCATGACTGAATAAACAAACTGACCTTAAAGGACAACACCATTCTTCTGTTTAACTTTGTTTATATGTGGCGGACCCTGCCATCTTTCTGGCTTCAAACAGTGTTCTGGGGACCTTTATTTTCCTCTGAGAACAGCTTGTTTATTCAGTTATGGACAGAATTGTTATTATTACATCATCTCCCAAACTCTGCCGTACCCCCTTTAAAAGTTAAAGGGTAGGTTCACCCAAAAATGAAAATTCAGGCATTATTGAATCACGCCCATGCCGACTGGAAAGTGAGAAAGTGTTCCCCTAAACAACTGAAGCAGATGGAGACTTGTTTTAAATGTAAAAAACATAAAATCAAAGTAGAAAAATCCACATTTTCGATTTGAATTTTGATTTTAATCAATCATAAATCATCAATCATCTTCCTATGTCAGCACAAATATCTCTTCTCTCATTGTGTTGATGTCAGGATGGAGGCGAGGTGAGAGAGTTGAGGCTTATCAATAAGATAATCGTACACTCTCAGACTCTACATACACTTGTCAGATGCTACACTTTTTTATTTGTTTAAACCGAATAGGATTTGTCCAGGACACAGAGGCATGTTTTCTTGTTGTAGGTATGCAACTTGTTTCTATATACAGGTCCTACATGCTTGAACCTACAACGATACAACTACAGAAATATGTCAAGCCCCCTCCTCTCCTCCTCCTCCTCCTCTCCTCCTCCCAGGTACAGGCTGCCTGCTGCAGGCCGTCGAGACAGCAGCCCAGCGCCAGGCCCAGACGGTGGGCAAACCCAACCACTACATGTTCGACTGCGTGGCCTCCCAGTTCGGCGTGGAGCGCGAGCGCTGCCTGATGGTGGGCGACCGCCTCGACACGGACATCATGCTGGGCTCCAACTGCGGCCTCAAGACCCTGCTCACGCTCACGGGGGTCAGCACTGTGGCGGACGCGGAGGCCCACCAGAAGAGCGGCTGCGCGGAGAGGCAGGGGATGGTGCCAGATTATTACGTGGAGAGCATCGCTGACCTCCTTCCTGCTCTGCAGGGATGAAACTACAGTGTAGCCCGAAGAGTATACACTTCTAAAAAGGGAATATATTTTGTAATGTTAATATGATGTAAATCATCTCTATGACAAAGTCACAACCGAGCAGTTAGCTGCGTGACAGGAGAAAAAAAGACTACTATTAAACTACACATTACTAAAACCTGCTAAGCTAATACTATATCAATATTTTATTATTAATAACACAAGAACAACGATTTCCAGTATTGTTTCAGTGTATTTTAAGTGTTAAAGAGACTCAAGGAGTTGTGTGTATGTGAGCTTAAAGGGGCACTGTGTAGTTTTGGAGAAGAAATTTAAACTCAGTTTTAATATTTGCGCTGATAATAGGATAATAATACAAATTCTGAACTATTTATCTTTAAAATGTATATTAAACAAGCTGTTCTCAGAAGAAAATAAGGTCCCAAGAATACTATTTGAAGCTAGAAAGGTGGCAGGGTCTGCCACATATAAGCAAAGTAAAACAGTATAAATTGTGTTTGTCCTTTAAGTTCAGTTTGTTTATTCAATTATGGAAACAATGTTTGTTTAGGCATAAACATATAAGTCAGTGACGATTTTTCTCTTCCCCAAAACTACGTAGTGCACCTTTAAAGTCCTTTACCCTGTCTTGTGATGCAAACTCCTCTGAGGCAACTACAAGTCAAACACAAAGAGGGAAATGAGCAGGTGAAATGTGTGCTAACAGTGTGGTAATATATGTGTGTTCAGGTTTACAGCTCTGCTCCAAAGTCTATAAATAACTGCCACACAGCGAGGCTAAACGGCACTGAACGGGTCTGTTTTTTATTTTTTATGTTATTTACACACCTCACACTCGCAGTTACTTTCTTTGGATGGTGCAATGATACCTCGTTTTCTCATGTCATATGTGAAACCTCAATTAACAGACTGCCATACACGTTGTAAAGGTAATCCAGTCATCCTTCTTCTACCATCTGTTTTTTAAATGACTTGTCCTCGACTCCCAGAATCACTGAAAGCAATGTTTCGAATTCGTAATAAAAACCGAACTGTCTTCACTGAATCGGCGTCTGGTGTCCGTGGGTTTACTTCAAAGTGAACACAGCAAACTTCCCTCTAAGTCACCTTGGGGCTGTCGTCAGCTGGAAAGTCGCAGCCATGCGCTTATCGCCTCTCACCTGATGAGAGAGGCTTCCCAAGCTGCACCTGCCTCACCCCCCTTTGTCCATTGTCTGGTCCTGGGGAGGGAGGCCAATTCCTCTAAGGGAAGTGGAAAGATGGATAATGTTTAAGAGGCACATTAAGTCGTTTCAGGCAGGGGGAGACATAAAAAAAAAAAGGAAGAAATTACCGGAAGACAGAAGTTGAAAATTGAGTTTGGCAAAACGCAGAGTTTTGTGTGAAGTGGGCGACTGTTTTGGGAGAGAAACGGTGAGGCCAAAGGAGGAGGAGGAGGAGGAGGAGGAGGAGGAGGAGGAGGAGGAGGAGGAGGTGGGTGAACGGGGGGAGGAGGAGGTCTGCAGGGACAAAGAGAAGCTGGCCAGGTGTATACTGAGTCTCAGTCAGCGCTGGTCATGATCGCAGCTCCATGCCGATAGCTGCCAGAAGGGAGCAGTCCGAGTGAGGAGCCGTCAAGGGACACAGGATGGTGAGGTGCTGGAGACATTCAGACAACCGCGTGGAGGAAGAACAGTGCACGGTAAGCACACCGCTTTTAATTCAAAGAGTAGGTTCTGACCGGGAAAAGGTGCACGTTAGCTGGAAAGCGGGTCGAAGCAACATCTGAGTGATAGGACGTGATTTCTGCGTTGATGCTGTGTAAGTCTCAGCAGCCAAACAAAAAGGAGCATAAAGTCAGACTGAGGTTTGTGTTTCTGAGATGACGAGCACTGTTTTAAAAGCCTGTCACTGGTCCTTGTGTGTGGAAACATCTGCTCAGGATGGGGACTCCGCCGCGTCCTCCCAGTCCCGCTTCCCACACAAAGCATTCTGGGTCATCCTCTCGGCCTCTCTGCTCCTGGTCATCGTCGCCCTCGGCTTGACGGGGCACCTGGGGCTGTCGCGACCTCACCCTCAGGTATATATGGCAGTGAATGTTATCCCAGCAGGTATTTTTGACCTTGTTTACATCAAAGCGCGTCTATCTTTTGTCAGCCTTCACAGATTGTCCGGATCACAGTTCCAGATCAGACTGGAGTCCTCATCAACCAGTCGGCCGTCGTGGACCAGCAGAATGACCTGGTGACCTTTTGCGTGACCTCGCCAGCAAATCAGACGTCCACCGTGCTCTTCGACATCAAGCATGTACGTCTAAGTGACACGCATGACATTTGTGTTACCGTGCCGTCTGACATCCATGTGTTGGTGTTTTTTCCGTGGAGTATGGTCATTAATGTTGCTCCGCAACTATCACTGCAACTGATCTCTTTGTAATGCCATAGCTTTGCAATATAGCTGGAAGTGAACAAGGGACAAGTTATCCTTTCTAATTATTGTGGTTAATACAGTAAAAGAGTCGATTTTAACCTAAACCACCTCTTCCTGAAGTCTTGTAGTTCCCTGAACCCTGACAAAGTACTTTTGTTGCCAACACCTATCCAAGTGTTTCAGTTCACTCAACCTAAACAAGTATCTTTGGTGCCTAAACCTAACCAATCTGCGACAGACAGCAGGGAGGAAAAAATCTAATTGAAGAAGTTAACTTAATTAGTGCAAAAATAATTAGTCTACAGTGAAACATTCACTCTCAAATGGGACACAACCTCGGTCCCATTCAGCCACAGCAGCTTGCTCGTAACGCGTATTTTGTTGCTTTTTGGTCCGTTGCAGTGGTGGTTCTGGAGCAACATGATTCATTTAACTTAATGTTACACTTGGGACCAATTATTTTTGCACCAAGTTCACTTATTTCCCTTTTTTCTCGTGCTTTCCTTCGTAGACTGGTTCGGTTTAGGCACAGAAAATACATATTTAGGCTTAAAGAACTAAAAACTCGGTGAGGTTTAGGGAACAAAGGTACTTAGTGAGTTTTCCAGACAGTATGTAATAACAAGTCCTGTTCACAATTCTTGGAACCTTTGTACTATCTAGCAAACCAACCACCAATTCCAACAGTTTTGGGTGGAACCATTGCAATCAAGGCTGTGCCATCAATAGATTGTGCTGAACAACCGTTCCATGTTGGCAGAATAGTGTGCACGCTTTTTTTTATAAAATAATGCAGATCCTGTTAGAGAAACCCCACTTGATTGTGTGCTATTGTGTTGCAGGGTTTGATCTGCTACAAACCTGTGGACCAGCAGAGCTGCTTCCTGCGAAAGATGGAGCGGTCCGACTACAACAACGTGCACTCCCTCCTCCAGGAGTCGGCACACAAGGTAAACGGGCGGCGACATCTCAGCACGTGAGAACTGAGCGGCCGTGTTACACAGTAGGGCTTCCCCTCACTGCGTCCAGGACATGTGAGACTACAAAGCTCGACATGAAAACGCACTAAAGGGTGAATAAAAAGAGAGAGGAAGCCGTGGCTGCCCTTTAAGCCCTGCCAGGTGCTCCCAAAGCTGCCTGGGCTAATGAGTGAATTGGCATTTCTGACCGTGACTCATAACGGGAGCAAATGCACCACTGAGCCAGGACCTGCTGGGTCTCATAGGTTTTGCATGAGTTCCTCCCTTGCTCCATACAAAGAGAGAGGGGTTGAAAGGCGCAGAGTGTCTTGAAGAGTAAGTAGTCTCCCTCTATGGCTCCACGGCTGAATTCCTCAGCACATCTGATCCCTCCAGGCCCCCTTGGCGTTGCCCGGGATCTTCTTACAGGAGGCAGCGAGCCTGAGCCCTGATGTGGGCACAATGGCCGCTCTGTGTGGGGGATTCTTTGGCTTTTTAAGACTTCTCTGTTGGATTAAAACACAACCAGAGGAGGGCCTGTGGCGAATACCTAGATCTGTAATATTGACATCCGTAGCCAGTCTTGACTCTTAATTGTGATTGGACAATATGTGCAGGTGAAAGACCACCGCTGAGTTGTGAGACCTTGCAGGTAAACTGAGGAGGGGTCTTGTTTCTCCGTCTTATCATCTTCTGCACAATGGCTCATTTCCACGCATCAAAAGCTGAGCCTCCGAGCGTTTTCTGTGATCCGGTCTGCGGTGTCGCGTATCTCATACAGCTCCTCGGTATTCAAACTTTGTTGTTGATTGCGGTCATTTAATCTATGATAGGAGGTCGGGGCCCCGTATGGATGGAGAGTAGCCGTGGATGGTCCCTCTATTCTGCGGCACAATGGGCCTCTTGGTTGCTACGTGACCCACTCGAGCATAACGCGCTTTAAGTGGTTCACTATCAGGGCCAATCAGAAGTGTAAGTGGCGCAATTACACACCGCCTTTGTGACGAGTAAGAGCGCAAATGCGATGCCGTGTTGACCTCATCAGCGAAGATATCGGGCTAATAGCAGCTTGGGTTTCAGTCTCCCTCATATCTCCCTCGCTTATTCATTTTAGTCTACAGTGCTGAGCTGAATATGATTTCTCACACTTCTTAAATGACGGCGCAGCTTCAAGAGTCTCTTTTCATCCCTGCAGCTTCTCTGTTGTGCTTTCTCTGTTGAGATGTTGTGATACTGTCTTCCGCAGAATCATTTCCAGCTGTCTGGGAACGAGACCCAGAGGCAGACGGAGTTCCTGGGAGTGCTGGCAGCCAGTCAGGTGGACGTGTCCACGCTGGAGGAGCCTCTCCAGGCTCTGTGTCAGGACAGGTCCATCCACTGGACCAAGAGGGCCGAGGGTAAGGACAGCCAGCCCTCACAGGCAAATAACATCACATGTTGTGTTATTTGTGCAATAACAGTGTACGTCTCTGTGCCATAGGGCTCTATTGTTGTCAGAAAACTAGGAAAAACACATCCGTTAGCTGCACTGTTACACTGGGAGACAAGTTTCTTCATTACCGTGACCACTGTTAGCATCCAACGCACACGTTGCACTGTGCTGTTAATACTCATGACAAAACAAAGCGTATATTAATCCGCCACTGGAAATTGTTCCCAACAAATGCACTATTTACTCCTGTTTGATTGACATTTGCTAAAAGCTAAAGTGCCCCACTGCTTCATTAGCCACACCCTTTTTTAAAGAAACAGTACATACATATAAAACACATACCATACTATATACAGTTTTTAAATAGTTATTTCTTAAGTAGAAACAACTGGGCTTCAAGCAGACTGCTTAAGAATAACTCATTACTAGTTTTGGTCTTTGAATGAGATTTACTGAAAATAAGAAAAAATACCTGAAATTTTCAATCTTATCTTGTAAAACCTTGTTTAATAAGTGACACAGATAACCACTGATTCCTGTTGAGTCTCATGTGAGTAGCAGCATTTCCCCTGCCTAGAGAGAATCAAGTAAACCTTTATTTAGGATCAAAACTAATGACTATTTTAATTGTAACTACAATAGCAACAGTCCCCTTTAATTCAGTCGTACCTAATCCAATATCAAATTTGATCGCCTTGTATCACTCTAAATTTTAAACCACCTATAACTGATTACTATAAGTTAAGTTCTCCAAATTCACTCATAGAAACCAGTCACTTAAGTAGCTGCTTGATTTTTTTTCCAAGATCCATGCATTGTTCCCATATTAAAATTAAAATGCTCTACCTTGCAATTTTAGAGAAAGCAAGTAAAAAAAAAAAAATCCTGCATCTGTCCCTTCTTTTGTCTGACCAACAAAACAAGGATATACAAGGATAACAAAGGATATTAGATAAAAGATATTAAACTGACAAAGCGTTATTATGGAGTCATTATGAACTCCTAATGCACCACTTTGGAACCACTGTAAGTTTTTATTTTGACATTTTAGATGAAAATTAATGAATGAAAAATTGTCATCTTATCGTAATATTAGTTAAGTATGCATGCTTACACACCAGTGGAGCTCAGGGACCCATTAGTCCGTTCCCACAGACGCTGTATGCACAGAGCTTTTAAATTTAGTCAGCTGGCAGCGTGTCAGGCTGAAACCTGAGCTTAATCTATGATGCCCGGTGACCTTTACACCGATGCAGTAAATGACGGGCTGAAGGTTACACTTGTACTCACTCAGCTGCTTCACGAAGTGATGGGGTACAAAAACACAATAATTAGACCTTACACTGAGCCTGAGTGGTTTGTTGTGTTTGTTTTTATGCATTTCCTGTGTTGTTGTTTTCAGGCCCGGGCAAACAGAGGCTGGTCTACTTCTGCATCGACATCTGCTTCCCCAGCAACATCTGCGTGTCCGTGTGCTTCTACTACCTACCGGAGTAACTGTGTGCTCTCTTCCTCTCCTCCCAGCACAAGATCAGGGAAACAAAGTTGTCTTTTTAGCTTCCTCTACAAGAAAAAAAACAAAACAAAACAAAAAAACGACAGAACAAAAGCCAGCTTTGACTGTTTTCCTTTGTGCCATACAGCCGCCAGTAAACCAGTGAAGCAGCCAACTCTCCCAGTCCGTTCTCCATCTCTTCCGAGAGAGAAGAGATGGAGACAGGCTGTCACGGTTATCGCCAGAGCCCCGTCGTCACTCTCTTCATGTGTAATACCCTCTCTGGTGGCAAACTTCAGAGATTACAGAAGAAAGATCCTCTTTTTGTGTGTGTGTTTCCTGTAACCCTCTGCTGCAGTGTAATTATGCTAACTGTTCCTGTTGAGTGTTTCAATCCGTCTAATAAAAAGACTGTTGTGGATTTTTTGGGCAATGTTTCCTTGAAAAGAATGAAAAAAAGGAGAAAACACAAAAACTGTAGGGATTTTTATGAATGACATCTTTACTGTGGATTCTTCATATGTACATTACTTTGTCTTGAGCCTCGCTGACCCACATGTGATTATTAAGAAGAGCACGACTTTGAATTAAGAGAAATAAATGGATCATACATATCACACATGAGAAATACATCGATTCCACAGCACATCCAGGTCAAAGTGAATAATGTGGTCCTTATGATATAATAAATATGGTGCTGTATAAACTGAGGTGAAGTTGAACTGGACATTAAAAACAAAGGGATGGATCGTTACCATCACATATTTCAGACTGTTGATACATATGCTTTTCAGTATGCCCACTAAAAGCTGCTGCGAAATGGCGTGCTGTTCCTTCAAGCAGAATTTGGCCTGCGCTCTCCTGTTTTATACTTACAGGCACCTGTCAGGGAAGAGCACTGTAGACATCTTGGTGGCTGAGATTCATCGTAATGTTCAAACACTTTCTCAGGATGATCGTTTCTGGGAAAAATGTTAAAGAACTCCAACTGATGCCAGTCGCACATCCTCCAAAGAGTCCTCGTTCTGCACACACCGTCTCCTCATTCTTTCACCCTCCTCCTCCTCCTCCTCTTTATCACCGTCATCATCATCTTCAGCCCAGCACACTGTCATTGAAGGCCAGACACACCACGGCCTTCTGGTGGCCGCTGTACTCCCTCTTGATCTCCCCGGTCTCCACGCACCACAGCCGAGCCAGGTTGTCTGAGGAGGCTGTTGGATGGAAACGAGTCAGAACCTGATATTCACTTAAAAAAAGGTATATTTAGTGACACTCAAGTTATCAAACCTCTACCTGCTTCTCTAACAGCTTCTGGAGTGTTACATAAGCAACAACATAAGCAACAAGAAACAACACTTATTTAGAAAACTTTTACAAATCCTTCTTGTGAGCATCTTCATCAACGGCATGAAACTAGAAGGGCATCAAATAGATTTCACACCAAACATCACTTAAGTAGAAGGCAGTTTGTGTTTTTGCAAGTGCTGCCCTTAAATTCTGTCATTTTTGACACAAAAAATTCAAGTAGGAAAAGCCTGCACATCAAAACTTTTCTTTGTTAACTTAAGATTTTTTTGATCATGTAATACTTTAGACTTGCTCCCACACAGTGTCAGTCCATAATACAAATCTAATTCAAAATCTTAATTCTAAAACAGCAGAGGCCAGATGAGTAACCAGTCGGTGATTGAAGGGGGCACCCCTTGATAGCAAAATGACTAAAAGCATCCTTTGTTAACCTTCCACTCCGGTCCTTTGCTTAGGTTTTTACCCTTTTTCACTGATTGTACTATTTTTTAAGACTACACAGCTTTCAGTAAAATACTGCAAAAGTTAGATTTATTTACTTAATTTTACATTATTTCCACTGGGATCATTACTCGCCGTTAATGATCTTTTCATTTGCTCCTGAAGTGAGTAGCACTTTGTAAAGTCTGTTTTGATCTGAGCTCTGACATTCTGAAATGTTACCACTAATGATGGTTTAAAGGTATATGTGATGAATAAGTGGTACAGGCGCTATAAATGGCCTCAGCCATGCGTCAGGGTCACATGTTATACCAGCTGTTCTGATGCTGTTGGAGAGCCTCACTAATGCAACACAGTCACAATCATTTCCAGTTTTTCTTCTTTATCATTCCTTTCATTATCAGATAAACCTCCACAGAGTTTTATGCATCCGGCCAAGAAAATTTAATGAGTGCATGGCTAGTCGTTGACTTTAATTTGAAGCGATTACCCCTCTGCCATGTGTGCTCATGTACTGACCAGTAACAATATACTGGGAGTCTCCAGAGAAAGCGCAGTCCCACATCCAGCCTCGAGACGTCTCTCCGGGATTGTTGCTCTTGATGCTCAGCTCGGTCATCAGCGAGAAGTTGGACGTCCTCCAAATCTTACAGGTCTGGTCTGCTGAGCAGGTGGCCAACAGACTGGAGATGACAACAAACAGGACACAATCAGTATCACCTATACAACATCACGATAGATAGAATGTCTCATGGTGTGTAGAGGAGAAGGGCACTCACGTAGAGTCAGGGCTGAACTTGCAGCGGAGGGAGTAGCGTTTGTGTGCAGGAATCTTAGTCTTAGGAATGAGCTGAGTCACTTCATCGCCGATGCCTCCAGCGAGGTTCCACACATAACAGTTCCCCTGTTAGAGGAGGACAAAAGGAACGAAAGAGGCCATTTTAATCATTAAACTCGACTTTAAACTATAAACAGCAGCCTATTCAGACTGTTTGGATACCGACCGAGCTGTTGACTGCTGCCATGTAGCTGGCATCTGGGTCGATGTGGACCGAGTTGACTGAGACCTCTGGCTCAGGGATCAGCTGTTCATTGTGGTCGGTCTTCAGATCCCAGATATGAATCACTCCGCTCTGGTCTCCGACAATCAGCTCCGCCTAAAAGACATACAACACTGGCTGTTTACAGACTTGTGTGAGCAGTAAGGACATACTCTGATTGTCTGACAGTAATATTAAAACCAAACATACATCCTAGATCCTTCTCTCACCTGGTTTGGATGCAGGCAAACACAGTTGATTGGAGCATTGACCTGGAATATCCTCTGACACTGGAGATTTCTTGACCTCAGGTCCCATATGCGAGCCATGCAGTCTTCCCCTCCCGTGTACATCCAGCGGCCATCTTCGTGGAAGCCCACAGACGTGATGTTCTTGCTGACGCCATCGTAGTTGATCACCGGGTTGGGGTTGTTGGAGTTCAGATCGTACATGCGGATGTGCTGATAACCTGAAACAAAGAGTGGAGATTTTTGCGAAACATAGCAGCTGTGAATTTAAAAGGAGCACTATGTAGTTTTTATAACTGAGTAAACAAGCTGTTCTCAGAGGAAAATAAGGTCACCCGAACACTGTTGGAAACTAGAAAGGTGGCAGGGTCCGCCACATATACACAAAGTAAAACATTATGAAGTTGTGTTGTCCTGTAAGTAGGGGTGCGACGGATCAAAAAACTCACGGTTCGGATTGTTTCACGGATCAGAGTCACGGATCGGATCATTTTTCGGATCAGCAAAAAAAAAAAAAAAAAAGACAAGACAAATGCCGCGGTGATAAGCGGTTGTTGAGCAGCCTTCGTTTTCACTCCTGTCAGTGAAACACGGGGTGTCGCTTCAAATGCGTGGCCATGCTTGATGTGTTTCCACTGTCATATGGCTTTCTTGTGCCACAGTGCCTACACACCATCAAGGTTTTATCCACTAACCTCTTTCCTTCGTCATTATATTTCACAGGTAAGCCAAAATGCTCCCATACAGGGGATTTAAATGACGCGGGGCGTTCAAGTTCCTCCGTTCCTCCGCTCGCCATGACCACGCTGCCCTTAACAAGTGTGTGGATTGAACATGCGCATAACTTTTTTTTTTTCATAAATCAATCCGCGGATCACGTGTGTGCCGAACCGAAGATATTGATCCGAACGAATCACGGATCAATGATGATCCGTTGCACCACTACCTGTAAGGTCAGTTTGTTTGTTCAGCTTAGCTTTCAGATTAAAATGTCTTCCCCAACACTGCATAGTGCTCCTTTAATTGTAATAGTAAGCTGTGTATAAAGCATGAGACTAATAGAAGAAATGAAGAAGTGAGGAAATGAGGTTTGAGAACAGTTCTTAACCAACCTGCAGCTGCGATCATACTCCTGTCAGGTGTGACCTCAAGTGAATTTACTTGCTGGGGGCAAATGTTAAGGAAGTGGACTGCTCGGGTTTAGGTTGTTTCTATATTTTACAGCTCAGTCTCTCTGTGAGCTAAAGAGCAGAGGGACACACTGTGGTGATGATGCCATCTACAGACAAATCATGGAGCTGCTCCAGAGACAGTAGACAACAGCTCCTTTAACAGCATCCATGTTCAATTTACTGAACCATGAGGGAATCAACTCCGCAAGACGTCAGCTGAAACTCTAACCTTGGCTTTGTGTAGCTGTAGCTGTCCTAAATCATTTCAAAATCACAGTGAGGATACAGAGTCCTGGTGCTGGACCGTCCTGGTGCAGATCCCGCTGTGGGCCTGCCAGAATCGGACCGTGTGGTCGTATCCAGCCGTGGCCAGAATGACCGGGTCGCTGCCCACCGTCCCCTGGTTCACATTCATGCTTCACTGCTGGCTGTCACTGCTCGGAGTGAGGCATGTATGACGCTGCAAGGAAATGTAGGAAACAGTAAGCTGCTGCAGTTTTCTGACTGCTGTTAAATGTTATCTTTCAACAGGAACATTGGTTATTGTGTTACTGTGGATATAAAAGACACAACTTCTCAGGTTCAGGCTAACGTTAGCAAAGCAGCCTCGCGATGTTCAACGGCTGTGCAATTCAGACACTTTGCTGACGTCTCTACTTCAAAGCTAACACATTGTGACTGTCGCGATATTTCACTGTACGATAACATTTGTGTCATTTTAAACTACTCGGCGACACAAATTTGACAAGTTTTGATTACCTTCAGTTGTTCGTGTTGACGACAAAACAGTCCGTCCCGTAATGTGTCCTCTAAGCAACAAACGAGGGTGACTAAAAGGTTCCGTGTGAATAACCTGGGCTTTGACGCCACCTACTGTGTATATCACAGCAAATGGTCATAGTCAGAATGTATCATTCACTTGCATTATCGTTATTGATGCATTAACGTGTACATTTTAAAGGTATAATATGTAAGAATAAAGCCACCTGTCAAATTTATACAAAAAGAAAGAGGGGCAGCTTAACAGCAGAGTAACCGCTAACTGCTGCTAATTGTAGCTGCCCTTAGCTAGTTAGCTTAGTTAGCAGCACAGCTAGCAGTCTGGATTGGGAGCCGGACATCTGGTCACGGTGTTTATACCCCTAGCACTGGAGTTTTAGAACAAGACGGGTTGGGTCGAGCTAGCTAGCATGCTAACTTCAGTAGATATCTCTGCAACACAGAACTTGGAAGCCATAATGTCAAAAACTGTTATTTCTTCACAGTATGTTGACAATTTCTGCTCATTTTTTGAATGTTTTCATTAAAAATAACTTTAATGACTTTATATATGGCAGTGTCTTGACAATTTTCCCCTGTGGTTCTGTCTCATATGTTCTTGACCAAAATTAAAATATCATAATTCATCTTCTTTATTATATTTTGTATTCATCTGCAAAGTAACCAGCAACTTAAGTGATTAATTGAATGTATTAGGGTAAAAAATAAATAAATAAATACAGTACTTGCTTCTCAAATTGAGTGGAGAAGCAGAGGGCAGCAATACATGGAATTACTCAGTACACTCGTATAGAAGAGGAGTACCCCAAAAACTGTACTGAGATGCAGTACTTGAGCAGATGAGATGTACTTTGTCATTTTTTCACCATTACAAAATATACCGTTACTGTCATAAAATGCAATTCAGCAACAGTAAGATATGTCTTATTTAAATGCAGTCTATCAGTACAGCAAAGTGTGTATTTTTTAAGTAATAGCTGAGTCAAAATAACCATAAGTAAATGTAACAACATAAACTTAAATTAAGTTTTAATTGTAAGTGTGTTGTTTATTTAAAATTTAAAATCTTTTCATGGAAAAATCTATTTGACAAATAACACATGAACATAAGACTGATTTACACTGGTAAATTAGTTTAACAAATTGAAAAGCAGTAAACCCAACAGAACACTCTTTAATAAATATATTTAAATAAATAAGTTAAACAAATACATCAGGCATCTATCCTCAAAACACAAAGCCAATGTGTAAATGACTGCTGTCATTTTCATCATCTCAGTCCAAACAGAACCACACAGCAGTGAAAGCAGCAAGTACAATGTGTGCTCTCCTGCTCAGTCAGTGTGAGTTGTGATCAGAGCTGCTGCAGCAGGGCAGACATGTGCTGCTTCACCTCTCCTGGGTCAGCCAGTGTGCAGGCCAGGATCACCCCTCTGGTCCCAGTCCTCATTTTAGTGGACGGGAGGATCTACAACATATAAGAATCTTTAAACATGTGATTTTGTAGCTAACCCTCACTGCAGCAGAGCACTGAACGCCACAGTACAGTACCTTCACGTATATTTTGCATCTCTCCAAAAGAAACTTCCACTTCATTGCAATCCGCTGGTCATCAGTCAACATGGTAAACTCGTCTATCTGCAACAGATGATGTGAAAGAGCACAGATGCTAAACCTTTCATAACACTAGTTTATTCGATTTATAAACGCAAAATATAAAATCTGACATGACTTTCTGGAGCCACACAGAACTTGAAAACTCTCCACAACAGCTTAGTCATGTGACTTTATCCATACAAACACATGTAGAAGAAAAAACAATCATCCCCATGTGAAGTTGTACTAACTGTGCAGCCAAGTGCCTGTTCTGCCATGGGGCTCCTGAGGGCGCAGCCATGCAGGGTGCCGGTGTGGTCTGTGAAGTCCACCAGCAGGTCAAAGCCTGTGGAGGCTGAAAAGGCCTGATCTCTCCCTGGACACAGCTGGTTGGGGCAGCTCTGTGTATCCTCCATCACCTGTAACTTACACCTGGTGCTGAGACATGAAAGAGAACAGACTGAGCATAGAATTGTTTATCAGACAAATGTGTTTATTCATATGACTGAGGTGGAACATCAGAGTTGTGTTCATATTTGTGTGAGCTCACCAGCGAGTCCTGATGACTTTTGAAACTGAAGAGTTGAGGTCGAGTTTGGAGATGAAGCTGTATGTGATGCCAAAGAAAGGCTCAGGGTTTTCCTGAGCCTTCTCCTTAAGCTGAGTCACTGTGTACACGTCAGTGATGGAATCCACTGCAGAGACAGAAATAGCAGCACAACCTCACACATGATGTCTGCAGTTTGTCTCTTTGGAGAATGGGCTTCAACACTCGACATTTTGATGTGTTACATCAGAAACAATTAAGGACAGGTTGGTGATAACTTTATATCTTTTTGCAGAAGTACAAATGAGAGCACGATATCCACCTTAAGTCTCATACATGATGAGGGAAAAACTTCTTTTATGATGCATAACCAAGAAACATTTTTAAAAAAGATTTCAGTGGAGATTTACAAACAATCACACCAACCAAATGTACTCTTGAAAATAATTCTGTTAGTCCCTCCATCAGTACCACTTAATTCCCACAAAATCAAACAGCTTAGCCTCCAGGCCCATTTGGTCTTACTGAATATGTAAATCTTTAAAACTGACTCATGAACCAGTCCACTTGCCAGGGTGTAATGTTAGCAGTCAATGTTTTTACAAACTACAGATACGTCCAAGGTTAAAGTTTGTACCAAACGTGGCATATCACTTTCAAATTATAAGCTTATTAGCTGCCCTTCACACCAGGAGACGGAGGGGACGATGGTGCCATTATTACAGCCAACAAGGCTGCCAAACAGCCGACCGCAGTTAGAGTCACACCAGTGGATACTTTTAATGACACCTGGGGAAATTTCTCAATGTTTTTGTGGTGACAAAATTAGGTGTTTTTTTCATGAGACCGCAGGATATTTTTAGCCATTTTTGTGAAGTGAATAGCGGGTGTTTTTTTAAGGAGACCTGCGGACATTTCCATCCAACTTTTAACCCAAACGAAGGGGTTTCTGTGCCTAAACCTAAGCAGAGCAGGTGACAAGAGAGAAATTGAAAATTCAAATTAAACAAATAAAGTTACAACATAAAGACAAGTTCTTTTTTAACTTATCTGTGGTGTCACAGAAATTTACTTAGCCAACATTTATTCTGGCGGTTGGGTTGCATAAATATATCGTTTACTTTCAAAAAAATGTAACTCATTTCAGAAGATGGATTAGTACTGCGATTTTGAGGAAAATGTACTGTAGCAGCAGGAAATTGTGTTTTTGAGCACGATTTGAGTGTGATTTGGTGTATTTACAGCACAATGGCAATGTATATTGAATCGACTCAAAATCAAGTATGTGTTGACATTTATTAAATTGAACACAGTTCAGACAAATATGCAAAACATAATTAATGCTTTATCTCATCATTTTCACTTTATTCTAAATATATGTTTAATCTGCAACGTATTTAAAACAACAAAAAACTGGTAAAGTTGTGGAATAATCCCAAAACACATTTCACAGGTAAAAAGGTTAATCGGTATCAAGTGATAGTATCATGATGAGTATGAAACGGGCATTCTCAAAAGGATCAGTCGTTCACAAGCAAGGATGGGGTGAGGTTCACCACTTTGATTGTACAACACATGATTGTATAAAGGATATTACTACAGTGGCTGAAAATCTGTTGTTGGTAAACACAGTAAGTTTGTAAATGATTACATCCTGTTTTTATTCATGTTTTATGCGGCACCCCGACTTTTTGGGAATTGGGGTTGTAGTTTTGGTCTTTTCATGGGATTAGTTGACAGTGACAGAACATCACAAGACTTATGGTGGTTTGGGCCATATTGTGCCCAGAACTGAATGATTTTTACATTTCTACAAGTTACCTGTATCATAGATATTAACATCATTACCTGACAACTCCACCCAAGGAAATTTATGAGAGACAGAATGAAAAAGTAGAAATAAGAGTCAAGACCTAAAACATGAGGAATATTGTACCTGAAGACACAGCAAGACTTCGACTCATTCAAGTGTAAGAATAATTACCAGTCACATTTTCTGGCTTCTCATCTTGATCCAGAGCACCAGACTCCGATGCTTCTTTAGCGTAGCTGAACAACAGGCTGGCCTCTCGGGTGTCTGACAGCAAATGATTGACAGCAGCAAACTGACAATATTCTACTTCGCAGCAGGAAGATGATGTGTTTTTCTTACACTGCACACCATGACTGCTTGGTTTACTCCCAAAATAGCATTTTCATTTCATTTGTCTGTGAATGCTGCTATGATATCTTACCAGGATTGACAGTGATAATGGTTTTCGAGTTAACGGTGGCTGCCATGCTGTTGCGAAAGCTGTCAAAGCTAATCTTTACATCAGCTATGAAGAGCACTTTGAATGGAGAATAAAAGTTAAAACAACAGTAAGTTATCTTAAACATAAACACACAGTTACAGCTCAGATATCCGCCTCCGTGCCTCTCTTCAGAACAGTGTGTTAATTGGATGTGACAGGCAGGAATAACAGTGAAATAAAGATTCATGTTGCGGCTGGGAATGAGCCGAGGTTGTTAACCTACCCGTCTCCTTCGGTATCAGAGTTTGCACGAGTTGAATGGCCTCTCTGTCCCAGCTGTGAGTGAAACAGAGGTCAGGGGGAGCACAGTGAAAATCAAACACACATGCAGGTTAATCTAAAGCTTCATGTCACCGGAGTACATTTGCGGTAGCTTAAAGAAACATGACGGAGATCCACTGAGATGGAATATGGCACAAAAGCAACACAAGTAATAAATCTTTAGTCATTTTCCAAATGAATAAATGAGCGTGACGCACCAGACGAGTGGGAAGGAGGAGACAGAGTCATCAAAGAGCTTCACTTCCATCCTCTGGCCTTTGCGTCCGTCTGAAGTGGTGAACTGCTTCGGCTCTCCGATCTGTACAATGTAAACAGAATCATCTGAGGTTCCTATCACAGTATCTCCACTTCCTGTCAGACGAGCACTGACATGAAGCTCAGGCTCTGGCCCCTCTCTGAACTCTGAGGCAGATCTCTGGGGCTATTATGATAAGTTGGCATGTTCCAGGCAGACAAAACAGACACAATGTGGTCTATTAGGCAATTTATACGATACGGATTAGGTCCATTTACAAACTCTGATACACATGATTTTTAAACAGAAGAAATATTTGCTCAGCGTCTGCACTCATTGTCAAAAACGTCCCACTTCAAGCTTATCAGACTTCCCACTCTGGACTCAGCGAGAGCTTCCAGGACCTTTCCATGACTGAGGTTCATAATGCCACATTGGACGACGTTTTAACAACCTTTTCCTTCTTGTTAATGTTGTTTTTGAGTTCAGGAAATTTTAACAACCCATTTTCCACCATAGTCAAGCTCACTGTGGAGAAAAAGACAGCTGAAAAACCACCATTTAATGCGATCAGTGTGTAGAAAAGTTGAGAAATACATCATGGTTTCTCAATGAGTCAATCAATTTTCCTCATGTTCCCTGTTAGAAAAACACCTCTAAAAATGTTCATTACCAGTAGGAACCATGATTAAGTCAACAACCAACACTTCGATGAATGTTAATCATGGCTGTTGGCCTCCGAAATCTTCCCACCTGGATTCAAACTCAGTTGGTCATTTAAACGTAAAACAATTTTGAAAAAACATAAACGGGGCATTGAAAAAATACAATAATAAAGAAAAAATTTAATTTCCCCCAGTTTACAAGTAAGAGATATATTTCTATTGAAAGCCAAACACAAAGAAAGCGTTTCCATTTTCTCCACAGCTACAGTCCCTGTTAATTCTACTGGATCAAAGTGCTCACACTGGTATTTAGCCTTTAAGATGCTTTAGATTTGAGGGATTTCATGCCTAATTTAAAAAGAAAACTTGAAAGAAAAAAATTGTAATTATTAAGCCATTTAAACAATTTGAGCAATTATTAAGGTTTATTGACTTATATAAACTTTAAATTGAGGTTGTACAGATTTTAGGGAAATTACATTACAATAAGCAAAAATACTAACGTAGGCACTGAAAGATGATGTATATTGCAGAGTTCAAAGGGTTAACAATCAACCAAATCAATCACAGAAGAGGAGCAGATACTTTTTCTCTTCACCAAGACTGACTTTAACACACCAGTATGGAAAGAAGTTACATGTTCTAAATAATTGGACCTGTTGTCATTAAAGTATTAACGAGCCACTATGAAGTTTTGGAGATATTCAATATTTACAATATTAATGAGAGTTAAATGTGCAAACTCTGAAATATAATTTTGTTTTATAAGGTCCCCAAAACAATGTTTGAAGCTAGAAAGGTGGCAGGGTCTGCCACATGTAAAAAAAGTAAAACAGTACTAAATTGTGTTGTCCCTTAATCCTTTATCCAGCAAGGAACTATAAATGGTCACTTCCACGGACATCCAAAATGGCGTTGCTATGTGGCATAAACGACTGGACTGGACTGGAGTGGACTTTGATACATGTTATATTTGTTATTTATGTTAGATATTGTGTTATATACATATAAATATTATTATATTTGTTATGTATGTTGTATTGGTATATAGATATGTGTGTGTTATTAATGTTCCATAAAAAATGTTAAAACTAAATAGTCTATATGTTTAAGTCTATACATGTTTTTCTTATATTTTTTATATATACACCTTTTAGAAAAAGGTTTTTATTTCAGTGAGCGCCAGATATAGGGTTAAGGTCAGTTTGTTTATTCAGTTTATTCAGTCATGAACACAAAGAGAGTTTATTTATTTTGTTTAGCCATTAAAAATCCATCAAGGATGATGTTTCTGTTCTGATTCCCCAAAACTACATAGTGCACCTTTAAACTTAAAGGTTTAATATTTTTAGAAATATTCTTATTTGTTTTCTTGCCATGAGGAGGATCAGTATAAGTCTAGATTAGTATGTCTGAATGTGATTAGGTAACTAAGTCTTTCTTCCAACACTTCTAAAACTCATTTAAGAATATGTCATGAATATGTCATGTCATATATTGTACATAACCCCCATTGTTTCGCTCTTGACATGTTTACAGAAAAGCATTCTGGGAAATATGTCAACGTTTATAAAAGCAGATGAGGCAGGGTGGTGGAAATGTGGGCATACTACACAAGTTAATTAAAAGAATGTGAAAGGGAGAGTGTGAATGCATCCAAATGTGAACTTCTCCTTCAATACTAATTAACACTGACAGACTGTGGCCTTCAGGCGCCTTACCGACTTCACCGCAGCCAGTACATTTATCACTATGCCATCCAGCTTCTGCCCGTTGGCCACGATGTCTCCCAGAGAGTAAAAATCTCTGGAGTCCTTCACTGGCAGGTGGATCAGCGGCAGCAGCCTGTCCATGGTGTCAATGTCAGCACACAGATACACCTGGGAGTGAGCCTCCGTCACCAGCAGCCTGTAGAGGCTGAGACAGCGGATACAGGCACTCTGAACCAGCAAGTCTGACAGACATTACACACGGTTACATCATATTTTACACAGCATTACACCGTGTTAACATCACTACCCTGAAGGTATCTAAAAGCACCGCTGGGTGAGGATTATTTTTCTGTGTAACATCTATTGAGAGTGTTAATTACCTTGGTGTTGTGGGACAGAATCTCTCTCCTTTCTCTGGATCTTTGGTAGAAACTAAAGGATTCTCGATGACTACTGAAAAAATAATAAGAAACAATTTTGTTCACGGAAATCAAGTAAATTTTTTTGTGCCATATTTCAGGTTATTAAATGTTCTTTCAAAGTTTGTGTTATTTATATCTGGTGCAGCTTGACTTTCATTTGACAAGATTCAGAGCACTGATTTCTTAGTTTAATGTGATGACATTCAAGCACTCAAAATGGGAGAGTTTAGGGGTAAATAGGATTAGTGATACATCAGGAAACTACATAATGATAATAATAAAAAAAATCCAGGTACCTCTGTCGCAATGAATACAAAAATAAAATAAATATATTCATATTTAAATATATATATAGTTATATTTAAGACTTGTGGGAACTTCCAGAGGGACTTCCTCACCACAGTCTCCAACACTGAAGCTGCCGGAGAGCAAGTTGATGTATGCATCGTTTCCCCAGGCTGTCACATTGATGAAGAAGCCAGGAGAGTCCTTAACTGTGAAGCTAAAAGTGAATCTGTCGACACCAATATCTGAAAATCAGACATGTAGGTTAAGTTAGTGTTGCAGGTCAATTATAAAGAAGAGGAGAGGAAAGCCCAGAGTGGGTATTCATTTGTCTGTCGTTGTCCAGAAGAGGGTGCTAGTGTACAACACACTGAGGTGTCAGTGACAGCTAAGGTGAGTGCAAATACAATGATACTTACTTTTTCTGTCAGGAAAGCTTTTTACATCAGATTTCCCAATGACAATGCCGGACACTTTCTAAAACACGTAACAAGGATGATCACAGTGAACAGACTTGTTGTTTTGAGGGCTGAACACAGCTTACAAACCCAACAGGCCTGGAGTAACATTGAACAGTGTTACACCAGCGTCTAACCACAATTAAATGTTATAAATTATGCCTATACGACACTGATATTCATTTAAAGTAAAGGGAGTGTTGTAAAAGAAAAATACATTAAATTGCTGAACTCACCGGATGAGAGAAGTTGGGATGAAGCTCAGAGATGGCAATGAAAGTGTGAGCAGCCATTTTGTTTCTTCATCAATAAACTTAATATATAGAGCAGTTTTTATTACCTTTACAGACCGAGAACGATGAAGGAAAGCAAATGAAACAATGTCAGTTAACAGTTTGGTTTTAATTCCATTTGTATCCAACTGTATTAGAGCCTCTTCCGTTTTCTGCAAGAGGTTAGCTTAAAACTAATACACAAGAGTAACTTGTTGACTAATTCGTTAGCTAACGTTAGCTAAAAGTGAAACTAGTGATGTTAGCTGACTTCTTCTGTCCTCACTCCTCTACATAGATTTAGCCTACATACCTCTGACTGACAGCATGAAGTGACTCTGAGGTTCTTTATATGAATTGTTGTTCTCTTAGTTTGGATTAAAACCGCTTGTTTTCGGCAGTACCTCAGATATTTAGCTGTTTCAATCAGTCTTATTTGTACCTGGGTCAGTTCTCCTCACAGGCTTTTCGCGGCACTGCGGAGCTCAGATGATGCCTTCAAATGCAGTCGTAAATATAACAATTTCAAGCAAAGCTTGAGAAAAGAATCAGTACAAAAAACTGTTTGTTTGAGAGAAAGAGGGTCTGTCACATACATAGGTTTTAGCCATCTGTTTAATAGTATACTATACAACTTTAATTTATTTAAAGGACTCCCATTAGATGATGGCATGGCATATCAACAACATGATAACATTAGCTGCATTGATAAAATGACATTAACATAGTGTATTAATTATGGTACAGCTCAAAGCCAGTCAGCACTGCAATACATTTAGGTCATTCAAAATCAATATGCATAATGAGAAACATCATGTTAAGCCACACAAGCATATTGAAATGTATGACAGTAATATCTCCTTCTATTTAGTCTGGTATCTCCATGCTAATAAGTACATCTGCATATTTATTATTTATTTATTAAAAGACAATTCGTTTTTTTAAGACAAATATTAAGGAGTAAATTATTCTAATTTGGAACAGCTCTATGATTTGAGTTTATCAGTTAAGCTTGACATCACAACATGTCTATTGCTGTCAAATCTTTGAGTTAATAGTACACCTGAAGAATGTGGCCAACAAGGTGTGACATAATATATGTTATTAGTCTAATTATCATAAATAAATACATTAATCAAAAAGAATGTGGTAAAAATCAATTAAAATGTCTGGCATAGTTTCTTATACTTATCTAGCCATCCTCATTAAAAATCAAACAATATAAAATCAGCACATATTCCAGATATGCATTCCTTTGTTAGGAGCTAGTGACTGTTATCTGCAGGCAGAAATCAGAACTCTGTCATCTCTACTGACTTTGTACATTAAAATAAAACAATATCCACCAATTACCATTAGTTACATACTACAACGTTGCTTCTCTTGACTCACGATTCTCGTGTTTTTTTGCTGTGCAGCCCCTGTGCTGATGTCTTCATGGAGCAAGACATTTATGAGGAGCACATTAAGAAGCACATGCTTACATAAAACTAATTTTGTGTTGCAGCACTGTACTCACCCTCTGTATGAAAAACCCAGTCTCCTCTGATTGGTCAGCTCACACACGACTGAGCCAGCACCGCTAACAACAACAGAGTAGCTGTGATAAATCAATTCTTAAAAATTAGCCACTGGACACAAATTCTGCAAATATGTGACATGGTGACCTAGTGCGATGTCACAAAATCACGGAATTAAAGGCGGGACTACTGACGACGTGTTTCAGGAGCAGTGTTTTTTGTGGGAGAAAGGAGTTTCTGTTAGTGAGGACTTTGACCTTTTTAAGTTTCAAGATCTTTTCAAGCACTGAAGCCTATTCAAAACAATGAAGGGAGGAAAAAAACAAATTAAAAATATATATACTAATATACACTGTTGACATTATAATGATCCTGCTGTAGTCAGACATCAATTGAATCCTAAATTGTTTAAAATATGTACGTGAATTACCAGCTCTCACTATGATCAGTTCAAATCTTTAGGATAAAAACACCCTTTACATGAAGAGACCTGCGCTTACCTGATGTTTTGCCAGACTTTACCTGATGTTGCCTAGGAGGAAATCTATAATTTCAACACACATTCAGCACAGTAAACATTTGTACAGCTGTGCAAACATGCAGGGAAATGGGACTGAACAATACAATTGCTGTCACTGATGGGCCTGTTGACTGGAAGCTGTCACTTATACACACATTCCCCATCACGCACGATATTTGTACACAATGTGAGTCACTTTCTTAATACAGTGAACAGCATCCCTGCTGCACCTCAGACTTTGATATCGCCTTGACAATCCGTCCCAGTCATCATTCACAGCGGGGGGATTTGTTTCTCAGGCGGCTTCGCTGAGATGACTCTGACAGTTTCCTGGTTTGTTTTGATAGCACAAAGCTGTGTCTGACACGCGATACCATCTCATACACCTAGGCCGGGATCAAAAGGTGTAACAGTAAACCGCATTCAGCTTCCTACAGCCTTGTTACTCCTCCGGGGTGACTAATCCTTGCAGTCGGCGTGTTTGGATCTGATATCTCCACCCTGTGACTAATGTTGATTTTCAGGCAGTAATATGTCCATTGATGTGATTCTACGGTCAATGTGTTCCTAATCACTGATATGAAACGGTGCAGTAGCTGCCGTGAAGGCATTCATAACACAAATAACACAAAGTCAACACAGTGCGATTAGTCGTCTGATGTCAGCCCGGTGTGTGAAGTTCCCTCAATGTATTGATGGACTTTGTATAATGTTGTTTAATGTGAAAACTGGACTGATTGAATACATTTACCCACACAGACGCATCGATTTGCTATTTGTGCCTGCACCGGGCTATTCAAATGAAACAAAATCTCAAATTCTAATTTCATTAGAGTTTTTCTGACTACAGTTTGTGAGCCCATTAATCACGCCGCGCTTCACTGTAAGGCATCATCAGATAAATCAAGTTACTTTTGGTCTGGTGATTTGTCCATAATGAATTCATGCCCTCTGTTAATCCCTCATCAGTCATACTCTGATCGAATATCCAGTTGGTGATTTAAATAACATATTTGATTTTTTTTTTCCAAGCAAGTCTCCTGGTTTGTCACTTCCGATGGCTCGACTTTAATTCAGGGCCGTGCAGAGGGTACCCACACAGGGTGTCCCCTCTGCAGGAATGTGCTCTGATTGGGTGGCCTCTCTGCTGCAGGTCGGCTCCCTGGAGAGCCAGCAGCCGTCTGACCACTCCTCGGCTGTTAATCCATCATCTCGTGTGTGTGTTCTGCCGTGCGGATTATATGTTGTATGTGTACACCTACGGTACATTGTCAAACAGGCGTGATGAACACAGGGCTCAAAATTCTCAGTGATGCCAAATAACTGCATTGAAAGGTGATAGTTTGTGTGGTTGTGATGTCCGTGTTGGAGGTCGTCAGCACGTGCTTAAGCTGGTTGAAGTATGCAATTTATTAATCTCAACTAATATAAGCAGACAGTTCATTTCTTTGTTGTTCTTCAGTAGGAATTCTGATACATCAATCACCGTCTTGTTGCAAAGACATTTGTTGCATTTTAAAAAGACTGCACACGCTGGCCGGCCTGGAGTAATGAGACGAGCTTCGTTTGGAAACACAAGCATCACGTCAAAAGTCCTGACACCACATTCAAAACATGTTTCACAAAGAATGTGACTGTTTTAAATAGTTAATCCCTCTTTTTTATGCCCCTATGGTATTGTGTTATATGCTTACTATATAAATATGAGTGTTTTAAATTGAATTGCTTTTATTGGTTGACTATATGTGTCACCCTATTGGAACAATTATATGCTTTATACGCTGCCATTTCGGTCTGGCCATAAGAAAACGTCTCTCAAGAGACTTTCTGAGTATATAAAGGTTAAAAATCAAGTAAAGACTTAAAAGAGAAAGGTGAATTTACTATATATAAATAGGCAATGTACACAAAAACTTTGGCTCATAGAGATTCAGACCGAATGCACCACAATCAAATTTTTAATCCAAAACTTAAATTAAAAAAAAAAAAATTCACTTCTGTAGATGCCAACACAAAGAGAGCCGTGCACAACCCTAGACAATATGGCATTTTGCCTTTTTAGTAACAGAATATTTACTTAAAGGGTAACTCCACCAATTTTACACACACAATATATGTTGAAGATGATTTCATGTAGGCAGTTTATGTTTCTCATGCCTGTGCCTGGATCCGGCCCAGCTTTTTACTGCATGCACACATACAGTTTTCATTCTACAGCTATAGTAGCTAATGCTTTGCAAAACATGTGAGTATTAATTAAGATACATTGATATACTAGACAAATAAAGTAGCTCGACCTAAACCAACTACAACACTTAACTGCTACTCACATGTTAATGCATCATTAGAAAAAACACTATTCATGACACTGAATGATATAACACAGACAGTAGTCATCCTGTATTGGTCATCAGTGCCGTAACTTTTATAGACTTTGAGTAGATTCTTCTGATCATGTGTGCTTGCACTTGAGTGTTTTTTAATGCAACTGTCCGCTGGACCTCCTCGACGGCACCAGACAGGAGATTTGTGGTTCAGCTGCGCACCCTGTGTAAAACATAAGAGGAGAGAGGAGGGAGCGCAGACAGCAGCGGCCGCTCAGAGGCATGGCAACACAGAAACAACACAGGCGAGGCCAAGTCCTCTCAGAGCTGCAGGGATTGAAAAGATGTGACAGCTACGGATTTCCTCTGTAGTTTTTCCGTGTGTCCTTTCATTGTCCGTCAACAGAGCTTCGCAGGCTTGTGGTTTCATCTGAATGACCATTTGTAAACAGGAAGTCCACGAGCTGGTGTTTACATTATGTCCATATGTGATGCACCAAAAAAAAAAAACTCCTCACAGCCGGGGTTTTAACAGTGTCATAATTTGCTGTGGAGGAAATGGCCAGACAAGTCGGATTATTTGGGGGTTTCAGCTCACATGCAAGCACACATATGTATGAGTGCGCGCAAGCAGACAGTAGAGCTTTTGTTAGGAATGAAGTAAGTTGTGTCAGTGCACCAGCTCCTGAAAGAGATATCCTGTAAGGATCTAATGGAACCAATCATCGTTCTTTTATTGAATCCGATCATTAAAACATATTGGGCTGTATGAGCTTGCTGCTGCTGCTGGGTGAGCAATATCTTGGCACGGCCCGGACTTCTACATCCAAGTATAGCTTTTGCAGTCGTTGGCAGCGGCCTGCACAGTCTTTATTGGCTTCCAGAGGTGGAAGACGTCCAAACTACAAGTATGCGTACGCTGTAATTTCCCTGCCACCTGTGTGACTTACTGTGGCATAGCCGCTGCACCGTCGGGTCCACTCACAGCCATTGGATCCAGCTGGGCTCCGGCAGAACAATGCACTCTGTCTCCTCATCCCCGTGTCCAGCAAGGGGGGGGGGGGGTGTTGGAGCATGGGGGGGTGTACGACTGTGGAGGAAAGCTTAAATGATGTTAATAACATGCTGTTGAAAAGCAGCAGAAAGAAAGAAATCAGTGGCATGCATGATGTCAGATCCCATCATTTATGCCACCATACTGAGGTAATGGGAGAAACACTGTGGCGTCTGTTGTGTTATTGCCACGAGTCGTCCTGTTTTGCAAGTCCAACAGATGAGACGTTTTTAAGACAGGAAATATTATATTACAGGGCATTAACATGAAAACTAAGCGAGGGGGAAACTCAAAGTGACATTTCTGATGAAAAACATAACCAAAATGCAACAAACCCCTTTGTGTTCTCAGTGAGCATTTCCATGCTGCTCACCGGTAAATAACTGCTGTTTTTGGTGCAGCTGCGGTTTGGCCGCTTTTATGTCGCAGTCAACACCAAACAGGTACCACCACCTACACACCCAGCTCAGACATGTTTTTCTGTCTTCCGGCTGTCTGGCTCGCACAGTTATGGCCTTAATCCAAAATTGCGGTGTTCTCGTGCGTGCGTTAGAAAGAGGAGGGGATGGGCAGGAAATTCAGTCTGTGGCATGGCTTCAAAAAAAACCAGCAACCATGGTCATCAAGGAGGTTGAGCCAAGAACTGGCTGTGTATGGATAATGTCAAAAAAACAACAACTGTTGAACATTAAAATGATCCAAGTAGGAAAGTATCCAAGTAGTGTCATTGTTGGCGCTGCAGTCACGAATACAACCAGGTTGTCTCCTCATAGTAGCGTGAGGATACAACACAGGACAAAACGTGAGTTTGTTCAGTCATTTATTCTTTGTACCGTGGTCTGGTCGAATACTTGATTCTGAAGGGGTGTGCAGGGTAGAAGCGTGGAGCTCCTCAAGCAGTTTCACTGAAACTGTCTGCTGACCGTTCTAAATGAGGGCACGATAGCCTGTATTTAAAAATGAGTGGCTGGTTAGCTAGCTCGTCTTGATTTTAAAGATACCTTCAAATTAGATTTAGGCTGTGTCCGAAATCACCCACTCATTCCCTACTCCCTAGTCACTACACAGGGAGTCCAACATAGTGGACTATATAGTGAGCTCATCGGACACCACTCCGGCATGGTTAATAACGTCACTACTGTCGCGCAGTTGAAATGTGAATTGAAACCTCCATGCGTTCGTCCACAGCGCAATGCATGATGGTAAATATTGTTTGGTAAGTGACCATCGGTTGTACACTACTTGTGCCCAGTCAGGCTGCCAGCCTGGCTGGATCGACAGGACATTTTGTGCACTTTGCCAAATAAAATAGCAAAACAGAAGTGAGGTTTATAGGGAACCAATCTAAATGCCAATGGTGTCATTATTCTATAGGCGTACTTCATAATGATATGTTAAAGCAAAAAACTCTGTTGACAGTTTAAAGGTGCAATATGCAAGAATTGGATTCATTTTCAAAACAAATACAGGGCAGAATATCACCAGAGCAACTGCTGCTAACCGTGGCTGTCCTAAGCAAGTTAGCTTAGTTAGCCATGCAGCCAGCGGTCTGCACTGGGACTTTGGGGGCTAGCTGGTTAGCCTGCTAACTTCAATCGATATTTCTGCCACACAAGAGGTAAAAGTCACAACTTGAAAATTGTAATTAATTATTTATTTTGTATCATTATTCTTACATATTGCCCAGTGTGTCTATATTGTCCATAAGTCTTGTACATGTACTTTCTTCATTCAAAATACGAATAAGGACAAAATGATGTCTAATCAAACCAGACGGACTGTGTACTACATAAGGTTAATTTTTTAGCATTGTATACTATTATGTGTCCTAATCTCCCACAATGCAATGTACAAAGCAAATGTAAATTAGCAGCTCATAATTGGAAAAAAGTTAATTATGGGTGACAGTGAAATAAATATGGACAGATGTTTGAAAACAACTTGCAGTGTCACTCCAAATTCGTATAAATCCCTATATAAATCGAATGTCAATTCTCTGTGTACTTACCACTTAAACAGTAGTCTTTGACAATAAGTATGTAGGATATACTGTATAGGGTTAGTTTGTATACACTTAGGACACAGGAAAAGAGTCGGTCACACCAGCATCTGTGAGGCTGTACTATGTGGTGCCTTAATGTCAGCACGCTAACATGCTACAGTTAAGCAGGTGTAAGGTTTACCATGTTCCCCATCTTACAGTATTTGCAAGCTAGCCAATATTGGTAATTAAGACAATCACAAAGTACATCTGAGGCTGATGGGAATGTGATTAGTTCTGCAGTCATTTGGTCATTAATCAAAATATTGGAGAAGTTATACTTTGACCTAATTGTGGCGTTGGAAAGAAATAACCGACGTTGTTACAATTCATCCTCAAGGGAGCATGAATGGAACATACACTGTAATGAGATATTTTATGGACAGTAGTTGGGTACTTGTTTACTCATCCTGGAGTCTGGATTTCTGAGCGTAAGTGAGTGCATAGTTGAGCTTTAGCAGCCGGTGAGGGCATTTTATCATCCACGCTGTGTATTTAATATGTGCGAGTGAGCATATGCAGTTTTTATTATGGAGCATCACTCAATTCAAACCTTTTCTGCACGCGGACAGGAAAAAAAAAATCCTCCCTGATATACTGCCACTGTCGATTTAATGTTACCCAGAGAAATTTTCACCCATTCGTCATTTTAACTGTGGAAGGGCCCAGAGCTGTATTTCAGCTACATCAAAGCCGGTCCCGCTGTCCCGGTCTATCGCAAACGTCTTCACAACATCCACCGTTTAGGCAGTTCCCCCTCTGACAAGCCCTGACAGAAATGTCACGCTCCACATTTGACCCTCCGAGTCTTTTTTTTTCTTTCTACAAAATCGACACAAAAAAAAAATCTTTGAAGTGTTTTTTTTTTCTTCCTCAAATGAGGGCAGAGACACATTTCTTCAATTAGGACCGAGTGATATATGTTACAGAAGCTTTCATTTTCTTCTGCCGCATGTGTTCCGCTGAACAATGAAATCATTATATTCTGGAGCATCGCCCCGAAAAAGTGGTACAAAGCAGGACACAGTTTTTCGCGCCGTAATGGCATTTATGAGCTGATTGTTAAATGATTTCAGTGCTGCTGTGTTTAGGTGCTGACTTTATAGCACGCAGGACTGATGTTCTGTGTCAAGCATCATCTGCAGGGCCTCGGCATATGCGGACAATCTGCTTTTCAGTTACTTATAATGGGATATTGTATCCAGAGGATTTCATTAGAGAGTGAAATATGCAATGTTTGAATAAGAGTGATGTGGAGTCTAGTAAAATACCTACTGTTTGGAATATAAAACTCATTATGGTGTATTATTGGACTTATTTTAATAGATTGACTTCACAGTATGGAACCAGGTTGAAGAATGAATCATTTGTATCATCATTGAATCTTTTTTTTTTCCAAATGTGGAATGAAAACACTGGAATTTTTGTCCTCTAAGTTACTGTTGCCATGGTTAGAAATGATTGGTATTTTTATTCATACCCATTGTTTGCGTTCATCTTGCGGTTATAAGTGTCTCAGTTTTTCCCTTTTACTCATCGTAGTTATGAATCCTGAAGGATTTCAAATGCAGAATAACAGAGTCATTTGTATTATGATGTCTCCAGATCTCAAGGTTATTCTGCCCATCAACAACGGATCTCCACTGTCGGGACTGTGCGCCTCGTGCTGCTGCTACGTTTCTCCGTTGCTCGAGCTAATGTATCACATCAGACAGAAAGGCCATTAATCTAGCGGGAACACCACACCACGTATCTGATCTGTATTATTTGAGACGTCCTTTCAGCCGGTGACTCATTGAACAGTTGCCAGACATGGGACTTATGTACGAAAACAGAACTGCTGTAAATAGAAAACACACCGTGGGCCTATGTAATTGACCGTGTTGACACAGCGGTCATTTTCCTCTGACTCTCACTGTGGGATGCTCAAAGGTTGTACTGCTGTGTTCCAGATTGCGAGCCACACAAACACAGGTCATCTGACAAATTGTTATCATTTCATCTGATCAGCAGCACCCAGAGGGCCATTTTTTAAGGCAGGGTAAAACAGCATATTTGATGACACCTTAGCTTTTGTGAGACAACAACAGCTAACGTTAGCATCCAACCACTGCCAAGCTAACATTACAGTTTGATATTGTTACATGATCGGTAGGCCTAGATGATATATGATACAGGAAATCTTGACGACATAATTGGACACTTTGGGAAACAGGACTCGTCATTCTTTCTTTCTTTCATTCATTCTTTCTTTGTTTCTTGCCAAGATAGATTGGCCTTTAAGATAGATACATTTCTCATGTTCAGTCAAGCTACAGCTAGCAGCCAGTTGGCTCATTTAGCATAAAAACCCCTGTTGCACATCTGTTTTTGTAAAAATTAGAAAAACTACATATCCACAAGTTTCCTGGGGAGGTTACTAGGAAACTGATCATGCATCATCAAGCGTTATTTTATTTGACATAGTTGTCTTAGTTGTAAAAGCCAAATACAGCCAAACAACTTGTTAGCTTGGTGTTAGCATCGCACTGCAAAACCACAGGTTGTCTTCTTTACGCTTTGTTTTTTGTACAGATTAATAAATGAGATATAATTTGAGTTTTGAAGGTGCTCAAACTCTTCCTTCGACTCACGTACAGAGCAGCGTATGAAATATGTAATCCACAAACTGAGACTTGCATATCAAGAGAAGAATAAAGAGAGACCATATGTTCTGGTAAATTCTGCAGGAGTGAGTTATGTGTGAGACGCTGCAGCTCTGCGGTGCTTCTCTAATAACTAAAATACAAATTGTATCTAATGCAATTATGAGGCCGATGCAGGAGAAACGCATTAGACTGAGACAATACCGCTGCTGAAATGTCCATAATGAGGCTTGCATTTCAGCGCTGCACTGATGCATTGGACGCCTGCAGGAGTGCGCCATGCCGCTCTGAACTCGCATCCAGTTGGACGTCACTTAGGCCGTCTTCAGACCGAACGCTGCCATTAGAGGGAAAAAGGCTCCGTCTCATCTGACTCTCCCAGTCTTCCTCTCCTTGGGATGGTACTACCATCACATATGGAAGACATCACGCTGTTACAGAGCCGCTCTCCTCACCGAGCACTAATAACAGTGTGGCTATGGGTTTTAATAAAAAGGAATGGAACGAATTATGGCCCCATCCCAGCCAGGGCCATCATGTACTGCAGCGCATTAGCGTGGCCCCGGCAGCCAGTCCCGACCAGCAAGAGGCTAGGAGGGATGACAGGGAGAGAGGGGGAGGATGTGACTGCGAAAAAGGGCCAAGCTTCCCAGCAATAACTAGCCAGGCTCCCGGGGGCTCCAGCGCTGTGGTGGAGAGGGGGAACACACAGAGAGATATATAGAGAGAGGCAGCCTGTGGGCAGCGCAGAGACGGGCCTCCGCCTGGGGTAATGGGATGTCAACAGCAGTTTGACAAAAGGACGTTAAGCTGGGTCTTGATTAAAATGGAAGCAGGAGTATGTCATGCTCAGCTAAATACGTGAATAAATGAAAAACGCAAAGGGAGTTCTCGGGGATTGAAAGAGCGAAGAGCCTACCGAGAAGGAGGGGAAAACAGGAAGATGCAGAGCTGCAGGAATGTAAAAATGGAGACGAGAAAAATTAAAGGCGAGTTATTAACTTCAGCGAGTGATTGATCGGGTTAGAATCTTAAGATAATAGTCAAATGGCAGAAAAGATCTAAAATCGCTCAAGTTCTTTGCTCTGTATCGGGGCCCCCAGATGGTCGCAAAAGATGAGGCTGCGAGAGGAGTGAAAACATGTTGTGTTGCGTTGTTTTTTTTCCAGGCTTTTCTATCATCTAAACTAAAAATTATAATTCTAAAATACCAGACAGTTGAACCTTTTTGTGCTTGCAGAAATCATTCAAATGTAAAAAAAAAAATCTGAAAAGAGCAAAATCTTGTTGTCATATGTTTTATGAAATCTATCATTTTAAGTCACAAATAAGGCAGACAGGCACTTTCAGATTTTCTTCATGCATTTCTGTTTTTATTATTAACAGTCCACTATAGACATGCAGATGTGACAGGAACACAAACATGCAACAGATTGCTGCTAGTGATTTAATAAAAACAAAAATGTAGGAACGTTTCTAGTGCATTTCAACCACATAATCTGCGGGGTTATTTTATACGAGCGATGCCCAGATGTATATTAGATTAGAGAGGATTTTTGAGCATTTTGGACCACACGGCAAACGCTTTCTTACATCACATCGTATAATTTTCTTATGCTACTTCATCACTGCATTCACTTCTGATATTTTTTTTAAGAGAGATAGATGATAGATTTCATATTTTAGGCAGTTTTATGAAAGTTGATAGTGGATCTAAAATGCCCTCCCGTCAGTGATGGCGCAAAAATGAATGGATCTTATTTTACTGCTCACTACGGAGTCAAATATAGTGAGTGTTTATTATGATTTGAATATTGGAAGAGTGAATTTAGACACAGCTTCAATCTCTGATATTGTAATGGTCATAATGGAAATAAAATAATTGTTGCTACCTTCAGTTCAAACCATCACTTTCGGGATCCTTTAGAGATCCATTCTAGTCAAAGCCTAATCCACACATCCCATGCAGGCCACCAAAACCGCCGCTCCGTAAGGCAGCCATGAGCCGTCCATCTGTACCAGAGACACTTCACATCCCCAGAGATCAATGGGTGGCAGACTGGACAAACCATAATCCCCCCACCCACCCCCTCGCACAACCGCCAAACCCTCCCACAGTCAATCCCAGCGCCGGGATCTGAGAGGCTGACACTAACACACAGGTAATAGAGCACATCGTAACCAGCGCATGAACAGTCGCTGCAGGCGTGATCAATAGGCAGCTAAAGGAACAGGTAATATGATATTGATGGACCCACAATTACAAGGACGCTGAGCAGATGTATGGGATTTTGTGTGTGTGTGTGTGTGTGTGTGTGTGTGTGTGTGTGTGTGTGTGTGTGTCTCGTCTCTGCAGCCAGCCAGCCGTGCATGCATGTGTGTCTGAGTTAATATATCTTTTTACAACACAAATGTATCTCCGGCCAACTTGACATGCCACTGCATTGGAAACAACCGCTCTCCAGGCCGCTGCTCGCCGGAGCTGATCAGTCCGACACACCGGGGCAGTCATGAGGCCTAAAGGAAATCAATTACACTGTTACTGTTTTTAATATCAGGGCCGCATTGGCACTTATTCATAAATGAGTCCCCATTAACACATATATCAGCTGTTATTGAGAAATAAACAAGCGGGGGAAATTCCCACGTGATCTGTTATAGCTGGATTAGCTTTCGAATCACTCTTACAAAATGCTTCGTGTTGTACAGCAGCATGTAAGTCAACCAGTTCTGCTGACAGGACTGAGCAGCAATGAGCCCTTTCAATGAAAACCCTCCTAGATGTAATTATTCCGACATATAGGTATGAAATCCCGAGGCCAGAGTGAAATACCAGAAGTCCAACTCTGGTGGTCCGGAGTATAACGTCACTGACAGTGAAGGGGAAAACGACTTAGAGGTCAAAATAAATGTCCCAAAAAGAGAGCGGGAGCGCAAATCGGGCAGGCTGGTGTCTCTTAATCCAAATATAACAGATGGCTGTTTGGGTTCATCAAAACAGACCAGTTTGAAAAAGGCAGACAGAGACGGTGAGCTGGCATGGAGGTCCATACTGAGTGACTACTACAGTAAAAAGGTGACAGAGACGGTAGCAAAATGTTGAATTTAACCCAGACGGTCTCTTGCCAAATATAAGTCTGCTGCCTTCACAGGCCTAATCATGAAACGGTGACACACGGGTCAGAATCAGAGGATGGAACAGAACATAGAGAGCGTACTTGTCCTGATGGAGCCATTAGGATTCCCCACATTGCTGTAGGTCTGAACTAACCTGTCATCTCCTGCACTGGCAGCTGACCTCAGTACAGACATGTAGCTGAGGAACAGGGACCAGGTCTGCCCACCCATGAAGCACCAGCACCCACTTTCTCTGCCAACTGCGCCGGTCGCGTCTTCATCTGCTCCGTCGTTCTCTTAATCAGGCTTGATTGACTTTTTACATTTATATAAATAGACAAGCGGCAACACGGTCATTAAGACGGTGATCACTGAGAGGAAACTACCAAGGTGGTCCTAGCAGTGGGGCTGAGACCCCCATGAGAGGTGACATGTCAGGGTGAGGCTCCCCATGAGCGTCAAGACAGCTATGTCGAATTGAAAAAGAAACATAGTTTTGCCAAGAGGGGTAATGTTTGGATCCGACAGCAGCTTTTTAAAGGTCATATTGACGACATTTTAATATAGACAAATCACTTTTTGCAAATAATGTATATATAGAGCTTGTAGAAAGGTGCATAATAAGAGTATAACTTTTAATTAAAATATTATCATAACTGTGAATTCAACATTTTTTTAAAATCCAACATTCCAAAATGACTGTTTTGTGTATCACTGTGTAAGAATTCTGACATTTGGTTCCAGCTTCTAACAGGGATTGTCGAATGCCGTTGGATCGTGTGGTATCCGCGTTTCCTGAGCGTCAAGTTGCCAGTTTGTGGGGGAAAAAAGGACTATACAAAAGTTCTAGGCGCCCTGCACACTGCACTGCCCTATCGTTAGCTTAGCATTAGCAGCCTTAACATTAGCCAGCATGAGCAACATTAACGTTATCTAGCATTAGCAACATTAGTGTTAGCCAGTTATAGCAACACAAACATTAGCTTGCATTAGCAATATTAACATTAGCGTGCATTACCAATATTAATGTTAGCTTGTTTTAGCAATATTAAAATTTGCGCGCACTTGCAATAATAATGTTAGTTAGCATTGGCAATCGTAAAGTTAGCTCGCATCAGCAACGTTAATGTAAGCTTGCATTAAAAACATTAACGTCACCTTTCATTAGCAACATTAGCCAGCTGGCATGATAGACTTTAGGTAGTGCAACAAACCGGCAACCACCTGAGGGGCAGATGATTCGAACAACAGTGGTGTGATATGAATGCAATGGAATGAGGGGGATAAGGTCACATTTAGTTGCTGAATGTTATCAATAAGACATTTAAAAAGCAATATTGTGTTGAATGTTGGAATTTTCAGTTTCAGTAGCTGTCTGTAAATCACAATCCTTCTCCAAGGGAACATAATGCTGCAGAATGAAGAAGTGTGTAAAGGAGAGTGAATGAATCATGACTAAATCAACCAATATTATGTTGAAAACTGCACTTCAAGGAGACCGAGAAGTTAATCAACCAGACTTTTTAAACCCACAAACCAGATTTATTAATCTGGTATTTACACCATGGTTATTGTATTTCATTATACCGTGCTTCTGTTATTTCGTCTACCTCACTGGCTCGCACAGAATTTATATTCAGACGTCAGAGAGTTTTACGACACCAGATGAATAGTTAAGTGATCACCGAGGTTATTAGAATTCATCCTGTGCATGAATATCAGTGGCCAACCAGAATGCATGGCAGTCTGCCCAATAGCTGCCTAATAGATGGAGATATTTAACTCAGCCAAAAAATGGGAGCCTTGTGGTGGCACTAAAGCAAGAGTCAGAGGATCACTGATGTCATACGTATCCGCGCTCTGGTAAACATGAATGTCTCTGCGCCAAATATCATAGCAATCAATCATTTATTAAATTTGTGGACCAACCAACCAACCAACCAACCAACCAACCAACCAGCATTTTTATTCCTAGAGCCGTGCTTCTAGCATGGCTAAAAATCTTGCATATGCTGTCAACATATTTTTAACACTTTCAGTGCAGTATATATGAAACATACACTTATACACTTAGTATTTATCATCTAAGGAAGCCTGGACATTGCATATTTAGCCAGGTGCATTTATTATATATTGCAAACGTCACATACACACAAGGACAGTTAGTGTATATAGGATGTTTATCTTTATTGTAATAGTTTTTTTTTATTGTATTTTTTAAATTCAAATTGTTATTTTATTCTTTCCAATATCTCTATTTTATCGTCTGGAGACTTACTCTGGCACTGATACTTATTTCCCTCTGTACTGCTGTGTTACCTGCAAATTTCTTGCAAGGGCGATCAATAAAGGAACATCTTATCTTATTTCAAGGAAAATAAAACTGTTTAAAATACATACAGTTAGATAGTAAGAAATTAGTTACTTTGGCCACAGTCTGGAACATCCTGTGAACATTTGACTAAACTGTCAACTAAAACTAAACTCTTGTTGATTTGATCTTTTTTGTTTAGAGAACAGTCACAGACTGAAGACTTCACAACCTCTTACAAGATGCTGCATGAGGGAAAATACGATTGTGACTTCCTTTGTATCAGTGATGACTGACAATGGCTTACCTATATCAGATTCATAAGACCAAAATCCAGATGTCTTTTAGTAAGAGAATTGTCGGGGAACACGTGTGTCTGTATCAGTGCCTGTATTATTTCTTTTTAAACATCTTTAGACAGTGCTGTGGGCTGACTGCTGAATAAGATGCACCACAAGGCCCATTACTCATTTCGTAGAATAAAAAAGTGCTGATATCAGTGGCGATGTTTGTCTTTCCAACCTATTCTCATCTGCCGAACGCTAAGTCACTGGGATTAATAGCAATATAATGGATGTATAATTTTCCCTTTATTAATATCTGGCCTGTCTTATCCCTTAAACCAAAGGATGTCAGTCCGATGTCTGCGCGTCGGCCTCAGAGTGACAGAAATGACAAAAAAGCAGCCAGAAAACGATGTGATACGAAGGAGGAGATAGAGAGTAATTATGACTATGTTGTCAGTGTCTTCATACTGTACAGTTTTTATTGATGATTTAAGTTGTGAAAGATATCCACATCTGTGTGGAGTTATAGTCGGCGATCTTCTATCTCCACTTTCCTATCATGGAGGGGAAGGGGAGAGAAAGATGGAAAATGTGTGTGGCCAAAGATTTCTATTTTTCTTGGGACCTCTCGTCTCATTTCTCTCCACGGCGTTGAAGGCCTGACCTGGACACTGGACCCGTTCCCTCTTCCTCCGCCCTCCTCTAATCGCCCCCGTCTCGTCTTTTAGCTCTCCCGCTCTCTCTCCATCGCCCCTTCGCCCATCTGTGCCGTCTCGATCTGCATCAATCCATCTCTCCTCTCTCTGTCTCTATGGCAGAAACTAGTATCAGTAAATCGTGGGCTGGTGTGTGTGTCTGCATTGGCGTCTTCCCGTTTGTGTGTGTGTGTGTGTGTGTGTGACATGCTTCTTATTGAACGCCAGCCATAAATCTCTGACCTCCTCGCAGCCTCTGAGTAAAGCGCTCTGATATTAAATAATGAGACCCGGGTAGGTGATCCGGTCCCCTGTCAGGCCCCCGGAGGGATGAGATGTGATATTGTTCCCATCTCTGTGCTCCAAAGTGGGAATTAACTGGATCCCGGCTCTCAGCAGTTCACAGGAAGAGGCAGAGGACACTGTCTCCAGTGTGCTCGGGTAATCACTGGAGATAACAAAGCTCGATCATCTTTTTCTCATACTGTTCGAGGCTATTTGCTTAGATTGAACTACAAACATTCACAGCACAGTCAGTCGGCACGAGCACACATTGACCAGCATGAGATTTTGAAAGGAAACCAATATGTATTTTAAAGAGCACTAATGGCCATATTGCTATGAAGATGGAAGCATGGTAGCCCACTGGTAAAAGTCCACGTAACGTTAGCTAGCTATCGTTAACTTTGTTACTATTAGCTTACCAGCTTAAATTCCTGGGCTACTGTTACAAGAGTTAATAGGTGATGCTACATAATTGTATGCAGAGCAGCATATATGACGTAGTTTACATTGCATTTGCTAGCTGGTGTAGCTTTAAGACAAAGGTTAGCTTCAGCTAGGCTAGCTTAAAATGCTACTGCTCATAGAATTTACTGTAGTTGTTGTAGGTTGTAGTTAAATGCACGATATGTTGGCTAATTTTTGCCACTAAGGGTTTCTCAGTTGAAACAATCAAAAAAAGTAGTTTGATGACATTTTGAAGTAATTTGGGATCATGGGAGTTATTGTAGTCATTGCTAAACAACCACCATTGACGTGACGCGGGCAGAGACGTTCATGGATGAGGTAATGTCGGCTAGCCTAATAAAGTTCTCGTGATTCACCTTACATTTATTCATGTTTCCCAACTTCTTCTTTCTCTGCCGTTTCCACTGATGCAAACCATCCAAGTGACATGAAAAGCAAACGAAGCACACTGTCACCTTTAATGAAATTATAGATTTCTCTGTACTTTGTTTTTAAAATGTGGACATTTTACATATTATATATTTCAGCCCGCTAGTCATACACTCCTCTCGATTAGTCCTCTGATAATGCACACACACACCAAATACAAAAATATAAAAGATAAATATAAGAGTAAAATACATTAAGTCTGAATTTATATCATTAACTGATTGGTGGTTAAAAAGATACAAATATAAATAATTAAAGACCTTTTTATATAGCTTTACCAGCCCATTGAAGGTTAAAAGAAAAGTCTCAAGCCTCATATTTGTTTTTACACCCTATCTTAATTTTAACCAACTATATAATTTATCAATGTAAACAATTTTTTTTTGACTTGTCTGATGATGCATTTTGTCAGCGGTCTTGGCTCCACAGCGGTCTATAATTTAAAACAGTACTCAAACCACCTGAAACAAAACAAATTCTACAATAAAATTACACTACTAACATATACAAACCAAACTGAATGAAAAAATAAACAAATCTTTATGGTTTATCTTTGAGCTCTTTGAAGGAACCCTAATTACCCTGGCATACATATTACATTCCAGTAAAAGGAACAAGGAAAAAAAAGCATCAAATAAATGAATAAAATCAAAAGATACAAGTACAACGACAAGAAAAATAAATACCGTTTTCATCTGTTTCAGTGTCAGAGATGAGCTTCAAATCAATTATAATATAATTCTCAACTTAAGCATTAAATTATTGACAATTTTAGATGGAGTTTTAAAAAATAACCAAAATCAGCAAACTATCGTGGCTATATAAATTGGTTGGATTACTGAACACTAACAAGCAGCAATTTCATGGATCATGGATGACTTGTCTTATAAATAAAAAAACAAACAATCCAACAATAACAGCAACAGCAGCAGCATTGATATTAATGAGCAGGGCTGAGAAAAAGTTATTTTTATTTTTTTCCCAGAAGGAGTTTTCACTTTTCTTCGCTGCATCGTTCTCCAAGCTGCTGAAAGACGATCGGGCCCCTGAAGACACTCTCCGTCTCCTCAGCGAGAGCGAGAGGAAACTCTATCTGACCGGAGAGAGCCTTCAGAGAGGAGACCCGACTCCCCAGACATCTGTTATGTTCAATGGCATCTAATTTACCTTTTGGTGCAGAGGGAAAAACAAAGGACAAGAGGGAGAGGGGATGAGGAAGGGAGGGAATGGGAAATAGAGGTCTGTATGTGTGTGTTCGCTTCTGCCTCTGACAATCTTCGCTTAAATTCATGCACCAAGAATAGTGATTCAAGACATGTTTGACCAGAATGAGTAATGGAGATAATTCTATTACTGTGCGTAAAAAAAAAAAAATAATAAAAAAGAAGAAGAAGAAAAAAAGAAACTTCAGTGTAGAGCACAGCCCACACACTCTCAATCACAGACCGCTGGAGCCTCAGATCAGTCAAATTAATAACACACGACGACAGAGATATCACAGATTACGACTTAGAATGCGTTCTGCAGTGCGCGGACCGACTCCGGAGAAGTCTCCCACGTCGCCTGTGAAGTAAACTCGACCGAGCAGCCTGGTGAATGGCCAGAGTGCAGGCTTCAGAGCGCCGGGGGCCCAGAAACAGCTGTGTAATGGCAGGTCTGTCACATGGAGTTACGCACCGACACAGCAGGCTAATGAACACTCAGTAAACTATAGGGGAGAAGGAAAAAAGGGAGCAGGCGAGGTGGGGGGTCACTCAGGGTGAAAGAGCTCCATTGATTCAGCTCTTTGGTGAGAAGACAAAAATGTTTTCAAATGGGACAAAACAAAGGATTCAATTATGTTAAATACAAACAATTGAATAATGAATAAAGGAGTAATTACATATTGATTCAATAACAATTAAATGTTTATTTAAGCTTGAGTGTGCCTTCATGTTTTGCTAACTTGTTTTAGTGTTTTGTCTTTCTGCACTGTCACAGTCAAGCAGATCCTATCAAATAGTTTATTTTAGAATAACCTTAATATGACATCCTGTGCTCCAGTATCATTGCATAATCATTTTTGGTAGGCAGAGACAGTTGGGTTGCTTACATTATCATATTTCTTATACAGTTTTTCTAGAATTTCAGAAAAGTAATGATCAGTATACTTAAAGGAGCACTATGTAGGTACTTTAATCAGAAGAGAAAGATCACTTTCACAGTCTTTTAATTAACTTGTGTAGTGTGCAAACTGACCTTAAAACACAAGACGATTTCATACTGTTTTACTTTGTTTATATATGGTGGACCCTGCCACCTTTCTAGCAACAAACCGTGTTCTTTGGACCTTATTTTCCTCTGAGAACAGCTTGTTTAATCCCGATGGAGAAGATGAATATTTCTGAGTTTGTGTTATTACCTCATTAATATTGAAAGTATTACTTTTGAAGTAGATTTAGTGCCCCTTTAATAATTAATGAGCACAGCTCATTATCAAAAAACAACAGCATATCCCCAGAAGGACAACTAGCCTTTCTACAAGTACGCCTCTTTCAGGAGTGTGACATGCACTTTAAGGGTCAAAGGTCATCCATAGATACCCACTGTGGGGTCAGCTTCATTAGGTGTTAATGACCCTCCCTGAGGGCAGGTTGTCTGCCGTGCTTTCTACTCTTTTTTTTTTTTGCCTGACTCAGCAGCGTTTACAAAGTTTATTAAATCGACTCCGATCTTTTATCCTGTTCTTCCTCCACTTTCTCCATCCTCTTCCACTCCCGAAACATTGAATGACTGAACCGCCAAACATCTTGGACCCGAAGCAACACAAAACCTCATTGAACTGGCTCTGCTGAACATATGGTGGAATCAATGAGTGGGTCCATTCATTAAGCAAACTGTCACCGGGAGGCCCTTCAAATGGAAAATAACATATGCGAGCATGTAGCGCAGGAACCCGGGTTTATTCCAAGTGATTTGTAATTAATGTAGGTTACATGTCTTTGTTCTGTCCTTGATCTGCTAATTAGAGAGGAAGCTCGGGTGCAAATCCTCTCTGCTCCACTGGAGGAATGCGCCTGTTGCAGCCAAAACCAAGTGTTTCCTCCTAATTTGAAGCTTGCTCGTCAAAGTAGAGAAGGCCTCATATTAAACTGATCACAGGCTGTACGATTTGGCCTCCATTCAGACGATTATGATCAACAGACAACAGCAGGACTGCGAGTTTTGAAGGACACCTTTTTGATGTTGAAGGCTTTGATTCCAGCTCCCTTTGGAGCTGACCAAGTTCTTGTTAGCAGGCTATGAGTGAGATTTAGCAGTCCTCTCGCACTGAAGAACTGGCCCCCGGTTCAATCACTGTACTCCATGTGCAGTCCCTGCTTTAAATCATTTGAACAGCCAGCCAGTTTTAAAGAAGGGAGGAGGATTTTTTTTGGAATGAGCAAAAATATGTTAAGACTCAAATTTAAAGCTTTGGCATCAATAAACTGTGCTTTACAAATAGTTCTGTGTCTCAGTGTTCTTATAGAAAAGGCTGTTGTTTGTAACTCCAAACAGAAATGGACAATTTATGAAACAAGACAATAGGATATGTAAAAGTTCCTTCACCCCCTTACAAAACGACTACAAAGCGTTTGCAGTCGCTTTGTTTCTCCTAATTTGTATCTCTTTGTAGTGGTTTTTTGTGTCACTTCCTGTGTCTTTGTCGCTGTTTTGTGTTTCTTTGTAGTCAGGTTGTGTCTCTTTGTAGTCGTTTTGAGTCTTTTTAGGGTCACCTTGCATTATTTGTAGTTCTTTAATCTTGGGATTGTTTTGTTTATTTGTTTTCTTTTTGTGGGAAAATTTCAGTTGTTGTGCGTCTCTTTGTTTCTGTTTTTGCATCTCTTTTTCTTAGTAGACATGATATGTCTTTTTGTTGTCATTTTGAATCTCTTTGTTGCCGTTTTGCATTTTTTACTCAATCTGTGTCTCTTTGTGGTGAATTTGTATCTATTTCTGCTTGTTTTGCTTCTTCTTGTAGCCATTACCATGTCTTCATTTTGTGTCCCTCTGTGGTCATTTTGTTTCCCTTTGTGGTCATTTTGCATTATTTGCAGTCATTTATTCTCAATTTTGTTTTGTTTCTTTGTTGTCTCTTTGTGGTCAAGCCTCTCAAGGGTGTGAGATGTGTGTGTGTGTCTTGTGCAAAAATCGCCATGGTTTCTACAACAGAAATACATGTTTTGATATTAACTAGCCAAAAGTCCTTCAACTCGTCACGTAATAATTATCTGAGAATTTTTCCGTGGGTAGTCCTGCACATTCAGTGTTCGGCTGTAAATCCTGAGAAATCATTTAGCTTCTATCAACAAAATGAATCGGAAAATGACATAGGATAGTGAGCACTTAACACCAAAAATCAGGATAACGTCAGACAAAATGCGGTACGTGTTAATAAAGGATCTTCTTGCTGAGAGTGATAGAGTTGAGGTACCCAGTCAGGTATGTCTGGTCGACAGCAGACTGTCCCTGATTCCTCTCTCAAATGACCACCAGGACACACCCCACTCAGAGAGAAATCACCCCTTTAGGCCGTTGTTTCATTAAATCTATGCTTCTTTTCAGGTTCTGTTACATTTAGTGACCTACGTTTCATATTGATGTATGATTCTATGTCTGATTGAAACCCCGACACCGTCACACTCAGCCGCAATCTGGCAAAACATTTGGGTTCATACATAATAATGTCACACTAAACGATTTCTCCCTGAACAATTTCCTCAATAATGGCCAATTTAGCTCTATCACTCATAGTAAATGAGTCCATTACAGGGGACAGTAACAGATTGAAATCCCTTTCTCCTCATCAGTCTGAGAATAACCCACTGCACGTGAGGGTCAAATGACCATGAGCGACCCTGGTGGTGGAATGCACTTTGAACTCTGACCTCTGGGCAGGGCCAGAGTGCTGATCCTGACCTCCGCTGAGGAAAGAGCCGAGCACTGACCGGTGACCAGTTGCTCGAGTCACTTTGGGAGTGAGAGGAGATGTTGTTTGGGTCATTAGAGGGGAATGTGGACAGTAGGTGGACTATGTGTGTGTGGCTCTTCTGCTGTGGGAACAAAACAGACTTGTTTTTAGGATTCTGGTGCTTATTCAGTGAGTTTTTGGAGTACAACCAGGCAGGATTTTGTTAACTTATTACACTGAGCATGAACTCCTTCAGCTGAAATATGAAAGAACTTAGAGTTACAAGCTGTCACTGTATTTAATTCACACTACTGCTTTAACACGATTATTTTCCCAGTTTGATGTTTGCAGGGACTTGGTTTCACATTTATCACCTTAATTTAACTATTAAATTTTATGCCTATACAGGGCATATCTGTCTGTGGGTCCCGACTGACATATCTAAAAAAACTACCATGTGAATTGCCATAAGTTTTGGTACAAATATACAGTGTTTCCTGATGATGTATTCTACTGACTTTCATGGTTCCCAGACTTGTCCTCTTGTGCAACCTCGTATGGTTTTGGCTGAAATCCATCTAAAACAGTTTTGGATGGACAACCATGAAGTTTGTTCTGAATTGCAATAACTCTGATGATCCCCTGATTTTCCATGTAGCTCTGTCATCCAGCCATATTTTTCATTAGGTGAATACTTTAATTTATGACCAAATACCTAAGCAAAACTAAAGGACATTCCCATCCATCTCAGCTGCACATTTTACACTGTACATTGTGTACAAGCACTAATTAGCTATCGCAAGCTAAACAACAACAGGGAACATGATTAACATTATAATTGCTAAAACATCTGCATGTCAGCATCGTCAGGGTTTGAGCATCAGCTCGAAACACTACGTTGGTTAAGTACAGCCTCACCGAGATGCTAGCATGCCTCACGTTCATGTGCATGTCCGTGGTCAGTGTGAAAATAACTGTTGTGCTCGCTGGAAGATGTTTGTGGCCGATGCTCATGTTTTGGTCTTGTTCAGGAACTCAGCTGTGGTGATACTGTACATAAAGAACAAATGTTTCAGGTCGTGTTTAAACCAGCTATGATAAACATGAAAAAAATGGACTGGTCTTGATTTTGATCATGTGATGCCAGAATCTTTCTTTGCTCATTGTAAGGGAAGGTATCCAATATGAATAAATCTGATCTCACTTTTTGTGGATAGGGAAACATGGGACTCCAAAAACTGCATAGTCCACATAAATACACAAAAGTTCAGAATGGATGGAAATTTTAACAAATGAACTAAAGGCCCATTCAGAGACAACGCAACAAAGGCACTACTACGCCAAGAAGCCCATTATAACCTCTATTGTTTTCACATGTTTTCCTATTGTTTGTTGGTTTGTAGGCAGGATTACACAAAAACTGCTCAATGGATTTTCACAAAACATAGTATGTCATATAACATATGTATGAAGTATATGTCTCAGCCCAGAATAGACCCCATTAACTTTTGGAGTGGGTCCAGACAAAAGAACGAATTGAGGAACGTTTTCTCATTTTCCTTAACATTGTGAAATTTTCAAGATTTTTGTTAATATCTAAGTGAACAATGCATTGATCTTGATAAGAAAAACAAAACAGGCACATTTGGGTTGCTGGTATCTATGGGAACTGCTGTTCCTTGGTAGAGGTATGCACTCCAGTGGCTCCAATGATTCCAATGGCTTGAGCATGCAGCCCAGTGCAACTTACTGAGCTGAACATAGTGGCGAACACTGCTCATATCATGTTGTGTCTGAAGGGCCCATAAGAATGAATCTGTATCAGCGTGAACATGCAGTAGGCATTGCCGTTAACTTGTGTAACTGTCTGGCAAATGTTGTGGTTCCTAAAAAACTTTCCCCCTGTCCTCCAGCTGTTCCGTGCCTGACTGAACTCATGTGCTGCGCTGTGAGGAGCCTGGCAGGCTGGCAGGCAGTCCCCAAGCAGCCATACCTCTCCCGCCCGAGTGAGGACACTTGACCTCCTCACTAAGGGTCACCAGTCACTTTCATCCGGGGTGTAAGGATCTTAAGGGGTGACATTCGCCCATCCATCCCAATATCCGGGTCTGGCCTAATCCATGTGTGTTTGTGTCCTATGCACCCTCAGTGGAGCCAGACGCTCACATGGACCACTGACAGGAGGGTCATTGTGAGCGCGACAGAGAAATGTATCAGGAATGGAGCCAGGGCTTCTTGGATAAAGGCCTGTTCTGCAGACCTGCAGCTGAACCATCGTGTTTGCATATCAATACCTTTCAGGCCTGAATAACTTCAGTCAGCTGATGAATGAGAGATTTGCTGCTATCTCAAGTCTCAGGGCTCTTTGGTGCAGAGAGAGACATAAAGGAAACTTTTCACCAGCGGGAAACTCGACGACATAGCCGGCTGGTTCCCTTTTACGCGCTCCTCACCCATGAATGGGGTTGTGTGACTTGAGGATATTCTATAACTGGAGAGTATGCAGGGTGGAAAATGAACACCACCCACCTGTCAAATGCTAGAAACTTTTAACTAAAATCCCCGAGGTAACTGATGATCATCTAAGGTCTATTCTGAAAATGTAGCTGGCTGCGAAAGTGAGTTTTGAAATAAAAAGGTAACTTTTCTTGATATGCAGATATGTAGGTGTTAATGGTCTTCAAATCCTGTTTTTGGCTTAAATAAGCAATAACACAATTTTTAGCCACTTTTGGGAACAAGCTGTAAGCACAGCACTTACATTTGACCACCTTTTATAGTAAACCTATGAGCAAAGAGTTGCCTCTTTACCCATCTAACATTAGCGTTCATTTGGAGTCGTTCATGTGTGAGTCCTGGCAAATGTAAGTCAAATCATGTGCTCACTTTTTACCTTGTTTTTTAGTCTTCCCTAAAATAAAATTTCTTCCCAAACTTCCCCACTGGAGACTGGGGTTTGTTTCCTGTTTGGGCCCAATAGTCAAAAATGTTCTGTTTTTAAGTTGTTATGTAAGTTAACGTAAGCAAATGACATAACTTACGTTATATAGGTGTAATGTGACTTGTATAATTTACCTGTTACAAGAATGACAAGTTCTTTTAAGCTAAAAAATTTGAAATTGACAATGTTAATGACAGTCCAAATATCAGAGTATGTCATAATATGTGAATGTTTTGTCAGAGGGCTTTATTTTGGAAGTCTACCCGGACAAGTATTGTTGCTAACTTAACTGCAAAGCCCTTAATGTGCAAAACTGTCGCTCAAGGGATAGGTAGAGCTTCATAGTTTTAAATCCAGTGACTAAGCACAGGAGTGGGAGCGTGTTGAAATAGCTGCCCTGCAGACAAAAACAGTGAGAGCGATAAACCAAGTTGATGGCCAGAAAATTGAATCAGTGGGTTGATTTTTTAATCATATTTGACGTAACATGCAGTTATTTGATCCATGCTAAATTGTAAATGTTGATCATCTATGAGGTCATGTTTCCACAAAAACTGTAAATTCAACGTTACCTTACCTCTCTCTCGTGAATTTCCCAACTTTATGACCTCTTCAGGGAGGTACCTTGCGAGGGATGATAACCTGGGAATTGAATCAAAGAAAGGTTTTCTGTGGGCCTGGGTCATTCAATGTGAGCTGCACCATGCCAAGCTGTGTGTGTCCACTGCAGTCTCGCGGGAGGGGTACCCGCGCTGCTGTGGTCCTTCTTGTTAGCAGGGAGGAACGAACCCCCCGCGACGGAGCCACATGGGATGAGTCAAGAACGTTTCGTCATAGGCAAGCCACGAGACAGAGACAATGGAACAGTGGAGAGCGCACACAAGAGCTCATTTCTGATTACATCAAGCAGCTAGAAACCGCCCTGAGGTGTTCAAGTTGAACAAGGTAGGCAACGCTACCACACTGGAATGTAGCACTTCACAGCTCACAGTCTAATATGTCAACCCCTGTGCATGTGTTCACGCCCTGCATCGATTACAGATGTATGGAAGATATATCAGGTGTTAAATAATATTTTACAAATGTATGATAGCGACCCGTGCTCGACCCCTGAGTTAAATCAAAGTGATAGTGGGACATGGTACGTATAAGCACATATCCCCACCGCCAATAAACTAAACAGGCAGTTATTGATCCGGACCATCTCTCCTCACTGGAGGTCCCAGAGGTTGAGAATGCAATATTAATGGATCGTGGGGGGGGGGAGTTGTCGTATGCCTGTGTGTGTGTTTATTTCTGAGCGAGTGTGTGCATGTGTGTGAGAGCATGCGATGACGCTCATAGCTCATGCAGGGCGACTCCATTAACCGGCGAGGCAGTGGCGGTCAGCAGTTTATGGCGACCAGGCTCACAGGTCAAGGGGGAGTGAAGAGGTCAAAGATTGCCATCCCAAAAGGTCTCCAATCACCCCAGTGAATTGATTGCTTACACATCAGAAAAGCCACTGCCCTGTGTTAGCTTCAAATTTAGCCCTGAATGCCTGTAGCCATATGACCCCCTCCTTCACCCCCCACTGATCACTCATCCCCACACTCTCCACCAACTTCATTCAGGCTCTGCACACTTCAACTTGGAAGTGTTTGCCAAAGATTTACTGACCGTTCACTTCAGGGAAAAACTTTTGGCATTGAAACCAATCTTATGTTTAGTTCTCTGTTTGAAGGTAACACAATCTGGATTATCTTCATTTGATAAGTTAATGAGCTTTAGAGGCACAGGTTTGCTTTATGCAAAGCTAATAGCTATAGCTTCATATTTTGTGTACAGATGCAAGTGGTGTAGCACTATTGCTTTGGCCATGTTAAGCAATTAAAAACGGTATTCTCATCTAAATTTCAGCAAAAAAATGAATTTATTATTTCCAAAAATGTCAATTTATCCAATATGTAAAGCACAAAAAACAGCGATGTACATAAAGCTCACTAGCATGACCTTGTTAGGGTCAGAAACAAAACAAAAACTGTTTCCCCATCTCCAATCTTCATGCTAAGCTAAGCTAACTGGCTGCTATAGTTCCAGCTGTTGATATGAGAATGGTTCCTTATACATTAATATCCATCATTGAGCCCATTTTAAAGTTATTTACTCAGGCTGTTTTTGAGTTAAACCCCCTGATATTATAATTGTGAGAGCAGGTTAAAGATTAAAGTAACATTCAACAACATTTTATTGTAAATAAATGTTCGTTTTCCTACAAGTCATCCCTTAAAATAACACAGCGCTGACTTACTGTATTTTCTTTGCTAATCATCTGGTGTCTGGCTGGTCGCTTCCAGGAAAAATGTCAAATCATCTGCTTAACAGATGTATTACGTATTCCGGCCAGCAGTAATGTTGGTTTGTTTGGAATAAATACAAAGAGGATGAACTGAGGTTGACTGCAGAAATGAGGCCAAAACACATGTTTCAGAATAAAAGTTTTTAGTCAGAATTTCCAGCAATATTTCAAATACAAAAAGTCTCAGGAAAACATCTCAACAATAGTTTGTCATCTTATAAATTAGGCTTTTTGGAAATACACAGTTGCATGTATGTACCGCTTGTGGAGGTGAGCGTTGAATAGATGAAGTAGGAACCAATCACGATACAGAGGTGGTGTGTAAAGAACATTTCATCCAACTTAAATAAGAGCAAATTTACAGTACATAGTGGACTGTGTTTTACGTTTCGGGTACCTCTCTGCACCGCTGCCAGGTATCCTCCTGCATCTTTATTTTTTTCAGTCTGGAAAAGGAGCTTGCAATTGAATGAACTGAAGAAAAAGAACTTCCTATAACTGCATACTCTGTATAAACATGTCTATCATTAGCTCAGAAGTGAACAGAACAGTGTTGAAGGGATTTAAAGTGATCCTTAATGATTCATTTACGTCTCAACAACAAACATTTACATTTATTTTGATTGTACCATTGTGCATAATTCAAAACCCCCCTTGCGTCTTTCCTCGCTGCTGCGTCGCTTCTTTCGCGGAGCTTCCTCAACATGTCATTTGGTTTATTGAAGCTTTTGCTGTCAAGCCTTGTCACTCGTTCGCCATTTGGTACAGCTTCAGTCACATCTCCTGGCAGTGTTGATGTCTTTTTCGATGTTATTTTCAATTGTGCCGTCAAGTGTTTGGGACAGCAATGGTAGCTTCGCATACCTCTGGCACTCGGGGTGCCAAGTGCTAGAAGTTCCGATTTAAAGTAAATAAGCACTGTGCTTCAGTGTGGCTTGTGTTTGTCACACAGCAACAGCGTGAGCCCCAACCAGCACTTCTTCCAAACTTTTGTTTAGCCTTTCTTTATGAAGTGGCTCAGGGTTTTTTTTTCCGTTAAGGTTTCTGTTTGTAGGATAGTTGATTTTAGAGTCTCTATCGAAATCGTCAAAAACTCACATTTTGGGTTTCCAGGTCGACAAACATAGACGCTTCGGGTTCCCATACTTGTCAAATACTGACACTTTAGGATTGTAGGTCGGGTTGACCACCGCCCTAAAGCATCAGTATTTGAGGAATTCGGAAACCTAGAGCTTCATTACCTGACGAGTTGACGGAGACTCAAAAAAATGATCCAACTAACAAGTAGGAGCTTTAACATGGCTCTTGCAAATCCAGAGGAAGGCAGGAGTTTTCATAGTCAGCTTTCATAGCGTAGGAGGTGAAGGACAAGGCATGTTTTGCACAGTAAAAGCTTTGGTAACACAAAATGCTTTCAAGGTATCCCTGTCTTCAGAAGAATGCTACTAACAGTTTTTAAGAGCTTTGGTGAGTAGCTGTTCAGTCCCAGCCAAAATTGTGGCCAGTCATTTGGTAAAACTTGAGATTGAAGGGTCTATAGAAGTCTCTGAGCCTGAGCAGGACCTCAGAGGGGATCTGGGGATGGGGCCTGCCCTTTGACTTCCCCAGGCAGCGTGGTCTGCTGCTCCCCTCGGGCTTCTTTAGGCAGGGGAAGCCTTTGGTCTGGTTGAAGTAGAAGTGCTTGTCTGTCACCACGCGTTTGAGTCCCAGGAAGTCCTGGACCCGGCCCATCTCGCCCGCCGGGTCCGTCACGAGGCGCTCCCCGCTGACAAAGAGGAGGCGCGAGAGCGGGAAGAAGCGCAGCCAGTTCTCCAGGTGCTTGGCGTAGATGCCAATGCGCACGGCACTCCAGGATGTGTCGATGAGGCCCGTGGTGGTGTTGCGGAAGGCCAGGTTCTGGAAGGACGGGAGCCCGGGAGATTTAGACAGAGTCTGGGTGTAATCAGAAACAGCCCGGGTCACAGGGTCGCGCACCACCACGATGAGCTTGGTGTGGCGGCTCATGGAGAAGACGCGACGAGGGGCCTCTTTGGTGATGAAGTAACTTGGAGTCTTCTCCATGGTGATTTGACCCTCCAGAGTGCGAGGCATCAGGTTCCTGCAGGGGAGAGAAAAAAAAAATGACGGAGGGAGAGAATTAATACAACTTCTTTAGACATCGCGTGAGCGTTGACTTGGGAAAATATCAACAAACTGCACAGGATGTTCTTAATAAAATTACATCTGTACATCAGGATTAAATTAATGCATCTGCTTGATTTTTCTCATAATTCTCGAGGCATTCCTTTGATGATGCCTCTCTTGCCTGGGAGGCTTTCTGATTTTGCTTTGTAATTACTGGGCTAAATCTGTGATTAGAGGGAGATAAACATGACATTAGGTTTCTGGCATTGATGGAGTGACCCTGTCAGTGCGGACCGGGAGGGAGTCTGCGAGCGGCTACTGTAGGAAAACCACAAGGCTATATTAACCTCAGAAAAGTAATTTCCTCTCATCCGCTGCCTCCTCCTAAACAGACTCATAACTGCCGGGGCTCTCCCTCTGCTGCTGTCCCACAGGACCCGAAGTAGCGGCCACATTACTGTCATACCGCTGGTATTTGTAGTCTTACAGCAGGGTTGGAGAAGTTATTAACTGTTTTCCCCCTTTAGTGAGCCCTCCGAGCGTACCCTATCACAGAACAGTGTTGGGAAAGTTACTAAAAAATTGTAATTGTTAAATTTTATAAATTGACAAAGTAGTGATGCTACTCTACCAATAAATAAACACAAAAAAGTAGTAAAAGTTAGCCACATGGCTCGTTAACATCACTTTTATTAGTCAGCCCAGCTCTTTCTGAAGGGCCTTTAAACAACTCCAAATGCTCAACACACATCACATATTCTGGATTTAACAGCTGTAGAAACAAAAAACAAACAAACAGACATTAGGTTTTAACAAGTAGCCAACCATGTTTGGAGATGTTTACAGACCATCAACAACTAGCTTAACGTTAGCTTAAATAACTGATTCCTGAATGTAGTTCAACAGAGACTAATGATAGAAAGCTAGCTAAGAAGATAAGACAACTTGGAGTTACTGGATGGCACGTTTCTACTGTTTTGGCAGCCCTCGCGTCAAGCTAGCAAGCTAACGGTGTGTTATTGTTTCGCGTTATTTCCAACTGTAATCACATTATTGTAGTACCACACTAAATAATGTGTTTCTGCCCAACACTGGATAGTAATTAACAAATCACTTTAACCTTTATCTCAGTGTCTCCTATAAAAGAAAAACTGCAGGTGTTAGCAGTTTGGCGACACAGAAGAGCAGATAAAAAGCATTTAATTATTCTGGTTTATTGCAACTAGGATCTTGTTTTAGTAGTAGTTTTAATAAAATTAGACCTTCATCATGTTCATGCGATGATGTAGAAAGGAGGGAAGGGATTGTTAACTGCAAAATGGATGGGAAGTCATCTGAAACACTGACAGCGCGGACAGCATCTTTAATTTTATCACTTACACTTGTGCTTTTGGTGACGCGTCAAAATGTCTTCTGTGAAATAAGGACTCTTGCTGACATTTTGGAAAATTCAGGCAGGGCAAACCATCAGAGAGCTAAAAATCGTTGGGTTAGCCACATTTAGAGGAGGAAAAAGACACTTTCACCTCAGCATAAAGTGGTTTAGATCATTTAGCAAAACATTTGGTGCATTTGGCATTTGACCTCTTGTCTCTTGCCCTGTTATACTTTATTACAGCAGTATTGCCTTGTTCCCATGAATTAACTTGGTGAGTATACTGTTGGAAAATAATTGACAAAGTTACCAAAATAAGACCCAAGTTATAATACACTGAAATTATCATTTAATTTATTGAATATTTTGGCTGCACAAAAAAACAGGCACAAGTCCAAAAGTGTCCTGTAACCAACAGGTTAATATCGGCTCATGGTCGACATGTGTTCGCACTCAGCCCTGGGTATTGCCTTTGGCCCTCTGATGGTTATTATCATCAGCGGTTGAGGTATTCTAGGCACACTTTGGCTTTTATGCACTGGGTTGCCCGCTTCCTCTTGATCTTTACCCCTACTTAGATGACTCAGAGGCCCGAGAAGACGTAGTAGTACCTCAGAAAGTTCAACAAACCCTGACCAATGTCTGTGCTTGACTGAGAGCCCTCGTAACGTGCCAGAGCAGATTGTATATAAAACAAGGGAAATGGGAGGGAAAGAAAAACCTATTTTTCTCGTGTCCTTTATTTCTTTCAAAAGCTACTGTAACACTCAACTGGAATCTAATAACCTCCGTTATAAGAAAATATCCTGCCAATTTTCCTCTCTTAAAAAAGAAAACAAAAAAACAACAGCCCCTTCAGTTGAGTTTAAAGAGGAGATTCAAATCTCAGGCTCAGTTCGTGCTATAGAAATGGAGGCGGTGAGGAATTCCAGCATTGCAACTGTGAAAGATCCCTCAGCTAATTTCCATGCTTCCCTCCCCTCCTTCCTCAGCAGGCATGTGGTGATGGTTGGGGTCGGAGACTTCGTGGTTGGTCTGTAAGTGAAGGGCTTATGAGGCTCTGAGCTCTGGTGTGCGGTGATGGAGCCGACTCCATGTTCCTCTCTCTGCGATCCAACACACACAGTCGGATCCAAGTCCGGCGTGTCGCCCTGGCGTGGAGCTCCGAGGGTAACACCAAGTACACAACTTATGGTATTCATGAGAAAACCTCACGAGTTGTATTACAGGGCCGAGGCTAAACAAAGCGGAGAAAGACACATCAAATACAAAAAGGGGGAGAAGAGTTTACAAAAACAATGCTGTTTCTATGGCCAGACTCAACACTGGGAGGTTTTTACAATGAGCATGTCAGGCCAGATTGTAAACCTTTGGTTCTGAAGCCAGGTTTTCTGCGACGGGCACATTTCTGTTCACCGCATGACGCGACTGGCAGTATAGTTTTTATGAATCTAGATGCAAGAAAAGAGAAGCTAAATTTCTGATTTTGGATCCAGGAACAGTTTAACAACCCTGGCTTCGAGAGAGAAAATTCCACGCTCGTACACTGTTACCCTCACGTGTCATCAGTCTGTGAGGTTATTTTGCGTGCCCTTCTGGTTCTCCCCTCGACTCGCCTTGTTTACCTGTGTTTCCTACACTTAACAGACCGACTCTCATGGGCCACCGAAGGGAACACGCCTGGCAGTTAAGTATTTCCAGGACAGGAAAAAGGGAGAGTTGCATCCTTTAATTGACACAGTTAGGGCTGCAATTCCTCAGAGTAATTGTCCGTGGAGTTTGCTTCCTTTACAGAATTTAACACTCATTCATTTAATCATTTAACAGCAGGGTTGTAAAGCGAGATTAATATTTGCAGTCCATATATTAGAGTGCGGAGGATTAGATAAAGGAGACCTATAAAGATTTTTTTCCTTTTCTTCAGTGGTTTTACAGGGTCTTGTGAATGTAAAAGGACTTGAAAGTTAAAAGAAAATTATAGTCCAGAACCACAGAAGCTCCTCTCTCCTACAGAAAACACTGCTCCTGAAACGCCTCGTCAGACGTCCCGTCTTTAATTCCATGACTTTGTAACATCGCACGTTGCCATGCCACATATTTGCATGATTCTTGCCTGGCGGCTAGTCCTGTATGTAAGAATAAATTAACACAGCTGCTTTTTGATGTTGTTAGCGGTGCTGGCTCAGGCTTGTGTGAGCTGACCAATCAGAGGGGACTGGGTATTCAGTAGGGGGTCCTTAAAGTGACAGGAGCTAAAATTGAGCGATTTAGACAGACAGGGAATAATGGACAGCATGAGAAAACTATTGTGTTTTGAGCATTGAAGCATATAAACCTATTCTAGTAGTACCCCAAAACAAAGATGAACTGTAAAATTAGCATAATATGTCTCCTTCGAGGAGTCACGCAGCGTCTCTTGGACATAAGTGCAAAACAGCGGCTGCAGAAATAATCCCTCTCCTCTGGACTAATACTTGACGGTGTTACTGATGTTTTGGATTGCAGAATTGTGACTTTTTCTATGCAAAGGAATATGAAAAAAAACCCACAAATTACCATACAACAAAATGAAAGATGTGGGATATAGCTAGATATTTTTACTATTTTAGTATTTTTCTGTGGTGGCAGACAGCAACATCCAAAGCCCACAGCCAGATCCGAAAAAAACAAAACAACTGAGGTGCCAGTGTGTTTGCACTGTTTGGTGAATGTGTCATCAGTCTAATGGAAGCTGTGGTGTTCCATCCGAGGGCTGAGTGGGGCTTCCATTGACATCGTGTTTACATTTCGGACCACCGGCCCTATAATCACAGAACAGCCTGGCTACAGCAGAAAGCACAGGAGGAGGCCACACAGCGGTACAGGGAGGAGGGCAAAAGGAGAAGAGTGGGCAAGACTAAAAAGAAAGGTGGCATGAGAGGTAAAAAGCACAGATGGAGAGAAGAAAGGGAAAAAAAGCAGCAGAACTCCAAAAGGGCCCAAAATCCTCTCATTAACCTGGAGCCACTGTTCTGAAAGCGTCTAATCTCTTTTTCTCTCATGAAGATAAAAAAAGTGTTTGATCTGTTTATCGGATATCAGCTGCCGTGAGCCGCCTCCGTGTGGTTACCAAAGAGAGTTTAGGGATTCCTAGTGACCCAATGTTTGTTTTCATCACACCTTTGCTCTTAGCATCTGGGGCAGGAATGCAGTCGGGTTTTGAAAGTGCGCAGATGTGCGTTTATCTGCGTATACAATGTGCCCAGACGTTTGGCTGTGCTCAGTGTGGGTGGGCCGGGCTTTATTGGTGCCTGTGTAAAGGACTGCAGGCTAATAGATGACTGTTTATGACTAGATACGAGGACGCGGCGTTGAGCTGCGTATGCGAACCTACGTCACGCTCGACGGGAGACGAGCAGGGGCGACTTCATACGGAGGTGGAAGACCGATTTTTTTAAGAGGCATTTTCCGTTTTTGCAAGCCAAGTTGAGGTAACGACATATTTGGTCAAAAGTGAGTTAACACTTGATTCTTTTGACATTTTTATGACATTAGAAATGATTACGCCATAAAAATGTAACATTTCCATGAAACGCTATGCAGAATTTGCAATTACTACAAAATGGAGCCACAGTAAAATAAAAGCCAAACCGCACTCTGCACTCTGGCTTGGTAAACTGGGCTCACTGACCACTTACTGCACCCTCCGCCAAAGAGAGGCAGCTACAAGCTAGCAAGTGGTCAGATACATGCAGCTAGCTTTAGCTAAAAGAAATTTTAGCTAATCTGCCTACAGCTAACAACTGTCTGTAACTGGAAAAACAACTGCTTCGCTGAACTGAAATATTTCTATTCACACAACGTAAAACAAAAAAAGCATCACAGGTCTCCTTTATGGTCCGAAAAAAAAAAAAAACCCGACCCCGATGATGTCATCAGGGTCATCTCAGCTTCCACTTGGAGACCAGGCTGCACATTTTATGAGGAAAGCATTACAAAGTGGGGGCAAGAGATGCGTGTTTACAAGACACATTAAGCTGTATGACAAATGCAATCGAGTTGCATTATGGGAAATGTAGGATACGTTTTTGACTGATACTTTGGAGTAAAAGTCTCAGCTCTGTGGATTTGACCTCACTTAAAAAAAAAAAGTCTGCCTCTTAAAAGAAACTCCAGACTCTAGTGCAATATTTAATCGGTTAAGTAGCCCCTTTATTTAATGCTGATGGTAATTAAATTAAAATATACATTTGAATAAATGTTTTATTGGAAATGTCAGACTGAGTGAAAAGGAGTTACACTTGATCACTATGAACCATGTACTATCTTAAACTTTTTATTTGGCAACTTTTACCTCTATAAACACAATTTTAAAAACGTCTAATGTCTTAATCAGTTGGAACAAACTGTCAGTTTCTGGTTGCACCAAACTTGCATTGAAATGAGACCCCTGCACCGACTGAGCAGTGACTTCATGTGCTGTTATAACCCTATTATGAACTGTTAAGTATAAATAAAAGAAATTAATCTATTCGCTTAAGAAAAAAGGCTGAAAGATCACATTTGGACTGCAGCTACTGCATTTTCCTTGTGAACACAGAGAACGCAGTATCTGCATGTGTAGGAGTTATCTGTAGTGATGATGTAAAAGAGACTTTAGAAATTACACTGCAGCCTGTCTATCTGTCTGTCTGGCAGCCTGAAACCCTTCCCTGTCATCTTCCCTGTTTCTGAAGTGACTTTATGAGGCAGATTGCTGCCTTGAATGGAGGGTTTCACCATCTTAAGTGCTCATCAAGTGTGACTGTGTGTGTATAGTTTGGAGTAAAGAAGGACACCTGCAGGCACTGTAAACACAGTGGTTATTATAGCTTTTGTAGTGGGAAGCTCAAACTCCAGTCATTTTCAGTTCTGTTTGTTGTGCACCACCCATCTCTCTCTCTCTCTCTCTCTCTCTCTCTCTCTCTCTCTCTCTTTCTGTGCGTTTCACTGCGACATACGCTCGCACACATAAACACAGCGCACACCACACACATACACACAACAACCATCTGAACATGCCTTCCGCAGGATGGATCCACATCTGGGAGCAATGAAGTCCTCAGTGTACATGTGTGTTTGTGTGTGTGTGTGAGTGTGTGTGTGTGTGTGTGTGTGTGTGTATGGCGGAGATGAGGGAAGTGTTTCTGGGCTAGGAAGTTTCCCTCTGGTCCCGGGGTTCGGAGCTCTGAAAGCTGTGATCCATACCGGCTCTGCTGGGCCACAGGCCAGACCCCCGGACCCTCTTTAATCCCCACCAGCCTTCGTGCCGCTCGGAAAACGGACTCTTCCCTTCCCGAAGGTCAGCGGCAGATGGTTGTGATTCAGAAAGGGCGAGACCACCGGGGGATCCGGCGGGATCATGTAATGCAACATGTCATCATGCGCAGAGTTCACTCTCATACAAGCTACGTCTTTTTCCTTCCTCTTTATCCCGCCATTTCTCTTTCACTCACACATCCTCATACTTTTTTTTTTTTTTTCCACTTTTCCCCCCCATCTCCCTCTCCAGACTTCAAAGCCTCCACTTGGCCTCTGCTGTATCCCTTCTGAGTGAGACTGTTGTGAATACATTTGACATGTGTGAAGGAACTTTAAAACACATCGACATCCTCGACCACTACAGAGAAAAACACATGAAGACAGATACCAGTGTGTGCCCAAAGATCTGTGCAAGCTGCTGTGTGGAGGGGAGAGGTTTGTCATTACTGACGGGCAAATACAGGGCTGAGGGAGCTTCGGTGGGCTGATTAGAAGTCAGCGGGGACTGTAAGCAGCTCAATAAAAGAGGAGGTAAAGTAGTACTTCTCTTTGTGTCTGTTGGAGCGAGGCCATTGCAATAGTTGGATGGCCAGCATTCGGCCGTTTGTCAAATGTATCCATTGCTTTGTAAAAATAGAGAAAAAAAACGTCCATATCCAGGATATTTATGTATTTTTACAGGTACTCAGATGTCTGGTTATCAGGCTGCCAAATCAAGCCTAAAGTGATTAATGGTAAGTAATTTGCGTTTGGCTCTCATCGTAGACGAATTTTGGCGGCTCTTTTCCAGTAGAGGAGAAAATTCAGGTGGAAAATGTCTATACGGTTTGAACAGTAATAAAAATAAAAAAAAAAGGAGGCAACCTCAGCAGTGTCTACAAAGTTAAGACCTTTAATGAACTCAAAGGGTCTCTGTGGAGTTTCTGTGTCTCGCTGGAAGACGATCTTTTATTATCCTATGTTAGGCACTGAGACGAGGCACCGGGGAACGTGCATGAAGTCGCATCCTCTGGACTGCCGGGAAAAATCCGACCCTTCACAAAGAAAAATCCAGCAGTTTTGCACAACTTCACGTCCACGGGCTTGTATAGGTGACCGAAAGAGACGGGGAAGGTGTCACTGTCACGTCATGTTACAGTCAGCACACACATATGGCCAATAAAAAAGTCATAAATAAATAAATAAATAAATAAATGAATAAATAAATAAATAGAGCCCCTTTAAATACCACGCAGAATGCAATTTAATGCTTTTCTGATGGTCACAGAATATCAGAGAACATGTAGGCCTACATTAATGTATTAGATTTATGAATTAATTGACATTTTTATGACACTTCTGTCAGTGCCTATTGTATCTAACCAAAACTGGGAGTAATATAAGTCACATGAGCTGGATCAAAAATATAGAACTCATTTTATAGTCTATGGCAGGCGAGAGAAAAATTGAGAAAAAAAATCCTTTTTATTACCTTCCTTGGTCTTTTTAAAGACCTCCTCGATACCCTGTCCTACACTTCATATTGGCCCAAGATATGGACCCATCAGCCCCATTTCACAATATCTGTGTTACACAAACCCATATTGTTAGCACCTCATATTGCTCTATCTCACTCCAGCGTGTGTGTGGCGGACTATTACACACTCTGAAGGTTGCAGTCTGGCTGACGCACCGGGGGTGGCGAGGAGTATTTTTACCGAGGAGGTTTGCATCACTGGGGTAGGTCGGTAGGAAAGAGCTGAAGAATGTGTCTAGCTGAGGGGAAAAATAGAGGCGTAACAGTTAATAGAGACATCACAGCGCCGGAGAGCGAGTGAGTAAATCAGAAGTGGTCAGTCAGAGTTTCCTCTGAGAAACCAGGGCAGCCCTAATGACAGATTAGAGATCTACATGTGTGCTCGTGTGTGAATGCTGTGTGGACCTTTAGCATTAGCTTGCAAATGTTTGAATTCTACTGTACAACAAAAAAAAGGGAAATTGGCTTATTTGCTTTCTTGTAGGATGAGAAGATTGATATCGTTCTTCGCGCCTGTATGCTAAATATGAAGCTAGAGCTGGTAGCATAGCTTAGCATAGAGACTGGTAACGAGGAAAGAGCTACCCTTTGTGTAGTCAGAATGAAAAACTTAAGTTCAAACGTAACAATTCACCCTTTTATTTATGTTTGGCACAAGACCCATAAAACAGTGTAAAACAAGATGTAGGCAGATTTCAGTGCCTTCAAAGAGAGCAAAGCTAGCTGTTTCCTTTCTTTGTGCTTGACAAACACATGTGAAAGTGGTATCGGTCCTCTCATCTAAAACTTTGCAAGACAGCAAATAAACTAAATTCCTAAAAAAAAAAACATAAATAACACAAATTTTAAAGCTTCTCTGAATGCTAAATATGAAGCTCAAATTGGTAGCTAGCCTCGCATAAAGACTGGAAACAGGGTAACAGCTAGCCAGGCTGTCTCATTAGCCTAACCAAAATTTAAACATTACATTTCGCCATTTTACGGGGCTTATGTCCGGCATATGACCGTGGTAAGACAGTGTAAGCACCATTATAAAGCTTTAGAGGTGCAAGAAGGCAGATTTTATTACCTTCAAACAGAGCCAAGCTAGCTGTTTGCCTCGTTCAATGTCTTTAAGCTTAGCTAACTGAATGCTAATGGTAGCTTAATATTAGAGGCATGAGAGTGGGAATGTCTTCTCATCTTACAATTGGCAAAAATTACTGTACTGTATCTTTTACTGCTGTTTTGAAAGCTTCTTTGGACATCTTCTTTCAATTAACAGGAAAGTAAGACAACCACTACTTAATGCATACAAATGATCACAGGAAGAAAAACAGGAAGAATGCAGGATGCTGTGATTGTATCTCTTTGATAGTGTCTGTACAGCCTGTAATGACCTGACATGAAGCCCGCTGTGTGTTTGAATGTGTATGTATGAGTGTAATGTGTCCATATGTATGAGTGGAAGTGTGTGTGTGCATGCTGCCACTGATTGCTCCCACCCCTTCTGACTTATCAAATGGGAAAATCTCTAGTCGTGTTCCTGCCGGGCCCACAGTGGCCTACTTGTGTGGCTTTATCTCCCAGCTACCAGGGGCCTCGGGCCCCGCCCTGCCTTCATCCGATCTCCTGAACACAGGATGGAGGGGGGACGGACGGATAGATGGCGTAGATCCTAAACCCTGTAATGTCACGGTGTCCTCGCCACAGTCACATAATTGGGCTGTTAGTCAGATGGTGTGATGAGGTGGGAGTGGATTGATTTAAACTGATTGTTTAAATCATTTTAAAGGCACAGTATGTAACTTCTGTCGCTAAAAAGGGTGGGATCATGGGAGTTTTTGTCTATATTATCATTATTATTATAATGATTATATTCATTTTAGGCAAAAATGCCCCACAACATAATTGGTCACAGTTTCCCAAATGTGAAACACAAAGGAAACAATCATCAGAAAATGAGGAAATAGCAGCTTTGAAGTTGTACCGAAGACGTCACTGTATTGTGTTGCAAAGACATTTCTGATAAAGTTAGCATGCTAACCAGCTAGCCCCGACATGCCCATGTCTCGTAATACTACTCCCAGTCTGGATTGCAAGATGCACGGCTAACTGAGCTCACTAACTAATGGCAGCTACAGCCAGCAGCAGTTAGCGGTTACTGTGGTGAAATGCTGCCCGCTCAGTGTTTGCGGTGACCTAAGACAGGAAGCCAATTGTTAAATATTGCATCTTTAAACATATTGATGTTTATTGTCCTTTGTTAGTTATAATTTGAGGAACTCATATTTTGTAATATATAGATAGATAGACTTTGTTTAGCCATCAGTTGAGCCAGTCCTGTTAAAGATTAACCCTGAGACAACATGTACAGACTCCAGTGTTTACCCTCCACCCTCAGTCTGCACCAGTGACAGAGAAAACAACCATGTTTTCACTAATTAAACAGCTTTTCTAAATGAGTACACACACATGTGCACACACACACACGCAACACTCTCTCTCTCTCTCTCACACACACACACACACACACACACACACACACACATACGCACACCTCAGAAACACTGTAATTGACTCAATATGGACTTTTGCTTGTCTGGCAACTCCCCAGGTTTCGACCAATAAGAACACTCAATACCGTCGGATCCCGAAAAACCCACTTCCGAAGACTTCCAGCCTGCCACTCCTTGTGGTTTCTCAGCTCATTGTTAGCAGCGTCTTAAGCTGCATAAGGGAAATCACTGCTGGCAGAGGCTCGGCTTTTACAACTGGGAACGGTCCACCCGGCAGTCTGCTATTAGTGCCATCTATCAGGCTCATCAGAGTGGACTCAACTGGGCTTTGGCTGCGTTTGCACACACACATCAAACATACAGGACGCAGTAGAGTTTGGATGGACATGAAGCGGGAGACGGCGTTGGCTTCCAGATCTCCTCCAATCAAAGTGTCTTGTTTGATGTTTCGCTTGTCCTCCAAATTCAGCTCCCAGGTCCCGTTGCCAGAGTTTCAGCCGTAATTAATCTCATTTCCTCCCGAAAAACCCGGCGCAGACATCACCGACAATTAACCAATTCCTCTAAGTTGGTTAAGTCAAACCGATGGGAGTTTTTCTAGCACGCTTACGCGGCGGACAAAGAGAGGTGTGTTTCGCTGAAGGGATTCTCTGGGTGGCCGCAGGTTCTCATGACCTCCACGCAGAGAGTCAGACATTAAACAGAGATAGACAGCAGTGAGAGGTCCACTCACTGCCACACACAGTCAATAATTATCTGCCTCTCCAGACAAACCGGTGATGGTTAACAGGGTGTGGGCCTTGAGTAACTGTTTCGTCTAGCTGTAACTATGGATTCACATATCTTTGTCAGCAGTCACCTCTTTCATAGACATATATTCATGAAATTGAATGAATTACATGGAGAAACAGAACTGGTCTTATATTCAGAGGCTTTAATCAAAGTAAAACAGGAGAGCCTGAAGGCAACAGAGTGAATCAAGGATTCAAATTTCTGAAATGATTGACTTGATTATATTGTATTGTTGAGCTAAAACAACTATTTGATAATAGATTCCCATTTAATGAAATTTTGGTTACAACCATTTGATAATTTGATTAATTGGAATTTTTCTAGCAAAAGTACCAAACTTCATACATTAATGAAGACCGGATCACTTGGATTTTTGACTGTCTTGACCTCATCTTGGGCTTTAGGAAATCTTAACAGCCATTTTTCACCTTATGGGCTGATATTGTTACAGCTGTTTTTTTTTAGCAGATAATAATGCAGAAAAAGATGCTTGGGGTGATTAATAAGTATCAAATCACCAGCAAAGATTACAGTTTCTGTGCACTGATGTCATTTTAGACAAGGTCTTAAATTAAAATTATGCTTAAGTATAGCCTATATTTTGTGTGTCACGGTTTTAAAAATTTTTTAGGACTCCCTAATATTGATATCGGAATAGGCTGCAAAAATCCAGTATCAGCCATGCTCTTATTTTATAGAAAAAATAAATTATTATTGATTAATCATAAAAAAAGACATTAAAGGTTCGTTACGCCCTTGATTAGCCAATTAGCCTACACCGTCCCAATCACTGTCACACATCTACAGTGATGATGTGAAAAGTTATTTAATTGCATTTTTTAATCTTACATTAAGATTGCAATATGATCAAATGGTCTTAAAAGTAAGAAATACATGTTTGTAATGTGTGATATGCCAATATCAATGTATACACATACTTTAACCTGTGGTGGAGGAAGAAATCTGTTCCTTCATTCATATAGAAGTATCATTACACTATATAAATAATGTATGAATAATACAACTTTCACTTATAGTAATAACAAAAAAACCCTCATTACATAGAATTGGCCCTTCTTAAATGTTATATTTAGTATATATAATGTGTATTGTGATTATTGGATGGTTATCTGTGATGCATTAAAGGCAGTTTAATGTTGGGCCATTGTCTTAAACTCACATGCCGTGAAGCAGCTTTTGTTCACTGTAATAGTTTCTTCTGTCCACACTGGCCACTAAGTGATCCCTTTTTATGTAAGCGATGGGGGACGAAATCCACAGTCTCCATTCTGCACATTCTCGACTTCAATGGGAGCTGATATTAAGCTCCAGCAGCAAACAAATCAAGTCAGGTCCGTTTGTGTTACTATCCAACTAACTCTTCCTCAGCTGGAGCTCAGCACGGAAACACTCTGATGACAGAAAAAGGGCATATTTTTGCGTTTGGATAAACGATAATTGGTGGACAGTGAGCAGGGACCGGAGGAGCGATCACAGTGAGGATGTGTACACAGACACGGGGGCTGTTGTTTAAAACCCTGACAGACTTGGAAAAAAATCTGAAACTTTCCTTTAAGTGTCTTATGTTGGTGACTCAATTATTGTCTCTGCATCATTAACTTGAAAAGTGACAATAGAGTAGCAGTCGAATAAAAAAAAAAGTGCATAAAATGACTGGCAAGGGTCACAGTACCTCAAAACTGTACTTAGCTACTTATCAACACTGCACATATCTTGAATGATCTCATTTTAACTTTATTTTCTATTCCACTTCCACTTCCTGTTTCTAATATGAGGAAGACAGTTTCTCTCACGTGCGGCGCTTGTACTTACTATTTTTAATGTTTACGTATTTCCGCTACACGCACTAATCTAAACCACAAGACAGACGACACCAAGCAGAGAGAGAAGACACAAGGCAAATGCAAACGAGTTCGTGAGGAGAAGTTGGAGGAAGTAGAGTGATGATTTCATTTGGGTCCATTGAACATGGCAGCTGGCTCATCGGCTCCCCTGATCTCTGTCTGTTCAACAGACAGGAAAAAAGTGGACTTGTGGTTGAGGAACGCGCGCTCCCAGTCTGACAGTTTGGAATTAAAATCCAGAAGATTAAAACATTTGATAAACTCCGTCTCTCTGCGCTCTCTAACCCTGATTGAAGAGTTTCCCCCAGCGCTCCTCCGTCACCAGTCATCTGAGTCATTATTTCTGATTGGATGAGACGCGGCGTGCTGCGAGGGGAAAGGTCGGCCAGTGATGAGCTGTCAAAATATTGATGACTGAGTTGGATCGGACCCTTTTTTTCCCCCCCACCACTTATAAATCCATACCTATCCTGCACCAATTTATCAAGTCATGTTTGATTACATCCTTACAGTTTGTTCCCCGGCTTCATTTACATATCTTACCAATCCTGACAAAAACCTCTTTACGTGTAAACCGCAGCGTGCGACGCGTCGTGTTTATGAGCTCTGACAGCTCACGGTCGTTGACTTTTTCCTTCATTGGAGGATGCAGCTTTTCAAATACTCCCAAAGCATTGAACCCTGTCTCCTGCACAAAGCCGCCTTTCTTCCAGCGAGATCCATACATTTCCTATATTTCTGAATTCTCCCGCTAAAAAACCCTCTGCAACACGCAGCTTCCAAGAATGCGAATCCAGGAATTCAAGCGGGGAATCCCCCTGTGATTGGTAGAAGAGTCCAACAGGAAATAAAAACCTGGGCATTCCTGTCTAGGTAGAGCTATGTCAAAAGATACAGCTATTTTTCTATGAGACAAAGAAACGAGTCGATAAGGAAACAGATTTAGAGAGACGGGGGGGGAGGCAAGGACTCCAGCGGCTTTACATTATACAGTTTGAGTGACCCGAACGAGCCAATAAATCCACTCCAGCAACACTCGGGCTTGTGAGGTATAAATGTCAGCGGAGTAACAGCTCCTTGTCAACAAGATTGAATATTCAGAAGTTAATTAATTTCTGCTGCACCGGCGTGATAAAGGCAGAGAGAGAGGGGGGGGATCAATAGAAAGAAACCTATTTCAGGCAATCGATATCGGGAAATGACATTTATATCTGCTGGATATTTACGGCGTCAAGAGAATGTAGAGAGACACCGAGAGATGGACGTCAGGTAGAGCTGCAGCAGCGCCAATGAATCCGAGCTCACACACTCACACACACATGCTCGCACTCACTCGCCACTCACACCATGGCTGTCTAAACCCTCGTTCCCCACCACCAAGCCACAGAATCGTTTCCAGTTGATGGCAAAGCCAAGGCTTTTCCACATATAAGCATTTTTTCTCAAACAATTTGCCAAAATGCTTCCTTTAAGGATGTCCATGTGTTTTACTTGGTTACCAGCTGAAGACGGGGGCCAAGGATCTCGCTCGCCGGGCCTCACAGACACAGAGACAGCACTTTGAAATGAAGTGCTCTGTCAGAGAGTAAATGTTTAAGTGATACTTTCCAGCCCCCGTGTCTCAGATGATGTTGTTGGCCTCACATTTAACGGCCCTGTTTCAGCGTGATATATGCGAATCACGGGGTACTTAACGTGTAATTGCACTAAATTAATTGTATTTTTACAACTACATTCGATATCGGGAGGAGTGAAGTGGGCAGGAGGGCAGAGAGGGAGGCGAGAGAAGGGAAAGCAGGGAAGTCAGATGCGTCCGCTGATTCTTTATAAGCCGCCGAGCAACATGAGGGGACGAGCTGATGTCGAGATGTGTCAGTCAATGCTCATCACGTTATCACGCTAAATCAATTTTTTTGGTGTGAAGTGACGGAAGAAAAGAGAAAGGAAGAGGTGGAGGATGTAACCCCACAGCTCCGTCAGATGGACTTAAGTAGCCCGTCACTGATTAAATCCACTGAATCCATTAGACTACTTTCGGCTAGCTATTTTTAACATTTACTTTTAGCGAACAGTTTCAACAAATAGTAGTTATCTCATCCATTACCTTTAGCTAGCTTTTTTAACCATTTAGCATATCTGTTAATACCAGGTAACAATTTCAGCCATTTGTTCCGCGATTTTTAGTTACTAATTATTCATTCATTACTTTTAGCTAACTTATTTAACCATTGTTACTTTAACAAACAAACTGATTATCCATTAGCTTAACAACAGCTAACTATCAAACTTTTAATGTGTTGCTTTTAGCTAACTAGGCTACTTTAACAATTTGTCTATTCTACTTTTAGCTAGATATTTTAACCATTTAGCAAATCTATTAGCCTGTTTTTAGCTCGCTGTTTCAACCATTTATTCAATACTTACTACGAGATTGCAGTTTGGACTTTTGTGCTTGCTTGCTGACTAGGCTAGTTTTCACGCGGTCTTACTCGCAATACGTAGCCTACAGGTGATTCCAAGAAGTCGTCATCAAGCGTTAAAAATGCTGTTTGTAACGTCACACTGAGGTATATTCTCCTGCTGGACATCTTCTTGGGCAAACATCAGGGTTTGTGTTGAAATAACTAGGCCGTTAAGGTTATGGGACCTTTGTTGTCATGGTTGTAGGTAATAACCATGTGGTTATGGTTTAGCAACAATCATGATTATGGTCAAAAGAACCATCCATTCACATTCATCCTGACTTCATCCATCCATGAACATAGTAGATCTATAGTAGATAACAACAAACTTTACTCACAACAAAATAGTGTCCTCATACCGATTACCTACAGTACTTGTGGAACAGTCTCTGTGATGCAGCTGACTCAATATATGTGGTATTTCTAAATCAAACCACGATTTTTGCTTTTGGAACAAGCACAAGTACTCCTAGTTGGGAAACAGGACTAGAGGGTGGTTGTACATGCTTTGAAACGTTTACGTCTGTCTATAAAAACAGAAAAAGGCCCGGCGACTGTTATTGCTTGTCTGTAAGCCAGTGACCTACACAGCCCCTGGGTCCAATAAGCTTCCCCTATAGCGCTTAAGGTTGAGGTGTAGCCGGAATACTAAAGTGCTCATCATAGAGCAGCACTATAAGTCGAGGGGGCGGCAGGTTGGGGGTGTTGACTAATGCTTCATAAGGCCTTGTTTAACTGCGACCGGGGGCCTAATCCCTCTCAGCCACTCCGCACGTCCCTGAGCTGTCCATGTTAATGCCTGACCTGTCATTACACCGGTCCAATTCACGCAGTGTTGACACGAGCTGTCGGCGGATTAGGAACCGAGCGAAAACACGCGTTTCATTGCGACTTCAGAAGAGAAAAGGAGAGGACGGGAAAAAAGAGGGGCGAGTGCGTCATGTCTGTGTTAAGAGAGTACAAGGTAAGGTCAGTTTCCAACAACACACAGCAGTAAAAGGAAAACGCAAAGGTCGCCAGCCTCTGTGTGGAGTGTGTAGCTCTGTGTCAGCATTCAGATCAGTACAGATGCTACGACACGTCGCTTCAGCTGAAAATGCACTTCATTTTTATATTCAAACCTCCCTCTTATTAGATGAATTACTCTGCAGGGAACAAGGGAAAAAAGTACAATTTGTAAATATCAGAGAGCACCACACCAATTTCCCACCAGGGTTTAAAGGTCTAATATGCAGGGATTTTGGTATAAAACGTAAAAAATGAACTGAAATGATCATCAAAATGTGAAGAATTAACTCATTTTTTTGTTTTTGTTTTTCTTCGTCTCATATGTTGTGTTTGAAGATGGACATCGGCATTTAATGGACAAAACAGTTAAGTAATCAGCAGATAAATGAATAATTGCCATAAAAAAGTTGACTCCACTGCAGAAGTTAGGGATATCCTCCGTTGCCCTCTTGCGAACGCACAATTTCTTGTGCGGATATAATGTATCACTTTCTCCTGTCAATGATACATTGGGAAAGACAATCAGACAGCCCAAAAAACTCTGGCTTCTTTCAGATCACCCTGCTTGTTGGCTTCTGTGCTGCAATCAGCTGTTTTTCTGACTTTACAGCTACCTGAATAAACACCCACGTCTGAGCGGAAACCTCTCCGGGGGGATTCACCTTTAAACTCAGAGTTAAACCGCTTCAACAGGCTGCTGTCCACATCAAACACGTCTGTATCATCGGCACATGTATTGAGTGCAGCAGGAAAACCCCAGCTTCCTCCGCTTCCTGACAACCGCGCTTAGTAGTAGTAAGAAAGCAAACCAACACTTGTGCACACACACATACACACACACTTTGATCTCCCATGCCACTGAGTGGTGGTGCACCTGAGCCTCGCAGCGAACAGATCATTACCCGGCTGTATTGATCTCTCCCTGCGTCTCTCTCTGTCTCTTTCTCTCATCCCACATTTTGTCTTCCACACCTCCATGTTCTCCTCCCTCTCCTCCTCCTCTCTTCATCAAACTGTCATTTACTCCACGGATCTTCTTTCCCCATTCTTCCTCCGTAATGGTTTCCCTCTGTCTGTCCCTCTCTCTGCCTCTATCCTCGCTGCGTTTCATCGGGGGGAAATTAAAAACGGAGGCTGTAAAGAAACCCGCCTTCAGAATGCCCATTTTGGCTGATCCTCAAGCAAACACATGACCGCCCGGCTGAGGGGGTCATCCGCACTACCACCATCCAACAACCACAACCCATCCTCCCTCCGTGATCGGGCTGGTATTGAAGCCCTCGGGGGACCAGCGGTGGACACTTAGGGAGGCAGCGTGTCAGCTCAATAAACAGCAATTTATTGGCAGGGGACTGAATACGCTGCCATGCTTGGAAGCTATCAGCAGAGGCTCTTATTGGTGCTGAGAGACCTTAATGAAGAGAGGAGCGGGACTGATCACACCGGCAGGGAATGATGAGTGTGTGTGTGTGTGTGCGCCAGCAGCGAAAAATACACTTTTTTTTGCGGACTAACACAAGGAGAGTGCATTCAAATTAGCTCTGTTTTTGTTACATCATGCTCAGTCACAAATAATTCATCATGTATTGCAATAAGGGAACCAGAACATAAAGGATAATAAAGGACAGTTTTGTTCACAGTGGTCGTAGATAGTGAAAAAAAAGGCATGAATAAAACGTCCACTTCTCAGTTTGAAATCCTTAAAATAATGTCAGGATACTGTACACAATACACAGAATATATCTTAATATTGTGAAACCTCCTTTAAAAAGTGGTTCACAAATACCAGGACTGGAGAGCAAAACCAAAAACCTCAATATTTTGGACCAAGTACATCAATACTGCGACAATATTGTAAGGACATGGGGTACTTTTGCAAAAAAGTAAATGATTTTTGCTAAGTACTCCTCAGTAATGTGGGCATAATGACTAAATGGAAATAAAAGCATGAGAAGAAGAAGCAGAGTCTGGTAAGTTCAGAACATGACATCACTGTACTGTAATCCATCCAATTAAAGAAAGACAACACTAAGAGGCACTAGGTAGTGTTGGAGAAGAAGTTCAAACTCTGAACTGTAATGTTTACAATATCAATGAGGTAATAATACAAACTCAGACATATTAATTTTCTCCGTAACTGAATAAACGAGCTGTTCTCAGAGGAAAATATGTTCCCCAGACCATTTGTTTGAAGCTTGAAAGGTGGCAGGGTCTGCCACATATAAACAAAGGAAAACAGTATGACATTGTGTTGTCCTTTAAGGTCAGTTTGTTTATTCAGTCATAAAAAATAAAGACAGTTTGTTCATTTAGTTTGTTTAGACATAGAAAAAAAAAACAGTCAATGAAGATCTTTCTCTTCTGATTCAAATTTCTTCCTCAAAACTACATGTTGCACCTTTAAGTCACCAGTCGTCAAGGCGATAACCATATGATGTGATCCACTGCCAGGCCCTACCTCATAGCGCAACATTTATCAACATCTACACCTTGTAGATTGATGATTAATGTGCAGCTATTAAAGATAAAAGACATATCACGCATACGTTCGAGCAACTAACGAGGATCTAGAGAGGAGCAGGGGACTTTTAGGACACTGGTGGTGACGGCCCCAGTCTACTGGATCTCTGCATGGTCGGATTTTACCACTGCACATTAACACTACTGAGTCTAATTCAATGTGTAACCCATCACACGAACACTGTGAGCTTTGTAAGAGTTCACCTGGTAGATGGGCAATATATTGATCTAACATCGTTAACATGACATGAGACTTTCTCCACTGTAAACTCTGACAAAGTGGCTTTACTAAAAAAAAGTCGAGGAAACTTTAGTACAGCCAACTAAAATTCACAGTGCATCGTTGTCGATTTCGGACATGGTTATATCGTGTTGTCTTTTCCTGGTTTTAAAGGCTGCGTTACAGTAAAGTGAGGTCATCTTCTGAACCCACCAGACTGTTCTACTTCTTCTAATACTCCTCCTTATTTACTTTGTCACTATATCCACATTACTTATGATAACTGATCAATAAATCTTTTTGTATTAATGTATTGTGAAAAATTCCAATACTGAATTTTGCCAAAAAGAAATATGCAGCATATTATATAACACAATTTAGCCTAAAATATCACAAAATAATAAGAAGGCCGTATCATCAAGCCCTGACTTCACCCTAAATCTACTTCTCTCTGTATATTTGTAGTTTTTGAGGAAGCAGCTTAAAGGTGCAATAAATAGTTTTGGGGAAGAAATGTTAATCAGATGAGAAATATCTTTATTGACGGACTGTTTTAATGTCTGAACAAACTAAAACAAACAACAAAAAAAAAACTCTCTTTGGTTTCATGACAAGACAATTTCATTCTGTTTAACTTTGCTTATATGTGGTGGACCCTGCCGCATTTCTAGCATCAAACAGTGTTCTTGGGACCTAATTCCTCTGAGGACAGCTTGTTTATTCACTCATGGACAAAATAAATATATCTGAGTTTGTGTCTTCACCTCATTGATATTGTGAGTATTAGAATTTAGAGTTTGAGTTTATTCACCAACACTACATAGTGCCCCTTTAATAAATAAAAAAGAAAAAGAAAATCTGAATCTAAAAATCTAACTTCAACTTTCATGTCCAGACATTCTCCTCTGGAAAGTGACAGTCAGCAGCTCCAGCTAATCTAATCAGACGGCTGTGACTTCTACCTCGCACTTTGACCCTCACAGGTTATTATTGTTCCGCTCGTTTGGCAGGCAGAAATACGCGTCATTTAAATGTAAACATTTACCGTATCGTGGAATAAAATAAAAAAGAAGAAGAGTGAGAGCTGCTCACCTGTACCATTCCAGCCCCTTATCATAGAAGCGGTCGAAGAAGTGCGGCTCCGACCCGACGGCTCTCACGTCCGGATGGATGCGCAGGAACTCCAGCAGCGCCCGTGTGCCACCCTTCTTCACCCCGATGATGATGGCCTGAGGAAACTTCTTGCTGCCGAAGTTATTGGCTATAGAGATGTTGTTCGAAGGAGCGTCGCTGTGCGTGAAGTCCGACAGCTGTTCCCGGACGAAGGACACCTGAGACGCGTTGTACGCGCCGGGCTGCCGTGCCGACGTCTCGTGTCCATCATTCACCACGATCTTGTTGTGATAATTACCCTGCTGGTCGTAAACAGGCCTGGGCAGCGAGTCACAGTATCCGTTGAGGCAGTAGAAGAGGTACGTGAAGAGAATGATCATGGTAAAGAAGACGGACAGCTTGGACTGCACCCTCAGGTGTCCAAAGTTGAACGCAGCTCTCCATTTACTACATCCCATGAGTCGCAATCCTGAGCGCGAGGACACAACGCAGGAAACATGTCATATCAGAGGACTTCATGCCACAGACTGCGAAAAAGTGAAGTCAAGCTGAGAGCGCTCCGGAGAAACCGCCGAGCTCGGAGCGCAAGAGCAAGTGGCGCAGAGGTCGCCCCCCGCGCGTCAAAACGCTCCACATGCTCCTCTGCTCATCTCACGCACCCCCCGCCCTCTCTCTGGGTCCGTCAGAAGCATCGCACACAACTTTAAAGGTCTCTCGGTGAGGTGGTTCCGTCCGCGTCCCGCAGCGCGCAGTGGCCCCTGTGCGCTCCCGTGGCTCCTCTGGCAGCGTCTCTGCAGGAAAACCCTCAGCAGGCTCTTCTGCCCGCGTCGCTGCCAAATCCACGCCCTGTGTACCATCCGACACGCCCCCTCCACCAGCCCTCGCCACAGCGAAACAACAGCAGAAAAATAATTAACAGGCCCGCCCCGCCCTCTGCAAGTCTCCTCTCACTCTGTTTTGAAAGCAATTTCTGAGAAATATAGTCGTTAGTGTGATTATATTTAATGCACTGGTAGAGGAGGGAGATATCTGGAACGCGCTGATGAGGGGATATTAGTTTTTTTGATTGCAGGCCGAGGATGCAATTTCCCCTCATTTCCCCTCAAAATCACCACATCCACTGTGGAGGCCTGTACTTGCAGGCCTGTCCTGCTCTGAGATCAGGCTTGTGTCCTGACAGGACCAGCGGCCACCTGCTGTCTGCTCGCCCTCCTGACTACACACCCCCGTGGAGCCAGCCATGACACACACGTTTAACCTTTGCATTCCAGCCCAACAGGGACGGACAGGTGTGTCATCGGCTTTCTCCAGCGTCTTTCTCCCCTTGCATGTGTGTTCACGTGAGACCACAGTTAACTTTGGTAAACAGGAAGTTACACAGGGCACCATCAGCTCCTCTGTCCTATCAGTGTCTTTTGTGCAGTGAAGATAAAGATCAGAACTGAGATCTTCATGTGTTTCTTTAATCTTAGCTGTTTTGTTAAAGGGGCTCCATGTAGCAATTTGCAGGAATTTATAGGTAGGCGGCAGCATATCATCGGAACAACGGCTAACTGCTGCTGGCTGTAGCTATCGTTAACTACATAGCTCAGTTAGCTGGGCAGGTAGCGGTCCAGACTGGAAGCTTCGAGCATGTGTTTTTGTGTTTACACCGCTAGCACAGGAGCATTGGTTAGCATGCTAACATCAGTTAATATCAAGACATGGACGTTCTTACATATTGCTCCTTTAAAGCTGCTGCACTGTGGGGGTTTTTGTCAGACGTTTTAATCAGAAGCAAAAGATCTTCATCGACTGATCTTGTATGCCTCAACAAACTAGATAAACCAACTGTCTTTGTTTTCATGAGTAAATAAACCGAATAAACAAACTGACCTTAAAGGACAATTTCATGGTTATGGAAAGTTAAATATGTATGAGTTTGTACCACTACCTCATTGATACTGTAAATGTAAAAGTTTGAATTTCTTCTCACATAGTGCCCCTTTCAGAAAAAATGTGCGTGCCATGTGAGACATTCACTGAGACACGGCTTTCTGAGGCAAAATCCTTTATATCTCCCGGTGAATCTGTTCCTGAACTTTGCCAAGAAAGCCCGAGGACACAGATTAAATTTTCAGCGGCGGCGACACAGTCAGATAAAATGTCTCGATCCCTCCCCCCGTGTGATACCCGTGTACCGGAGGAGCCGCCTGCTGTATTCCTGCAACCAGAAAGTGCTCTCCGATGATCCTCGCGGTTTACGGCTGGTCCAACCAGTTTATGTTTGAGTCTTCTCTAAATCAGACTTTAACCGCTGCCGTCGCTGTCACAATCTTGTGTGGAAATGTGACACACGTTCATATATACTCAGACACGAGTCCGCTGAACTGGATGGCACAGCCAACTGCTGATAACGAATACAAACTGTAGATAAGAGAGGAGGCTCCTGTACAACTCACTCTACATACGTTAACCACTGAACCCGTACCATTCCAATACTACTCATAAAAATTTCCCCTTCAAGTGGCTACAAAGACGCTGGGATGTGTTGGCGCTGGAATCGGCACCACAACTGGAGTCAGCGAGCCGGCTCTCGGGCCTCCCAGTGGAAACAACCAGAGCAGAGAGACAAAAACAGACAAAGGTCAGTCAGACGACGGGGAACACAGTGCAGAGGTGATTTACAGCCGCTCTGGCTCAGACGACAAGAGGACACGTCGGGTTCAGGCGGGGACACGAAGGTGTGCAGCGGGAGGAGGAGCAAGAGGGAGGTCGGGGAACCAGCCAGTGCCGTCCTCCAGAGGCCTGAGCCGGGGTCAAAACAGCAGATCTGCTACCAGTGTACAGATAGAGGACAGCGACTGAGCAGGACACTATGCTTCAACGCGAAGCTGCAGCTGCTGGGGACAATAATGATGAACAGAAAGAGTATAAAGGGTCAGAAAGTCTGCATCGTGAGGAGGTCGGCGTCGGCCTGTTGGATACTTCCCTAAACCTAACCGAGAAGATTTGATGCCTTTATTTTGAAAGTGTAACCATTGTGCTTTTGCTTTCCCAGATATCCCTGCAACTCACACACATAGATGTTTGACATGAAACCCATTTCTTCACATTCTGACAACTTTAGATGGCAGGGCAGACAAGCACAGACACCCACACAGAAATACATGATTTACTTTAAAGTCAGATTTATCTTGTAATCCAGGTTAAAAAAAAAAAAAAAAAAAACCTCTGATGATGGAAAAAAAACGCCATCATTCAGTCATTCAGTCCAAAAATCAGGTTTGTTGTCAGTCCCTCAGAATGTCTTATCAGAGCTTATCCTCCATTAGACACAGATGATGAACAACCATACGGGAGACATCCATCACAGAGGACAGAGACGGGCCGAGTCTCAGCAGATGTGTTGTTGGTGTATTTTACAGAACTGAAACTTGTCCAGAGTTTCAGCTTGGACTCATTTGGGCCTTGGGTGAGTTATCTTGGGCAGACCTTATTAAAATCTATCTTTGCTTGAGCTCACACCTTGCCTTCGTTTTCCCCCCACATAGTGTTCTGACGATAAATGTGTTACAGTATAAATCACAATTTATTGGCACCTCCGCCGTACATGTTGTAATATAAGTGAGGTGCTACATGGCAAAGCGTCCATATGGATGATAAATCTGAAGGGGGTGACAATATCCAATCGACCCGGGCTCCTTCCAACCTGGCAGTCTGTCAATTTCTCAGAGTCTCTAAACAGAGAAGGCATCATTTACCCTTCTGTGCTCTCCGAGCTCTCCTCCGTATTGATCCCCCGCGATGTTGAAAAACAATCGGAGACGTGCCACTCTGTAGTCAAAGTGATCAATAATGTGAGCTTGCTTTGTGTTGTTTAATGTGTGCCGTACAGAGCTGATCGGGGTCTTTGAAGGCAATTTCTTTCATTTTTTTGTTTCATATATGTTTGTCCCAATTTGTTAAAATTGAAATCTAAAAACAAAATGTCTTTCAGCATCCTTCTCCATTATTTAAAACATACATTATTATGATTATGTATGTGATGGAGTTAAAGTATAGCTGTATCTACTAGATAGTTATTAGCTGGCATATCTGGTGTAATCCAAGTGTCCAGATCCCAAATTGATTTGAAAAGATGCTGTTCACATCCTTCACGCGCGGTTGAGCTCCTTCACCCAGATCAGATGGGATTTGTGCTAGTGCTCTTAGCTTAGCAGCTACAATGAAGATTTTGGCTTTAAAAGAGGTGGAAACACATTTTTTTAATGAATTTGAACAGCATGCAATCATTTGCACCATTTTAATCCTGAGAGTGACATCCAAATTGATTTGTGAGACTCTAAAACTTGAGTTAAGCATCAGCTATAAAGCAGAACATGTAATCAAGTCATTAACAGCGTGGAGAGAAAATTAACCCAACCTCTGGATTAGACAAACACTGCAGGCATACCTGTCTGATCCAGACCGCCTGATGTATGGGAACTGATGTACTCTCTTTGACAGTTTACAGGAGAACACCTGAACTAAGGTATTCCCCACAGACACACACACACACACACACACACACACACACACACACACACACACACACACACACACACACACACACCTGTGTCAGTGACAGACATCCTCTGCGTTGAATTCCTACCAGCCTGTGTAAGGTCTGAGCTGTGGGAAGACAGACAGCTGTGCAAAGCTCGCTGACCGTTCTGGTCTGTAATTCTGGGTAAAGTCCCTGTGACGACCTGCAGCGCTGCTTCAATGACAGGAGGCCTTCCTCAATGCAGACCGGTCCAAGTTCTGACTTGTGTGGTCGGAAATTCGAACTTGGCAGATTCATGTTGGGAATCCAGACTGCTGTGTGATCCGCTTGCAGATGAGGCGGCGAGCTCAGCTGGGCTCTGGCGATCATACTTCAGCACAACTGTGCCCTACTGTAGTGTCATCAAATAATCTCAACCTAAGGATATATATATATATATATATATATATATATATATATATATATATATATATATATATATATATATATATATACATATATTTCATCTTTGAGAGTGAGCCAAATTCATTTCTGTGAAAATATTGGTCAGCCAGTCGCCTCCTGGCTGTGTGAAGCGGCACTGTGTAACTTTTTTTTTTTACCTTGAAATAGCAGCTTCAGAATCATTGTGATGGTACACTGTTTTACCTCATCACTTGTTTCTGCAGTTTTAACTTCAGTGAGAGGGAAGAATCACAGTGTTTACGTACATGTTTACATCAAGATACAAGTTTTCAACACATTGCACTCAGAAAACTGTGGGGGGCGCCAAAATCTCTACAAAATTTCTACATAATGTTGCTTTAAATTTAAGTCACTTTATATGAACTTGTTAATATAGCTCAACAGCGAGGGTCCAGAAGTGGAAAACCCCCCATTTGTAATCTGATTTGAGGATTTTGATTGTCATCCATAATGTCACAACCATCAAAGAGAAACTTACCGCGAGCTAGTAGGTTCTGAAAAAGTCAGTATATCAAGCTTGTTCTAAGAAAAACTACATTACCCATAATTCTTAAGTGTAACAGTGAGGTTGCAGATGGATGAAGCCCACCTTTACTTTGGAGATATTTACTGCATGAGCAGCCATGATTTCTCTGTCTGATGCTGCAATTCTTTTTTTGATGAAAACTATGAAAAGCATCTAAAGGGGTGAAAATCACAAGATGATTAGTCCTTCACTCTTGAGATAATTATGGAGACAATCTGTTACCTTTTTTTATTTCTATTTTCCTTCAAAACCCTTAATGTAAGGACTTTCTGGAACATCCATGTCGGATTTACTTCCTGAGACGAAGCCGTTCCAAAAGCTCTGCAGCACAGATTTCCCCTCAGCGGATCAATGAATCTTAAACCGACGTATGTATTTTCCACAGATGTTCTGTTTTTTGTGTCTCCTTTCAAAAGGGCATTTCTGTTTTTTTGTTTTTTTTTGTGTTCTTCACAAAAGCGAATCCCCTCGCTGTTTCAGGTCAAAGTGAATACGCCAGACTTCTCAGGTTGTCTTGAAGGGCGTAGCAGTCATTGTCCCGCAGGAGAGGAGAATACCAGGCATTGTCCCAGTGTTGTACTGGATCACTGAGGGTACAGTACATGTGAAGAGCTGTCTTCAAATGGCCTGTTAACTCACCTGGATGGAATGTGTGTCTCTCTCTTTCACTCACCCACACACACACACGCACACACACACACACACACACACACACACACACACACACACACACACACACACACACACAGAATCGTGTCACTAAATTCCCCCAGACATCATCACCATTAAAGGCCAGAGAGGATTAAAGGAAGAGTTACAGGCAGGGCTTCTTTTTAAAGTCAGTCCAAGAGATTAAATCCAAAATTTTTGGAAGAAGCCGCCTCACTTTCCAGGCTGTGATCCTCGCATTCAGGCGGTCACAGCGTTTTAAAATGTCGGCAGCAACCGCAGTACATTTTCAGATGATCGGCAGTGAGGGTCGCCGTGATGGCTCCCGCTTCATCTGACTGATAGGTAGCAGAATTAGCGAGTCTGAAGTTCTCTTCAAGTTCCATCTTTCTTTGAACGCAGCTTCCAGTGGTGGCTTGCGCTGACATATAAACCACCAGTTTGTTGACATGAATGTGATTCTCTTTTACCGAGTGGGAGATAAGCTGTCAGAAATTCCAGATATCCCTGACGCGTAATTACAAGAGGGATGAGAAAAGATTTTCCTCCCTCGACTGCTTGTAATTTTAACCTTTTTGACGTGTATGTGGCACGGGCCGTGAGTGTATTATTAGAACTAGAAATCAAAGTCGGGGATGGCACTGACTCCTTCCAACGAGAGTTAGTTCATTTCCAGCCTTGTTTCCATGTTGTGTGGTCCGCTGTATAAACTGGAGGCATGAGCATCTTTTTCTCTGTACCCTCCTGCTTATTGCCTTAACATAGAGATGATGTTACATTTATGAAAATAGCTTTATTTGGCTCTTAAGCCCAAATTCTGAGTGTAAAGCCTTGTTAGCAATACAGTTATTTTGCAGTGCTTTGAGCTAAATGTTCATGCTAACATGCTCGCAATGACAACCTAAATGTTAGTCGGTGGTTTCTCTTGCGATACTGTGGCGATCCTGGTGCTATCGCAATGCCATTCGTCGTTTATCTGACGGAGACAGAGAAGGAAGCATGGATTCACGTTCACAGTTTAACGCTTGATCGATAGCACCGCTAACATTAGCGGCGCAGGCTAACGTTAGCAAACAGTGTTCCTACGGTGACATTCTGTAGAGGAGCTGTGCAAACCCCAGCAACTTCAGTGCTGGGCTTGAGTTAAACGTCAGCCGTCACGTCCCGTTGAAATACGCAAAAATGTGGGACTATCATGCACAAATCGACGATGACAATGTTCATGCTCATGCTGGTAGTACAGATAAAAATAAGTACTATTATAATTACTATAAATGCCATTGAGCTTGTTTGATGTTGGATGCACTGACTGTCAAAGGATTTACAAAACGTTGTTGTTTAATGGGGCTCTGTGAGAAAAATGCCATCGCGCCACAGGAATTTTTTAGTTGGTCTGCCACTGGGAAAAATGACAACAATGCTCTTTTTTTGACTGCATCCAGCTGTATCTGCGAACACAACTGCGCTTTAACACCCTGCTGCGATAGTGCCACGCCACACCTGGGACATAAACCTGGTCTGGACACACCTCTTTACTCTGTCAACAAAACAACTTGGAATAAAATAAAAAAAAAAAAGCTGCAGCAACGACTGCATGTCTTTGATTGACAGTTAATCTTGTTAGGCACGGAAAACACCGCAGGAATTTGTGTACGTCTTGAAGTCAACAAACCCCTGCAGATTACCAATTTCAAACAAAGCACAGACATCCACCAATAGGAGAGCCCGTACAGTCCCGGCATCTGTGCACTGTGGCTGCGTGTTGTGTGAAAGCCAGTGGCAGGGCCATACTCTGAGCCATAACTGCAGGGCAGAGCTCTGCGGCGGGCTGAGTAAGTATAGGGCCCGGCAGCACTGTACATTATCACATGGGTGTGGCTACGAGCTCGCTGCTCGAAAAATTGTTTTCAAGTGAGGAGTAAAGACAGCATGGTAGGTGCCAGGCATGCCTGCACAGGATCATCGCCTCGCTGTGTGACACGGGGAAACTTTGGGGGGTGACTATAAAAAACTGTTTGCCGTTTAAAGATGCACTACCTAAAACTACTACTACAAACTAAATAAACATCTTTGTTGTCATAGCTTAATAAGCAGAATAAACAAACTGACCTTTTGCTTTGTTTATATGTGGCGGACCCTGACACCTTTCTAGCTTCACACAGTATTCTGGGGACCTTATTGTCCGCTGAGAACAGCTTGTTTATTCAGTTATGGAACAAATTATTATTTCTGAGTTTGTATTATGACGTCATTAATATTGTAAATATCAACATTCTGAGTTTTAATTTCTTCTCCAAAACTACAGAGTGCCCCTTTAAAGCTGAGTCATCACAGAGGGAAAAGGTGAGTGTGGCTGCTTCCATGAAACTCGACCTGATGCCCTCCTGCCTTATCATATTTCCACTTTTACTGCAGGTCATTGTTGTTAAACAGCGGCCTTTGTCCCTAATGAAACCTCACAGTTTATATATGTCGGTCAAAAGGAGCAAGGGCAGCCTTTTTTGTGTTAATATCCTGACAGATTTTGTATGATTTTTTAAAAATCTTTTGTTATTGATTGTGTAAACTGTGATGGAGAAAAAGCATCTTGGCTGAGGGAAGTGAAACTGAAGGGAACGAATGGACTACAGATAGTTATTGTTTCTCGGAAACATTCTGGTCCTGCACTCAAAATATTTCGGCATTATAAACATCCTCTCTGTGTAATAGGATGGGGGGGGGAATCCATAATAATCTGTAGATCTGTGCTGACAGCATGCTGACCAATCGTATGACTTCAGCTTTTTTTTTTGAGCCCATTCGAACGCTGCAGTAGGAGATAACGCCGTTCAGACTCAGGTGTGTCATGCAGCGTTTGAGGTCCAGACAAAACATCACGGAGAGAAACAAACGTATCACTTGACAAGATCAAGAGCAAAAATAGCTGAAACAAAATGTTACATTCGCTGAGACGAGGAGTCGTGTTCTCCTGCAATTTGACAAAGCTTTAAAAACAATCCTCCGAAATAGAACACCATACAATGCAGGCTGAAAAAGAAGGGATGTTTTCTCGTCTTAAAACTCTTGATTTTACAATGTCCACTTTTTGGAACAGGAAGGAATACAGCTGTGCATTTTTGAGGGTTTGAAAAGGTTTCATGAACCCAAAGTTTTTACAATTTCCTGTCTCCATACAAAACTCAGGGTCCTTGAACTAACACAAACAGCACCACAACTGGAACTGTGAGGTCTTTATGCGCCTGCACTCGTTCGTCGAGGAATTGATTTCTATAATCAAGATCAGGTGTTTTTCTGAAGGAAAAACAGGAAAACAGCTTGCCTGCTAAAAATAAAAAAAAGAATGAAAGAAAAAAAAATGGAGGATATTGTCAGTTTTTTACTGCTTTAGTGGCGATGAAACAAGATATAACATGTTAGCTGAGCCTCTCTGAATCCAGGCCATGGAAAGCGCTTACATAAGGACGTTAGCTTAATGTAATTATGTATGGCAACATGATTAAAACATTTGGGAAAGGACAGGTAAGTTGCTTGCTGAATCTGTCAGCAAGCAACTTACCTGTCCTTTCCCAAATGTTTTAATAAAAGATGCTTTAAGAGGCCTTGTGAATATATCCTTCTTGAAGCCATGCAGTGGTGTAGGGATGACACATTTTTGTACGCTAACCCTGAAGTTAGCATCGCCCTGGTTCCCTGGACAGCAAGCCTGTGAGATTTTTCCCATTGGATTCTGGATAATTGCAGGTGAAAATGTCTGTGGCAAACACTTTTTGTTCAGCCAGTTCACAGATTAACTTAATTAAATAATAAGAGGTAATAAGCTTATGTTTGGCTTGTAAAGTTGTAAAGTTAGAAAAGTTTGCCTGCAAAGAGAGACTAGTGAGTAGATGAGCCTATCTGTGAATAAACTACATTTAGGAGACATTTTTGTCCAGCAGCTTACAGTAATTCAAACACAGATGACGGTGACTGCCACTTTAGGTGCAGTATCTTGCCCACGGATGCTACAACATGCAGACCAGAGACTGACACAAAGATGGCAGAAAGATGACCACGAAGGGATTCGAACCCTCAATCTTCTGATCCGAAGTCAGACGCCTTATCCATTAGGCCACGCGGTCAGGTGCTGCTGCTCTATTGTCCCATTTAGCTACTTCTTAGCTGTTTCTCAGAACATAATGGTTCAGTTGAGGGAAAGTATTCACATGAAATCAAATCAGGATTGACAACTGTTTTTGATTGAGTATGAAAAAATTATGCGATTAAAGAAGCTATATGTAAGAATTAGTCACCTGTCAGACTCTGACTCAAGACAAATGGAGCAGCATATTATCAAAATGACTGTTGCTGCTGTTAGCTAGTTAGCTCATTTAGCCGTGTGTCTCGTGGTGCAGAGTGGGAGGTCGACGCTCCAGGGTAGTGTTGGTGTTAAGGCTGCTGGCTTTTGAGCAGAACGGTATCAGCTGGTTAGCAAGCTAACTTCAGTTGATATCGCCGCTACACAATTCATAGACACCGTAACAGGGAAATCATGTCTTTAAATTCTGTTGAAAATTTTAGCTAACTTAGTCAACTAATAGTTAATTTTTTCAAACCTTTTTAACAAAAATGTGCACATATTGCACCTTTAATGTAATAGTCAGCAACTGATCGATTAACCGTCTCACTACTAATCTATTCCTTTTACCTCGAATCTTCATGTGAAGTTAGACAAAAACAAGTTAGGTCACCGGCCAACAGCTCAACACAGGACTGAGGTCGGAGTACAGGTGACGTCAGACCCTTTTAACGACAGTGGAGCTATCAGCTGATCTGCCGCTTGAATCCGCAGCAGTAAGCAATCAGCTCCTCTGATAGGTTATCTAACAGGTGTAACTCAAGCTAATAAAGACCACCGTGTAAAATGTGCCGATTAGAGCTGCCTCCTGCTCGGTTATGTGAGTCTGCCTGTGTGTTCCTCTCGTGCAGGCATCGCCCGATGACCTTTTTTCCCGTCTGCATCAAAAAAACAAACGCTGAGCCAAGAATCTTGGACGGCACGCTACGGCTCCTGTGCGATTTACTGCGCCGCGTTGTAGAGGATCTCCAAAACCATACGATTTCCATGATCTACGGTCATGATGTCATTCATGCAACAAAGACTGGCCTATAATCATCCTGGTCACTTCTTCTCTCTGCTATGAAATTCCACAGCGGAGGATGATATATCAGACTCCGGACCTCGGCTGTAAATATAGAGCCATGCCGCGCTGGTAGACCATCTGAACCATCAGAAGCCAAGGACAAAACGAAAAAGACTAATAGTCTCATCGGCCTCTCACGGTGTTTGTGTGGATGACTAAGTTGGAAAAAAGTGCTTTTTTTAGAGCTGTAACTTTATCAACACGCCTCAGAATCTTTTTATTTGATTGTATGATGCTTTAAGCTGCAGAAATCAATGGACTGTGGTGCACAAGGGGGGAAAACCTTGAAAACTAGCCAGATCTCCAGCAGCCTCGCTGCAGAATTATACCTCTGTGAGCTTGAGCCTGACCGACTGAAAGAGACAGGCAGCCTAAACAAACATGACCCCCTTAACCACCAGAACCACACACAAACAATGCTCACTCACTCACACACACACACACACACACACACACACACACACACACACACACACACACACACACACTCACACACACACACACACAGCAGCGTCTGCTCTCCAGGTCTGCAGCGGGAGGCCCAAAAGAAAAGCTCCTGATTAAATAGTTTCAGAGCGTGCGTCGCTCCGGCTAGGGGGAACTCTGCGGCTTTGAAGCCAGTTTCTGTGTTTGGCCGTTATCAGCGCCCGGGCCTGAAGATAACGCAGTTGGACAGGACTCACAGACGGTGTTTACAAACAGTCAGCGGCGATGTCAGGAGGCATTCAGTGTGAAGCAGAAATGCTGCTCGGCGATGATCGGGCTAGATGTGGCATGAAACCTGGATGTGCGTCTACCTGCAGCTGCCAGACACGCCAAGGGGCACTTTGTGTAAACTTTGAATCGGTTCAGAGCTGCTCCTGTTTTTCATCTGGTGGCTGTTAAAGGTTCAGTTCACCCAAATTAGACTTCTCGAGCAGTGTTTAGAAGTGCAGATTTTCTAAACCCCAACACGATGGAGGTGAAAAAACAAAACATTTTTGGCTCTCAAAGCATCCAAAATGTACGTTTTCAAACTCCACACAGTGGCGGCCGCACCGGTTCAGCTCGGGTCTGGCAACGGACACTTTATTGCACGTCCGTCTGTCATCTCACTCTCCTTTACTTGCTGTCATCTGTCTACTTTTAATGATCCAATAAAGGCATGAAATCCCCAACAAAATCATTTTAAAAGCTTATCTTTCCAGAAACAATGTTGTGGTCTTTCCGAGTAGCTATTTTCTACTAGGAGAGCCTCTGGTGACTCCAAAGGCTCTCCACTGTGTGCTATGTTCAAATAGGAGGCTATATCAACCCTATAAGCAAAAATAAAGCAAAACATATTGAAATATATCGCGAAATAATTAGTGTCTTGAATGCAGACTTAAATAAAAAAGTAATGCATGTGTTGGAAAAATTCAACAGCAGCAGTAGAGTGAGGGATTCTTGATAGCAATGTCAAAGGTGTTCAAATTAAGGTTACAGCATCTGAAAGGCCGTCCTCGCACATTTCCAATGTGTGACCATTTTTGTAACTTTCTGAAATTGACATTTTGACAAAAATCTCCCAGAGAAAGACAGCAGGGTCTGAACTTCTCTCCTGAACTCTTTTTTCTTTCCACACACAAGTCCTTCTGTCACTTTCCGTCTGTAAAATAAGTGCAGCACCATGAAAAAAGACTGTCTGACCTTCTTACAGCGTATTTCGCAGCACCTTCTAGTATCTGAAACGGTGTCGTATGCCTTTAGACCATCACTGGATGACATTTTGTACACGTCAAGTAAACTCTGGCCTTTGGCTTCCAACTGATGTCCCTTTCAATTCTCTGGACTGAGTCGCTGCTGACTAGTCCTTTTGGAAAACATTCTAAAACACACACTCCTCTCGAACAGCAGTATTATGAAATACCGTTGTTACATGTAGACACATGCAGAACATATAAACACTCAATCAGAGCTGTTGTGAAATGTCACAGAAAGGCGATATGTCAGTAAAGTCCCTCATTGCTTTCTAACTCAAATCCCATCTGGAGCCGAAAGGTGTCGATACGTCGGCGTCTGCGCCGCCCGTTCGCTGACTTATTGAGCAGCAGCTCAATGCTCTGGATCTGCGAGGATGATGTATGGGGAAACGCTTGCGGGATCCGCAGGGACCTGAGAGATGCTGCTGACTGACACTGGGGACGCGGGGGTCTCGGTGAGCCGGGGCGCTGCGGTCCACAGGCACCGCGTGTCAGGACATCAAGATGGATGGTGCAGATAGACGGTGCGTCCAGAGGCTTGGGGCTAATTCAGCCCAGATGCTGAGTGACTCTCGTCCCATTGATGGACTGGTTAGCTGACAGTTTGACTCTTTCAGACACATTGAAAGATTTCGTTAACAGACCTTCTTTTCTGAACTCAACATGCAAGTAGGAACTACTCATTTACTCATTTGGAATACCACTCAACCCTCAAAGAAACAGCTTGAGTAGCATAAAGGAGGATTGTTTCTGATTTGGCTTGAGACTGTAAAGTTTGTAGAACCCTATATTTCAGGGTTGGGGTCAAATAAACACTTGTGACTTCTTTTAACTTGCTTCTGTAAGTTAACAGTCGTACCGCATTCAACTGACATCTCATATGGAATGCCATCTGTTCCTAAACCTTACCGAGTAGTTTTGTTTAACCTAAAGATGCAAGATGCACAGGCAGGCAGGTGGTGTAACAAATAAGGGAGACAGGAGAGCTATTGTCAAAGTATGAAAACCAAAATCCAGTGTCCAAAGTTCAATATTCAAAATGCAGGTAACAAAAGACAGGTAAAGGAAAGTCCAAGGAAAAAAGAGAAATACAAAACCAGTAAACCACAGGGATCAGGTCGGGAACACAGGAACACAGGCGGGAAACAGAACATTGGGAACACAACTGACCAGGAAGCAGAAAGTGACAACAAGACAAAATAAAACAGGAAATAACTAACCAAAAGCCCCAAACTACGACAATTTAAAAGCCCTCTGCAAAGATCAAACTAGCAGTAAAAAATTCTGAGAAACAGATTTGAAATCATCAAAACGGCGCTCCTAGTTTGGCAACATTAACAATATTGTTTAAAGAAAAAACTGAACGGAAATACAGAGTGGAAAAAACACTTTGCAACCCTGTCCAGTATGTGCCAGACCTCTGGACCACGACTCATACTAGAGACTAAAAAGTCAGAATATCTTGTTGTCTGCAGCATTTTCAAAATAAATTCCCTCAATTTTATGTGGGTGTGATATTTTGTTGTGGGGAACCTCCCCTTCAGCCATCTAGCTTTTAAATCCATTAAAAGGTGAAGAGTGATTAACACATGAACAAACACAGAAAAAAGATTATGTCTATGAACACTTTCTCACACGGCACTTCTAAGTTACTCTCGCATCCATCAAATTGCATCATTTTGCTCCAATGTTTAACATAAATCATACGCGGGGAAAATAAATCAAGGTATAAGACGTCCGCCCTGACGGAAAACTATTTGGCTGCCAGTAGCCGTTAAGCACAATGTTATTACTTTTGTGCAAAATGACATCACACACACCGACTGACAGCAAGTTTGGGCAAGTTGGTGAGGCATCTTCACTCCAAAGATGTAAACCACAACACATTTGTGACATCATCCTGAAAACAGAGGTTATCTGACTTCCTGTCAGCCACGACACCGCTAACACGCTCCAATGCTGGCGTGGTAAAACCCTCCGTGTGAAGCAGCTGCCCCCTATGAGTCAAGGCATTTCCATCCAAAGGTTTAATGTGTGTGTGTGTTTGTGTGTGTTTTGGCAGCCGTGCCCCCTAATATGCCCTAATATCCATGATGTCATCCACCTGTTTTATGGCTCGGGGGGCAGCGATGACTGATGGGACAATTTTGGATAATCATCTTATCTGATCTGGAGCTCATGAGCTGAAACCCGAAAGAAATTACAGGCCGTAAATTTGAAAAGTCGCCTATTCCGAAATACTCTGGGGGTTTATCCACTTTGGGAAAAATTGTGTTTCTTCAAGTCTGTTTCTATGAAATAATGTTCATCACGTCTGGGAAAAGTGTTTGTTTTCATTAAGTACTCGAATTTAGTTTAATTGACTCTTTCAATCATTTTGCGGTTAGGGGATTTCTATCTGAGCTGTGTGTGTTGAATGGAAGGTTCACCTGTACGGCCCAGAAAGGTAAGGTGATGGTCCCTCCCTTTAGGAGGTGCAGCTGCCCTCTGAATAGCCTTTCTTTTTATTGTGTAGGCAGCTCTTTTATGTCTATGCAAAATAAATAAAAATTCTCTCACTGAATCAAACATTAACCCGTCTTTAAAACATCTCAGGGCCGCCAGGTTAATGCAGCTCTTGAGCAACCCAAGGGTGTACCGTCTGACCTTCGTGGAGACTTACCATTGACCCCAAGTTCTGTGTAAAAGAAGAGTTCACACTTCTTTGAGAGAAAGATTTCTCTTCCGTGGACATCGACAGAAAACACAGTGTGAAACCCGAACTGTAAATATGAGTCATACAGCTGTGATGAGAGCATGAATTATCGCTCATGTATTTGTCACGTAGTTGAGCGTGAAACGCCAAGAGGAAGCATGTTATGAACCGCATCTCTGTTCAGGTCTGTTTGGTAGTTAGCATATTTGTGGTCAAGACACCTTGTTGGTGCCAAAAACATTCCTTTGAATTCTGGATTACTGGGAAGTGGACTTGTAAAGCAGTGACGGGAAGGTTGTTATCATTTATCTCTGTCAACCTGAGAGGAAAGAAAACGTGTGTCATAGTATATTTTCTTTTTCCTGAAAATATCACAATACAAATAAAATATAGTCAGGTGTTGGTAAATAAAAAGAATGGGGGAAAAAAGACAGCAGGGCTAAAAGAGAAGAACATCACGAGAGAAAGGTAAGTCAAGACTCAAAGGTTCAAAGCAATGCATTGTGGGAAACACTGAAAATCACAATCACGCAGTAGAGATACAATGATGAAGCTAAAAATGAAAAGTATAGCAGCAGTTTTGATCATTTTTGGAAATCATACCGAGTCAAGAGGAGAAAGTAGAGAGGCAAGCAGAGCATTTTGCTGCTAAAAAGAACCAACAGAAAGACATATTTTAGCCACCCAAAAGAGGGCCTGCGTCAATAAAATATCTATATCCGTTTAAGTGTATGCCTATGTTTTGAAAATGTTTGGCACTTTACATTTCTGTCGGACAGAAAACTGAAAGTCAGACGGTAACAGCAACACATTTTTCGAGGGAATGTAGCACCAAAGGAACCGGCTGTCTGACGGCAAGAAATGGCAAAATGTTCAAAACATAGCGTACACTAACAATGGAAGGCCCCCAACAATCACCTCAAGCAGCTGTTGAAGAATGGGGGAAGAAGTTGGTCTGAGAATCCTGAGTAAAGCTGTTGTAGGAAGCAGAAGTGAACTTTAAAATAAATGACAGGTTTTACTAGTCAGTACATGAAAAAAGCAAATTACGGCTGGAATGCACCAAACTTCACAGACCGATGGAAAAAACAGTGCAAGACGATTTGATGGGTCTTTAATTACAGAACTCACCTCAGTTATCTGATCTCATCTCCTCGCCGAGCACTTTTATGCTTATCTCACACAGCCACCCGGGCTACTGTGGAGTCTGAAAGGCAGAGCATAACACAGCCGCTGCCAAGGCTGTGGGTTTGATCGCTAGCGGGACCACCTATGCTAAAAATGCATGCGCAGAAAACATCCACCGAATGGACTGCGCTGTGCGAAGACAACAAACTGCTGAGGGCTCGCCTGCCAAGACAACACAAGAGGAAATTTACTCAGCCGTGACTCGATGCAAGGTCGGGCTCCTCCACCACACTTGAGGGCTGAAACTCATTTGAATACCTTTGGCAGCCTTGCAGAAGTTCGAGCTGGATGGACGTGGAGAAGGGCGCTCCAGAATATTCAAATTGTTGATGCTGAGGGTTCAACGACATCGTACGAATGTTATGATGACCTCTCGTAATTGCACGCTACAAGGAGTGATGTTTTGAAAGAAAATAGGCTTCAAGCTTTACTTGTCTGTGGTGAGAGCAATAAAATGGAGGTCTGTGTGTGTCTATTTGTGTGTGTTTTAGAGTGTGTGTGTGTAAAGACATCAATACATCAATGCAAGCGGTAGCTTAAGGTGAAAAGAGATGTGAGAGATGTGTCGTGTCCAAGAAGAGTACGGCAGACAGTGTGTTGATTGGCACATATGTTTTTCCTGGGATTGTATTTGTGTTTGTGTATGTGTGTGTGTACTTCCTTTGTAATGATAGCCCTCAGTCTCTCTCCAGGCGGCCAGGCTACTCCTCTAAACCTCAGGGTGTTTGCCAACCCCCAGAGCCCAGAGGATATGGCTTGCAGCTGGGCCACAGAGAGAGCCCGGGCCCCTGTCCGCCACTGACACAACCAATATCATAATTAATGCATGACAACAAACACAGTCTGTGTTCATATATGACAGGAAGCTTCTACACGTGCAGCGGTGGGAACATGCAGGTAGTGTGCCACATATGTGTGTCACAAAATGTTAATATCAGACTTTTCAGTAACTGGTGAAACTAGGGGACCGGCTCCGTCTGTGGAGGAGTGGATGCGATGTAGAGGGATGAGAGCTCCACCTATAGGTCGAACTGGAGAAAACCAGGTTGTCTGCTAAAAAGTTGTAAGACTGCCCCACACACCTCCGGCAAGGCCAAACAGTCCAATTTGGTCTAGTCCAGTCCAATATCAATGTCTACAAACCTGCATTACTCTAAATATTAAACCAGACATAATTAGTTAACCATATGTTATGGATCCTCGTGAATATGAGATACCAGCCACCTAAATGTCCCTGTTTATTTCCATGAAGATCCATGCATTATTCACAGATAAATTAATGAAAATGTAAAAAAAAAAAAACCCTATCTCACAATTTTAAAGAAATCATTCATCTGGATCTGCACCAAAAGTTAATGGGGCTCTATTGCTGGCTGAGACCCATCCTCCACCCACATTTCATTGAAATCTGTTCAGTAGTTTTTGTGTAATGGTGCCCACAAACCAACACGCAAACAAAAGAACCTGGAACATGAAACACAAAAAACAAGACCTCCTCTGCGAAGGAAAAACATTATGACATAAAAGATCTCTTTCATTTAAGTAGCTACATAAGACTACAAATACAGTCTGTGAAAGTCCCGAATTGAAAATATTGTAAGTGTTACTAGGTAAAAGTGCTTTAAGTATCAAAAGTGTCCAAAGTTGTACATGCTCACCATCTGTTTTGAGTGTTAAATCTTAAAAGCATTTTTTTCCTCTGATTTGCAGTGAAATACCTACATGTAGTAAATAAACAGAGAGAGAAAGAAGACAAAAATCTATCAAACTATAATTTATTTCTGGCATTGTTATTGTTCCTCCATATGAATACACTGCCAGCGGTGGATAAATGCGAGCTATCCTTTATCATACTAAACTCTTGACTTGGATGTGAGAAGTAAAATGCGAATACACATGAGTTCTGAGAGACGGGGTGCCCCCAGAAACCTTTTTTAATTGGAGGGCCAGAGGTGGCCACTGAAAATGTTGTGGTGGCTACAAAAAAGCTGGGGGTTGTATACTAACAGATGGTGAAAAACCACCTGGATGGCTGTTAATTTAATCTCCTTTACAGTATTGATTTACTGTAAATGTAAAACATCAGATAGAAGCATGATATACACACACTTCTCATGACCCCCGGTCCCGGACCCTCCTTGGGGACGCCACTTCGCTGTCACTGATTATTTCGCACAGGCAAAACATATTGGTTCAAGTAAAGCGGCTTACAGTAGGTGACGAACAGAAACAAAAATGTAGCTGAGTCATGTAGCAGATTAACAGTGTTTCTTATGCTATTGCGTAGTTGTGAAATAAGCATACGAAAGTGCAGCCTGATGAGAAATCTGGATTCTTATAGTGCATATATCATACAAGTATAGTTACATTTAACTTCGGGAGGTAATAGAAGTAAATGACGCAATATAATGTCAATTAAAAAAAATATTAAAAACCTGCTACATTGTTTTTTAAAAACAGTTTTGTTGCTAAAATCACATGCGTCTACTGATACTTCTCTTAAGAGCGGCATAATATTAATAACAAATCAAAGTTAACATGTATTTAACGATGAGGTATTCGAGGAATGTAACTTCTTTTTTGGGAATATTTGCAGTGTGTGGTCCCGTCACTGTGTCACAGACCGGTCAAAGACTCTTCGGCGGACAGGTCGTCCCTCTCGGGCTTTTTCTCCTGTCCACGTCACCCGCTGACCGGACCTGTTCATCGATCCTGGACCTAGCAGCAGATACAGCAGCCGGAGGGGAAGCTCAGACCTCGCTCTTTATTGCTTGTCGTTGCCTGCGACGGAGACAGAAGACAAACACACTTACTGCCACTCTGCAAGCATGTGGATTCTCAATTACAGCAAAACTTGAACTCTGACACTTTGTGCAAACCGGCCTCTGATGTCTCATGTTTTTGGGAGGGGATAGTGAGATTATTTTCATGATGTGGGAAAACTTCCCACATCCCACCTGGCTACGCCTTACTAACGTCTGTGGTCATCTTGCCTTTGCTGGGGACAAACTTGAGCGAGTGGCTGAATATTCAGAAACGCGATACTCCCTCCTGTGGGCCGTCATTCACAAACTCGTGGCCCAGACCGTTCCCACACTTGCCACACAGAACCTGCACGCATGAAACACAATCACATCAGTTTCTGACCGTCGCATCAGCAGCAGTAAAACAGAGAGGGCTCAGAAACCCACTATATGAGATGTTAAGTTGTACCTTGAAGGCTGTTAGAGTCTCCATCATCTTGGTGACGCTGTCCTCCCGGATGGTGTCGGTGAAAGCCGGCCAAGGAGACGAGTGGGGGAACTTGGACCGGCTGGAGAACAGCGGGTGGCTGCACTGGGAGCACACGTACATACCTGCTGGGGACAGTCACTGTTAACAGTCGGTGCATCGTTTCACTTGCACCTGAAAAAAACACCTAAAGATAAAATAATACTTCAGGGCAGTGGTGGTTACCAGCGTGGGTATCAGTGCCCCAGATAGATGCCAAGGTAGGTCTGAGGGGCCACAACAAAAATTTATTTTTTAGCTTTTAGCCTTTTTTTTTTTTTGCATTTCTTTTATTGAAATACTCAAATAAATAACCAGAGAGGGAGAAAAAACTCTTTCTCAACAGAAAGTGAAGAACTATACTTTTTATGACGTCTGTGTATCAGTGTCGCAGATCTTAGCATGCTTACCAGCTAGCCTCGCCTGCTCTCAGTCAAAAGCTCCAGTGTATGCTCTCCAAGTCTGCACTGGTAGCTTCACGGCTAACTGAGCTAGCTAGCTAAGGGCAGCTACAGTTAGCAGCAGCTACTCTGGGGATTTGCTGCCAGGTGTTTGTTTTCAATCTGACAGGAGGCCAGTCTTTACACACTGCCCCTTTATTGTTCAGGGGTCACACTCCCACTTAAAGGTTAGAAACACTATAATAGGGCCATTTAACTTTAAATAAATATAGCTTTGAGGCTATTGTAACTTTATTTCAAAATCAAAATAACTTATATATGACCGGTCTTTTAGTGACCGTTATCAAATGTGACCAAAATCATGGAGTAAAACTAAAAAATAAAGGTGTGCTACTCCTCATCGATGGCCTATAACCTCAGCTGTTGTCACGTCACCTGACCTTCGTCGTCACTCATCACTGTGATATAACACAGTCACTGAACGTCATTTTGCACATTAAAGATAGTTAATTTGTATCCAATAACTATCTACACAAACAGGCCAGACACAAAAACGTTGCTCCTTTTAATCCAGACCACCTGGAGGTTACGTCACAGCAGCAGCCTGCTCACCCAGTTTGAAGTGATCCTTGTAGATCTCGCTGCCGATGAACCGACAGAAAGACATGTCTGCGCGGGTCGGGGGCAGGTCGGATAAATCCTGATCTGGATCGGGCTTTTCCTTCCAACGGAGGTTGACAGCCGAACCGCGGACACGGTGCTGCTGTCTGCTCCTCCCGTGTGAAGTGATCCAGGCTGGAGGTTTAACAGCGGCTCCGCCCACCGCCGTGATCAGCTCCGCCACCAGAGGTCAGTGTCGGACAACAGGAGGACGACTGGAGCCAAGATCAGTCATCACGGAGGGGAAAGATCAGCCTGGAACACACTGTTCCTCCTATTTCAAACTATTTCTTTGACAATACCATCTATGTCTACACTAAAATCTATCATCTAGATTTGAATAATCATGAGGTGTCACCTCTTAAATCGTAATTTCCCTGAGTTGTACTCAAATTTAAGATTAATCTGAATCAGCAAATGACCATATTTTCCAGTAAGCTCATCATGACTGTAGTCTCTGTTACCCTGACATAAGGTTAAGTATGTTCTCCTCTTACTCAACTTTTAATATAACATTCTGACAATGTCAATTTGTTAACGTTATATTGTAAAAACCAAAATCCTCAGGGGACACATCATGTAAAAATGTAAACCTCGACCATAATCGGGACTGTGTCACATTCAGGGTTCACGGATAAGTTTGCCCCAAAGTGATAGTTCAGTCATTATCTGTGCACCCTGATGCCGATGGAAAGTCACATGCAGTTTTGTGGCCCGGTGAAACAAGCTTTGCAGCGTTCTTTAATCAACTGAAGCAATGGGGACTTGTTTTAAATGTAAAAAACAAATAAACCCAACCAAAACAAAACTGAAAATGGCTCCATAAACCATGTCCAACGTAATGAAGTCTCAATAAGCACGGAGATCACAAGTTTATATGAAAACATTCTTCACGAAAAGAGTTAGCATGCAACCCGTTTCATGTTTTAAAACAGGTCCCACTGAAGCTGCTTAGAGAACAAAAATGCGTGTGATGTGATGATCTGATTTGCTTGTTATGTGATGCAAATTTTTAAATCATCATGCATTCAGTAAACAAGAACTTGCTCATTTTATTGTTAACTGGGTTTGATAGCTTAGAAACTAAAATACCTTCATCATCATGTAACATGTAAGTGCACACTCTGTTCTTTAATGTTACTGAACAAGAGAAAGAAATGATGAATCACATCACAGTTATTCCCTAAAATACATATTACAATGGGAAAGTAGAATCACACAGACAGTGAACCAATAATATGAATTTATTTCAGTAGTTGTCATCTCAGACCAGTGCGTATGTTATCTGTGCCAGACTTTTATTAAGCGCATAGCCCTGTTTGCTTTTTGTTTTATAAATAAAACAGAGTTTTGTCATGAAAATTAATATCAGTTTCTTGGTAGAAGCCGGGAGAGAACTCATATGATATTTATCTGTCCATTGCAGGTCTGTGTCCTTCATTCATACTTGCAGTAGTGCTTAAGCGCCTCTGGCAGCTCCAGCCAATCAATGGCCATCCTGTGGACAATGTGCTTCTGGATGGCCTTCCTACACAACGTCTGCAAGGATGAGACTGAAGCAATGGAGACATAGGCCAAAAAAGACAAAAAGACAGTGGATTAGCAGAATAAATAAATTGGAAATGTAGTTAAAGCATTAATTAATTGGTGAATGGGTCCTTGTGCCAGAGACAGTTAATGTACCTCTTTAAAGCAAAGTCAGTCAAAAGACTACAAAGAGATTCAAAATGATCACAGAGAGATGCAAACAACCACATAGAGATGGTAATGAAATGTAAAGTGATGTAGAACAACTACAAAGAGATGTGAAGTGACCACAAAGAGACTTAAAACAACTACAGAGACTCAAACAACCACAAAGAGACTCAAAACAACCACAAAGAGACTTAAAAACAACTACAGAGACTCAAACAACCACAAAGAGACTCAAAACAACCACAGAGATTCAAAACAACCACAAAGAGATTTAAAACAACTACAGACACTCAAAACAACCACAAAGAGATTCAAAACAACTACAGATACTCAAAACAACTACAAAGAGATTCAAAACGATCACAAAGAGACTTAAAAACAACTACAGAGACTCAAACAACCACAAAGAGACTCAAAACAACCACAGAGATTCAAAACAACCACAAAGAGATTAAAAACAACTACAGATACTCAAAACAACCACAAAGAGATTCAAAACAACCACAAAGAGACTTAAAAACAACTACAGATACTCAAAACAACCACAAAGAGATTCAAAACGATCACAAAGAGACTGAGAATGACCACAAACATTCAACTGACCAAAAAGATATGCTAAACTACAAAGAGATGCTAAACAACCACAAAGAGATGCTAAACAACCACAGAGACTTAAAAACAAATACAGATACTCAAAACAGCCACAAAGAAATTCAAAACAACCACAAAGAGACTGAGAATGACCACAAGCATTCAACTGACCAAAAAGATATGCTAAACAACTACAAAGAGATGCTAAACAACTACAAAGAGATGCTAAACAACCACAGAGACTTAAAAACAAATACAGATACTCAAAACAACCACAAAGAGATTCAAAACGATCACAAAGAGACTGAGAATGACCACAAGCATTCAACTGACCAAAAAGACATGCTAAACAACTACAAAGAGATGCTAAACAACCACAAAGAGATGCTAAACAACCACAAATAGATGCTAAACAACCACAGCGAGATGCTAAACAACCACAGAGACCCAAAATGAAGTCAAAGAGATGCAAAACATCCACAAAGAGACACTTAACAACCTCAAAGAGACACAAAACAACTGCGGAGAGACTCAAAACAACCACAAAGAGACTTAAAAACAACTACAGATACTCAAAACAACCACAAAGAGATTCAAAACGATCACAAAGAGACTGAGAATGACCACAAGCATTCAACTGACCAAAAAGATATGCTAAACAACTACAAAGAGATGCTAAACAACTACAAAGAGATGCTAAACAACCACAGAGACTTAAAAACAACTACAGATACTCAAATCAAACAAAAAGAGACTTAACAACAATCAGAAAGAGACTGAGAACGACCACAAACACTCAACTGACCAAAAAGACATGCTAAAAAACTACAAAGAGATGCTAAACAACCACAAAGAGATGCTAAACAACCACAAATAGATGCTAAACAACCACAACGAGATGCTAAACAATCGCAGAAACCCTAAATGAAGTCAAAGAGATGCAAAACATCCACAAAGAGACACTTAACAACCTCAAAGAGACACAAAACAACTGCGAAGCGACTCAAAACAACCCCAAACAGATGTGAAGTGACCACAAAGTGCCTGAAAAATAATCACAAAGGAACACAAAACAACCACATAGACGCAAGGTAACCACAGAGAGATGCAAAACAACTATAAACGACATCTCTGAGTCGTTTCTGTGTCTGAGAGCTCTGGTTCACCCGGGAAATGTTGAAAGAGTCTCTGTCAGCATGCAACCAGTAACATGTCTGTGCCCAGGGGCCCATTGTTTCATTATCAGTCCATGATTCAAAATATCACTGCAACACTCACATCCATACTCCACCTGGACTATTTGGACACACTTAGTGGCAGCGAAGACGTCCACCACAGCGTAGAGAGGCTGGACGGCCGGGATCCCCTTTGCGGAAGCTCCCATGTCCTCACCATTGATGATGATGTGCATGTCAGCCAGGTCTCGCCCCTTCTGCACGTACATCACTCCTATCCGGCTGCGCCTGGCTGTGGGAGGCAGGGCGTTGGTCTTATACAAGTCGTCCAAAATGTGGCTGTAGCGTCCGGGCCTGCTGCGACCGACCAGCTTGTCTCTGGGGATCCGAACGTTCTCGATGTACAAGTGAGAATCAGTGAAGAAAGTCTTTGGTTTATTGTTGTCGTCGCCTCCTCCTGCATCACCACCTCCACCTCCAGCCGCATCTTCAACCTCCCCTCGCCCGAGCCTATGGCCCCCAGCGAGTCCTCCGTCTCCAGCCTCTGGAGCCTCTGCTACGACATCCTCTATGACCTTGTTGTGGTTGCGAGTGATGGCAAACACCCAGCTGTCTCCTAAGTCCATCAGGTCTGGGATGGAGTATTCAGGTACCACCTCTAAGCCCCTGGGGTCCTTGGCAGTCAGGCCGACCCTCAGGTGGCCACACCAGCCCAGCTCCTTATCCTCGATCTCTATGAGGAAAATCTCCCCCGGCTTCAGAGGCTGTTTGCTGAAGCACACTCCGTTTGCAAAGCTCTCCACCCGGGTGGCTTTGGTTCCTGAGAGGTCCAATCTGACATTGGTGCCATGGATGGGGTGGAACTCCATGAACTGATCACAAAAGGGCTCCATTTTCACTTAGGTTCACACCGGTTCAAGCAGTCACTCTGTTTCAGGAGAAAGAAATGACCATGGTCAATAACTTAGCGCTCCAAAAACACAACAAACAGAGACAAACCTACCAGAACTCTACGGTCAGACAGTCTCGTGGCAGGTTTGCCAGCCAACACATGGCCAGAGTGGAGACGCAACAACTTGCACAGACAAGATCCCTGCTCTGCCTATCTGTGGGCCACTCACAGAAGCTTCTGGTACAGGGCTATTTTTGACATGCTGCATATGTCAACAGATGGCAAGGTATGTGTGTGTGTGTGTGTGTGTGTGTGTGTGTGTGTGTGTGTGTGTGTGTGTGTGATGAAGGGGGTGGCCAACATGCACTTGCCTACAGTCACTCACATGCAAAAGAAATGAGTTGGGGAGCGACAAAGCCCCCCCAAGGCCCTGCCGCTCATTCAATTTCTCAAACCCCTGTAACTGAAGTAATGGCTGTGTAATTATCATAATACCGTATGCCGGGGAGATATGTTAAACAGCGGGCCCTCCGACTCTAAATATAGTCATGCCATGCAAATACAGTCTGGATTTGATTCATATGTAAAGCAGCAATTAAAGTCATACACCAAGATAAAGAGGTCTGTGGAGATTTATTGTGATAATGGAATTACAGATTAAGAATTTGAAGAGGGTTTATATTTAAAAAGGGGAAAATCTCACAGCAGATGCGTTATATTCATTATATAAGGAGAATCTTGCACATTATGTCAGTTGATATACAGGATCTCTGTCATATCTATCGAAGGGAACAAACACACAAGGCGTCTCTGGCCCAAGCTGTTGTGGTGTGTCCTGCATTGTCAGCACTTGAAGGCCCTTGTTGGCGTAGAATTAATCTAAGCCTCTTCGCCAGTGCCATTTGCAACTTTTTATCAGACATTGTCTTGATTAGAAGTGGCTATATTAGGGAAAGTCGTGTCAAAAAGTCCTTTCTTATCACAACAATGGTTTGTATATCCTCAGTCTGGAGTCTTGTGACAAATACAAACTACAGCTGGCTGTTGGTATGGAGGGTTGTTCCCTCTCTTGCAGTCTGCTGTTGGCTGCAGCCTTTTACGGTGCGTTCAAGTGCAGCTTTTTTGCCGAGACACAGGCAATGCAACAGTCAGTTTTTAACACAACTATGTCTTTCCTGTCGGTTTGGTGTGACTGAGCTATAACGGTACTTTTGTTGACTCATATCAGTTAGACGTACATTAATTTGAAGTAATTTGTCCTATGTCTTTTTTGTCAATCCTAAGAAATGATTTCCGTGCAGGACGTGGGATAGAGATCACTGATCAGGATTGAAGCTTTAAAGAGACAATGTGAAAGAATTTGAGTGTAATCAGTCAAAAATGTATCAAAATTGTCAACAGCCTGTGAAGAAACACATGTTATGACATTATGACATCTATGTATTGTGTTGCAGAGATATCTACCAAAGTTAGCATGCTAACCAGTTAGCCCTGGTCATCTAGTCGTGCTAACGCTAATGCTGCCCTGGTCACCGAGCTGAACCGCTAGGCGCATGGCTAACTGAGCTAACTAGTTAATGGCAGCTACTGTTAGCAGCAGATAGCGGTAACTGCTTATATGCTGCAGCTTTTTTGTTTTGAGGATCAAGACTATGAGAGTTAGCAACTTTTCTGAAAAAGGAAATAACGTTCTTTAAAATTCAAACCAATTTTGAGAAATAAAACACACTAACTCACATTTGTGGCGGGGCCATCCCTATGTTCCCACAGCCCTATTTTCCCACATTTCTGGGACATTTTCAAAATTAGGTCTTGTGTTAGGATTAGGGTTAGCTAGGATTAGGAACTACATTCCATCTGTAGTCCATTGCTACTGGTTAATAAGTTGGCTGTAATTGGCTACCAAATTGAGAGAAAGGGGAATAAAATCTGATACAAATTTATGAAAAAGTAAAAGTGGGAACATAGAGCCTAATTTTGAAAAAAATCTCAGAAATGTGGGAACATAGGCATGCTCCCTTAGTGGCTGTTGGCCAAATTATGGTGGCTATTGTTAGCTAGCTTTAACAAACTTTACATAAATATTGCTGTTTAAATTACACTATTGGGTCACTAGCATTAACATACTAATTACAAGCTAATTACTTGTCACCTTTCCAACTACTACTCTATGTTTTAGCATCGACTGTTATAGCAAATGGATATGGAGTGCTCAGGTCATCAAAACACTAGAGATCTGTGTATCTTGTATTTTGATTATGGAAACTGTTCTTTAACCTCCAGCTGATCTGCTGTCTATGGAAGTAACACTCTGCATATTCCATATGCAGAGTGCAGGACATATTCCTCTGGTTGGCCCTGAGTTTCAATGATGAAACACATGGTCATCCATCTCCCCAGGACAGAACGAGTACCCAGCAGCCTCAGTAGCCTGTCTGTATGCAGACCACCAGAAGTCATGTTACATATTCTATTTAATTTGTAGCGTGACTTCTGGTGGTCTGCACACAGACACCAGGCTGAACAGCAGACACTGAGTGCGTCAAGCTGAAAAGTCAGTAAGTTTGACTCATGTCTGGGTCACAACCTTAAAACTGTCAGGTTTGAGGTCAGCATGTGTAATCCCCCTGGACCTCAGCTGGCAAAGGCTTGTATTCTATCCACCATGGAAGTGTACAGGCTTTGATCCAGCAGCTCAAAGTTAAGCTAGATGAGATCCTTATGAAAGAAAAGTCCATTCCACCCCATGATATTGCAGATATCTAGATCCAGACACCGCAGCCTCTTCAGGGTGACAATTTCCTCTCTGGGCTGTCGAGTGATTTCAGGATGACTCTTGTTGACCGTAATTGCCAGCCGAGTCCTCCACCTTGTCACACCTGCCAGGTGATACAGGTAAGATGCGGCATGAAATCACTTTGTCTTACAGAGTGCAGCACGGTAAAGAGTGGAACATATTACAACATACCACCAAGACACAAAGGGTATGTGGTCATTTTCTGTTTTAGTTCTACTTCTGAGCTGCTGCAAGTGCTCACACTACCTCAGAAGTCTCTGCAGTTCTGTCGTTAACTCAGCGCGGTCGCATCTCATCTCACACACACCTGAAGGTGTTTTACTTATCCACAGGGATTAGATCGTGGACTGACGGTGCTGCTCTGCTAATATCCTATCACGCTACAACCATTGTGTAGACACCGTGGAATAAAGCAGGAGTGTCAATAACACTTTGTTTATAAAGTGAACAAAACATATAATACAGGATAAAAAGAACAATCTCACCACTGTGATACTTTTTTTTTTTAACTTTGTTTCTAAGCAGGGGTGCAGCACAAAAATCTGGGGCCCGTATGAGGCCTGAGTGGGCCCCTCCCCTCCTAATGAAAATATGCTCACACCTACGTCAAAAAATTTAAGTTTTTATGATGTATGCTGTTTTGCTGTGAAGCCCCAGAAAAGCTTTGCAGACTATGAAACTTCCCGTCTCTCCATTGGCATGAGGGTGAACAGATAATGACAACCCTGATAATGAATTTTCATTTTTGGGTGAACTCATCCTTTAAATGCGAGACAAAGGTGACAGATAATAACACAAGATTGAGAGGGGATGTTAGGGTAAAAGGAAAGCGATTAAAATCTCCAAACTTTTTTTTTTCGCTAGTAATTGCAGTCTTGATTGAGTTTTGTCCGTTGTGCCTCCACCCAGCCAGTCAGTGATGGATGGGGGGGTTATCGTCTCTCACCCCAGCTGCAGCCTGCACCACCCTGCCCCGTTCTTCATGTTGTCATATCTGGGGCTTCCACTGGGTTTTTATGTAGGCCAAGATGGAGGGGAGGAGGGAGAGAGATGGTGTGGGGTCAATTATTTCTTTTTTACCCTCCTTTTTCTTTCTTTCTTTCTTTCTTTCTTTCTTTCTTTCTTTCTTTCTTTCTTCTGCTCTTCCTTCCATTTCTCTCCACTTGATTATAAGATGATTACTCAGTTGTTGCACGGATGCTCAGCATGAAAAAAAAACAACACTATTTAATCCCCCCCGGGCTGAACTTCAGCTCTCGCCCATGTTTTGTACAATTAGACAGCATTTACACTCTGGATGTGGAGTCGTGTGGATGAGTCTGTTGGGGCTGCAGGACTCTTAATCTGGATTACCACGCAGCGCGGCCATGCTTTTTTATTTATTTATTTATTATTTTTTTATAATCAGTTTGGTTGAGCTGTGATTCTCGGCAGCGCGTGACACATCTGGATGGAGGCAGTCGGTTATAAGGGGAGGTGTGCGTGCGTGCGTGCGTGACTGCGTGAGAGCGAGCGATCGAGCGAGAGAGAGAGAGAGAGAGAGAGAGAGAGAGAGAGAGAGAGAGGGCGATGAGACTCAGTCGGCGGTCTTTGCGCACACCAAATGGAACGGGAACTATCGGCGGAGCGGCGGGTTTAGTCACACTTCCATGCACAGAAATATTTTCCGGGTGAGTATATCCTCCTAATCTGCGTTTAAGTTGCTCTTCTCTTTGTTTGTTTGTCTTGATGTTTGTATTTGTATTCAGAAGTCAGAGATAGAGATGGTCTGGTGCGCTTAAAACACACTTTTTTTGTGTGTGTATCGGCGGTGCGCACTGTCAGCGGTAACTTCTCCTTCAAGTCTGCATGTCTCACTTGTCTCGTGTTGGTGAGTCGTGCGTAAAGAAAAGACTCAAGGTGTCAGTGCCCTGAACATAGCAAGCGCACAAATGACGGGCCACTTGCTGTATTGTGTGCACTGATATTTTGTAAAAAGAAAAAAAAAAAGATTCTCTGAGGTGTGTTTGGGCTCATGATCCTGCTGCAGAAAGAACATGTCTCCCAAAAGATGCCAACCAGAGGGTGTAGCATCTCTGATGAATCAACTTGGTCAGGGTGGAGTCAGTTATGTGCAGGTGTCCACAGCCGCAGACTTGAATACTCCCATCACCATGTTTCCTGTCCATCTCCTTACATACACCCTTCTGTTACTGCCCAAACAGTCTCTAACTTGGACTCATCAATAAGACTTTTTTCTAATCATACACTGTTAAATCCTCAAGCGTCTGAGATCTAGTTAAGAAAGTGTTGGTCATGCTCTGAGTTCACCACAGGACAGCCGCTCTCTCTGACAGGACTTTTGCTGATTGGACTTGTTTATCTAGCAAATTCTCTATCTGTGAGGAACTTGATTTTCTTTCTCACAGGGGACTAGACTTAATTTTCTGATCCACTGATGGTGTGGTCGTGCTCTGGATACAACTGGTCCAGTTTCCCTAAAGAGACTTCCATGCACAGCCCCCTTAGAAACCTGCAGTCTGACCATGATCTGATCCTGACAGAGCCCCTCTTCTGTTTAGAAAATTTGATTTCCGACCTGTTCTATTAATTGCTGAATCAAAATCTGATTATTTCAAGGTTTATAAGACATTATTAGGGAATTGTCAACGCATTCCCAGACTTTTGGACTCAAGCACATTTTAGTTGCATGTCTTATTGGCCTGACAGTCCAAAACTCAGTTTACTGGATTTACTGTCATATACTCAGAACCGGATTTAAATGAAAAGATGACAGTAGGCAGACGTAGAGAATATTTTAGGGCCCCACTGCACACACACTTTGATATTTAGTAAACAGACAAAATGAGTCAAATGCCACATGTTTATCATTGTTATTGTTTATTTATATAGGTAGGGTTAGGGTTATTTGAACCTTTCTATTTATATTTCATGATTCATACACAATTGGTTAGATGTGTACAGTATTTTGAGGAAAAGTATACATAACGCTGTGTATGTTTTCAATAAATAAATATATAAACATTGAAGTAAAGTATTAGATCAGAGTGTCCTTAATATTTCAGATGATTTTGATGTTTTTTTTCTCCTCTGTCTGGGCTCTGTCTGCTATAGAATGCCTGTGTCTGGATCTTGCCCAGCGTGTATGAGAAAGAAAATCAACAAATGTTTCACTCAAAAAGGGAAAACTAACTTGTTCTTCAGCGATAATTAAAGCATACAAATAAATGTATTAGAGTAGTAGTCCTGTTTCCTAGTAAGACTGTACTAAAATAAATTACTTAAAAAAGTAGGCTACTTATTGAACCACATACTCAATAATTACTTTTTATTTACCTTAAAAGTGTTATTATTAACATTCAGCCACTAAATGTGTCATTCCATCTCTTACACTGCATTCAGGTCACAACCCCGCTGTTGTTCGAATCCTCTGCCCCCTCCAATGGTTGCCAGTTTGCCGCACTAGCTAACACTGTGAACCTTGGCTAACAAACGATGATGTTTCTAATGTTAGGTAGCAAATGTTAACATTGGTAACACGAGCTTATTAAATGTAATGTTGCTAACACAAGGAAGTTTACGTTGACATCGCTAACACCAGCTCACGGTTACATTGCTAGTGCTAGCTAGCTAATGTTAGCGCAATAGACTACATTATGCAAGGTGCTGTCTTTTTTTACGTTTCTTTTCCACAAACTGCCGACTATCTGGACTCTTGATCGCTGGTGTAACACAGATACCACGTATTACCAGCGGCGTCACACTGTCGTCGGCCCTTGTTAGAAGCTGGAACCCACCATCGCAATTCTGACACAGAAATAAACAAAACGAACATTTTCCTTTTAAATTATTAATTGAAGACATTTTTTAATTTCAAGTCCTCTCCACAGTATGTTGTATCACTCAAGGCTAAAAGCAATACCTTTGTTTTTGATTTGGTCCTTTCACTGTGAGAGAAAGATAACTATTAATTTACAAGCCTTCCTACAAGCTCTGTAGACGTACTATTGTGAAAAGTGATTTTTTTACACAAAAGTTTTATCCATATGACCTTTAAAAATAGGGCTGAACAAGGAAATGCTTTTTTTAACAGCCCACATACCCGGTAATTATTATAACTGATTCATTTCATTTCAGTTGAATTCATGTGTTCCTGTGTTCGACAACTCATCAAACCACTCAACGACGCCCTGTGTGCAGTACCGGCGTATCTGCACGCATTCCTTTGCTCTTTTATTCAGAATTGTCCTTAATCATCTGTGTGTGTCTTTTAGCACAAGAATAAGAGCAGTGATAGTAAAAGGGCTCTGGAGGATTGCGACGTCATTAATAACTACAATCAGCACGAAGATGAGCAAGCTTGGAAATACACTCCACCAAATGTTGGTTTTAGACCATAATCCAGCTCTGTGATTTGTCAGATTTCACAGTAAAACCCTGCATTAACACACACACACACACACACACACACACACACACACACACACACAGACACACACACAGAGAGAGAGAGAGAGAGTCAGAGACATGCTGTTAGGCTTAACTGACCATCACTCATTGAGAATGTAAAGGATTGATCGAACACATTGCAGTGAACTCAGAGCAGATGTGTGCTGTGTTTCGTGCCACAGCGGTCACATGATCCCTCTGTAATGTCACAAACAGCCGTATGGAACGGTTCGCATCCCTCTTATCATCAAGCATCACACTTGTGAGGCCCCGTTGACAGGCCCATGGAGTCATAAAATCAAGCACATATTGATTCAAATATACAGTACCACATTTATCCCACTCTTCCTTCTCTTGTTGGGTTTCTTTGTTGTCCTTGTTCAAACCAGAGTTTTACTCAGCTTCCTGGCCTCTGGGGTTGTCACAGCTGAATTCTTTCAACAATGCAGTTAAACCAAAACCCAAAGGACGGAGTTAGGAGAGTCAGTGGAGCTCACACAAACACTTCACAATAAATTGGGTTTCTCTTTTCTTTTTGGGGGAAAAGCCTAAATATAACATTTCAAAAGGGACTTGTAAATGATGCATATCAAACACAGACAGACTGATTTGTAACGTAAAAACAGAAATTAGAACACTTTTAAGCCATGCTAGCAGCGTGGCCTGGTGTTGGTCAGTGGATCCCTCTATCCCTGTGGTCCACACAATTTCAATTAAGAACCTAACCCTAACCCCAGATGATTAATCCTACTGACTTTGTTGATCCTGACATTTTGTCCACTACTTCAGTTATATATCATAAACAAATCTCATTCCCATCAGCCTCAGTTTCACTTTCGGTTGAGTGCTAATTAAAATGTTCCTTTAGCAAGCTAACATGCTAATAAGATGGCAAACATGGTTAACACTTTATCTCCTAAATATCAGCATGTTAGCAAAGTCCTAGTGAGAATTTTAAGCTTGCAGATGTTAGCATCAACCTCAAAGAGCCGCTAGCATGATACTCATCCACAGGATGAGTTAACACTAGTGCCGTTATTTTTTAAACTTGGCTAAATTGAATATATAAGATAAAAGCATAACATATTCCCATCAGCCTCAGTTTTAGCAGACTACTACTAGGAAACAAAACATGTTTGCTAATCAACAACACGTTGGCATTGTTCTTGTGGTCATTTTCAAGCATGCTGATGTTAGCGTTTAGCTCAATGCAATGCTGCACCTAAGTACAGACTGAAAGAGCTGCTAGCTTCATTTGTTGATTTGGTTCTTTCGGAATGAGAAAAAGATTTATTTTGTATTCAGTTGCAAAACGACCTGACTTGTAGCTGCAGAGATTTGATATAAAACCATTTGGATTAGCAGCATCTGGAGCTTAAACACAGCAGTTTCATAACTAGCAAGACAATATGGCAACATTTTCCAGTCCTGTAATTAGCTCGGACAAAACATAGTAAGCTTATCAGTAGTTTAGTGTGCCTGCTGTGTGTGTGTGTGTGTGTGTGTGTGTGTGTGTGTGTGTGCGTGTGTGTGTGCTCCCTGGCACCTCGCAGGTTCTGCCCCCTCGTCCCCACCTCGTAAAAAAAGCAGAGAGGAAGGTCTAATGTCGCCTGGCTGCATGTGTGTCCGTGAGGTTTTATCTCCCCACCGTCCATTTTGGGTGAGAGCAGATTAGTCAGAATCCACCAGCTGCTGTGGAATTGGTTGAAATTGTGCCACACAGCGCTGTAATACAGTTACGTAAATCTGACCAGTTAGAGGTAGGGTTTAACTCGCATAAAGAGCAGGGCACTTGACCCAGAGAAGCAACGAATGAAAGGGTCCCCACTGGGCCTTTGTGCTGCCTTTCCAGCTCGCTCTCTTCTCTCACAAAATGACAGCAAATAATGCACATTGCCTCTCTGTTCTCTGTTGGCTTTTGTCGGTATCGTTTCGACATGTCAGTGAGTGGTGGCTGTATAATGTGCTGCATGGAAAACGTGCAACTCCACTGACACACAAAAGCCAGTTCGGGGGGGGGGAAGCAAGAGAGCATCTTTGAACTCTCCTTACTATTCATCTCAGGGTTACATAAGTAAGTCTTCAAAAAAAAAGCTTGAGAAAACATGAGAGGGTTGAGACTTACAGTTTTTTAAGGCTGACAGTTTTGGGGGATGAGCCTGGAAGACACAAGTTGTTACCTCTGGGGGATGATGGGCTGAATATTACCTCGGAGAGTGAGTGTGCTGATGATTATTTAGTGTTTGTTTGGGCGTTACAATTCTGCTAAAGCCATACATATAATGTCATTGTTTAGTACGGAAAGGCGGGCCCTTTACTCAAATTACAATTTTGTTCATGTGCACACAAACTCCCTCCTCATAAATGGAGTGAATTCTATTTAAACTTCCAATCAGCCCCAAAAGACATTAGAGCCAAGCCAGGACTGCCCTAGTTTGTGCAACATTTGGGGGAGACAGACTGTCTTGTCTATTTTTGCTCGCCTCTAAAACTCACTCAGTATGTGGAGCGACAGCTTTGGGAGAGGTACTTACTTGCATCGGATTCAGGCTCACTAGCATTCATAATGTTGATTCCCACAACTCCTCTGAGCTGAACTACATGACATTCACACGTTAATGCGTAGTTGGCGCTGGTAAGCAGTTTCTGTGAAAGTGACGCACGGCCACCGAAAAGACGCCTTTGCTCTATCTCCACGGCTCGTTCCCTGACTGCTATTATTTGCACTGCCTCCGAGGCTTAATAATGTAGCTGACTGTGTTCTTTATTTATTCTCTTTCACTGACTCTTAGGTGCCTTGGCTGTGCGATGTAAAGTCAAAAAATGGCAGAGAGTGGAACGAATGGGGAGAGAAGAGGTGAGGATAAAGGAAGAGGAGGTGGCAGACCTCTCCAGGAGCCCCATAGCCCGAATCTTGGCGTTTCACCAGCAAACACCCCCTCCCTTGGGACCAAGAGGCATCTCCCTCGAGGGATCGTGATCCAGCTGACTGGGACAGAGGGAGACTGGGACAGTCTGGATGACAGCGAGCTTATCTTCTCCCTCGACCACGATGAAGACTACCCCTCCATATCTCTCTCCAAGGAGAGGCAGCTCTCTGTTGAGGATGACAGGGGCTTGCAGTCCCAAGCTTTCCACGTCCCTCTTTCTCCCTCGTCTCCTGGCTCTCTCAGCAACTGCTCTGCCATTGGCCCCAGCTTCCTCTCCCCGGGTCCTTCTTCCCCCACCCACCGACCCCTTGCAAGCCTGGTCAAGTCTCTCTCCACAGAGCTGGAGCCTAAAGAAGGATCCACCCTGAGACCTAAGCCCTTTCTCAGCCTTGTGAAGTCGATCTCCACGGAGATCTCCCGCTCAGAGCCCGAGGTGTCGCAGTCCAGATCGGACTCTCGCCTCAACCTCCACCTGTGGAAACAGCTTACCCAATCAAAGACTCGCAGCAATGGGGACTCTCGCACTGCGCCCCCTTCTCCTAGCTCACTCTCCCCGAGTGCAGAGGGTTTGAAAGGGGGCTTCTTCAAAATGGAGTTAGAGGACACCAAGAGGAAGCTCTCGGAGGCCGTGCACGAGCCTCTGAGCACCATGTTCAGCAAGATCATGAGAGAGGAGAGTATAGGCAGCCCCAAACACCAGGGGAAGACCCAGGGGGCTCATCAGGCCAGCCCCAGAGGTTTGGGTCGTGAAAGTAGCACGGACACGGTTCTTTCTGAGTCTCCTGTGAGGAACCCTAGAAAAACGGATGCTGATGTTTTGCCTGTGTTTGACTGGCCTTCTGTTAGACATCCTGGGAGAGGTTACAGCAGCCACTGCCCAGTGCATCGGAACAGACACCACCACAGGGATGAGGAGCTGGAAATATGTACAGACGGTGACACGATGCAAGTATTAGCCACTGAGACTTACCGACCGGCACAGAGACCACCCGCTGGTCCTCAGGTCCTCGCACCACCCTCGGTTAGGACTTCGCCCCTTCCTCACCCCCCTCATCCTCTCCCACGCATGAGTTTATTCTGCGTGGCAGTCTTGTCCTACGGCTACTTCATCTTACCTCTCAGTCCATACTTCTCTGGCCTGGCTTTGGGATTAGCATTGGGATTCTTGCTAGGATTGCTGCTCATCAGGATGGGTTCCTCCAGAGCTCGCTGCTCAGATACTCCACACAGGCCTCCACAGACTCTGCTGGGGGAGGGGATTCTGACAGGAGGCACATTGAGCAGTGAGCCTGACACCCTCAAGGTAAATGGATGAGTCATGAAGGAAGAAAATGTCACATTCCTTTTTCCACCTTATTTTCAGCCACCTCTCCAACACCTCACATTTCTCAACACGCTTTCAATCTATAACATCTGAGAAAGCACTGATAAGTGTGATGAAGTCTTGAATTTATTCACTTTTCTCCTGAAGGAGTAGTTGTCATTTGGGTTGTCATACTTCATACGCTAAGCTAACTGGTCGCAGCTTCATACTGAATGGATAGAAATAAGAGTGGTATCGATCTTCTCAATCAACTCTCTGTAAGTTAGATTACTCCAGATGCCATCCAAATTTAATCGAAATTTTTAACTGATTTTCTAGAAAATCAGCAAAAGGAAGTTCAAATTGAATGATTGAGTTTCGATCCATTCCTGTCATGCAATGATGTTAAGATTAGACTGGATTGGGAAAAAAAACAGGTGGTGGTGTGAAGTGTCTTGTCCAGATCCTTTAGACCACTGCAGAAGAAGAGGGTGCAACAAGATGGCATTATTAAAAGAATAAAGTGTGATGGAAATATGGCTTAATGTTTGTGTTTTGGGGTCACATGCTCCTCATTGGTCTTATTGTTCTTATCTGATGTTTTTGTCTCCCTAGTAGCTAAGAGGCATCAGCAGAGGCTTAAGTGACATGCTTAACATTTGTCATGATTCATTTGTTGAGTCAGTTTTCATTGCCCTTTCTCATATGTTTGTTTTATCGATACACCAACATTTGCACCTCATCCGAGCCTACAGCCTTTTTCTAGCAATCTTTTCTTCTCTGGATTCTCATGCACAAATTGAGAGGGCATAACAACAGGGACAGAAACGCAATTATTGCTACAGTACATTGTTATATAATAATACATTCATTTAAAAGAATGGCCATTTTGGGATTGTTGTCATAGCAACTTCAATATGAATACACCTTAGCAATCATTTTTATTATCCTGTTCAGTAATGCCCTTGAAACTAATAGGTGCTAGAGAACTGTTGTGGAAATTGCCTTTGAGGTGAAAAAAGGTTCAAACCAAACTGATATTTAATATCTTTCTGAACTGCAGACTACTCATCGACATACCTACTTAGTAAGAGTGACTGATTTCTGAGTGAACTTTTAAAGGTTGCTTAAAGGCTACGGGAAATACAGCATCAAGAGTACCTCTAATTAGTTTTTCAGCCGCGCAAGGAGAACAGTTAGAGCGATGTCAAGCCGGTGTGTCACTTAACTATCTCTGCTGACTGTTTCCTTCTGAAAGTGGCGTGCAGTTGCATAAGGTACCCAGAATGCAATTAAAAACTTTCGATAATAACAGTGCCTGAGCTGCAGTGGTAATTACTCCTCTCCTCTTGGTTGAGTTTGACACAGGGCAACCGGGTAGGACAGCTACCACCCAGACTCTGTCAGTTCCAAAGGCAATTAGCGTTGGATACAGGCAGGAGGAAGCGGTAATTTGTCATGTCGGGAAGCAGGAGAATGGGGCTGACGGTGACGGTTGGATATGGGGGGTTTATACCGTCTCAGTGTTGAGATGATTCCCCTGTTTGGCCATTAGCAGTTTGGTTTCAGTCTGAGGAACATTACAGTGTAAAAGTCAACCAAAGGGTTTGTGAGGTGTTTGTAAGGTCTCGGGGTAATCAGAGGACAGATCAGTTGTGGTGTTAGGTCTGAGGCAGGGGCAGAGGCTTAAACCTCTATACATAAAATACATTGTTTGCATCACGAACACTTCAGCATATATTTCATATGAGCAAAGCTTTATCCTAAAGGTCAACCCAGTGGGCAGAATAATCTACATTTCTGCAAATTTCAGATATATTGAAACTACTTTTCTATGTGTTTTACCTTTCAGATACTTTGGGTTGGGTTTTCAGTGTTTTGTTGTGACTTGGTTAGGGTCGGGAGAAGATCATGTTTTGGTTCTGTCACTGAATTGAAGTGACTCCTTTTGGTCGTGCTGTTGTTTTTCGGTTACCAAGAAACCGGCAGAGAGTCCTGGAAGTTATTATACCAGGCAGATAGTAGTTGCAGCATGTAACTTAACTCGTGGATCAAAGTCTGTCAGCTTTATAGATTTTTTTTTTTTAAAGCGAATAAGCCTATCTACCAAAATGGTAAACTATTATTTCTCAGCCCTCACAGATGCATTGGTTAATTTGCTTTGAGATCAATTTACTAGGAATGATTTCTGTGTCTACCCCAGTCTTTTACCGTCATCAACTCAAAGCCTTTAATTGGTATTGTTTGTTGACAGCAGTATAAAGCCAAGAAGGACAGTTTGCATGGGAAGGCAAATCCAGGACATATGTCCCACCAAACAAAAAGCTACTTTTTGTTATGTTTCATGCTGATTTTCTTGTGCTAACATTTACATAGATGACGGCATGATGGCAGCCTCACATTCTAAATTGCACGTTAGTAAATAATTATGTTGAAATCCACCGAGAGTCTTTACCCAGTCTGTTCCTGCTGTTATGCTGTATCCCTCACTTCTGGGCTGATTACAAACATCAACAACTGCATTCTCAAGATTGAAATAAATCCCGATCACTTGTTTCTTCTTCTCACTTGGACGTATGCATAGCGTTGATTGAAGTTGACCCTTACTTCCTACCTTTTTCAGGGCTGGATGAATGAGATGTATGATTACGACCCAGAGACCTACCATCCAGCTCTGACTCACTCCGTGTTTGCCACCCTGGAGGGCTCCTGTCTCCGTCTGGACTCCCCACGCACCAACATTAGCCGCAGGGCCACGTACGACGAGAGAGTCGTCGAGGCCACCTTCGTCAAGTCACGCTCCTTCCGGCTTGCAAAGAGCAAAGTATGATGACTGCCTGAGTAACTGTGTTAATGAGATCTGTGTTGTGTATCTGAGGCTGTTGTGTTTTTTCGGGGGTTACACAGAGGAACGTGAAGAACTCATACATTTTGGGCATTGTTGATGTTCTGTAACTGTGTGTAGTCACATTAGAGCTGGAAGATAAAATCAGAGCAAATCTTGATGTTCTAAAGTTAAAGGTACACTATGTAAGATTTGAGGTGATTTAAAAGGATCTCCTGGCAGAAATTGAATACAGTATTCATAATTATGTTTTCATTTCAACAACCTGAAGGTAAGAACTGTTGTTTTTTAATTACCCAACAAAGAGCCTTTTTGATTCACAGAGTCCTCCTACAGCAGCCCAGTTCAAATGTTTTGTGGCCACTATAGAGGAGGGTGAAGCGAGGGATATTTCGTTGGTCTGCAGTGTAACCATTAGATGCCTCTAGTCCCTCACACCTAGAACTTGAAGAGTTTCTTATGGATGAGCACGGCTAAGATTCTACAGCTACAGCTACTAGCCTTCATACCACCTCGAAAAGCTGCATCACTAGCATGGCTGAAAAAGATGCTAATCTGTCTCCAGGGAACTTGAACAAAAACATTAAGTGTCCAGTTAATGAACGCATGAGACTTCAGGATTATATAATATTGTATTTAAGATTTAGCATAATGCCTGAAATTGCTGGTAATGCCTGGGTGGAAACAAACAGATGTGGATATAAATGCCAATATGAAAGAAACGGTTAAATTAGCTTCTAATATTGGTTAAACGAGCATCAATTGATAATTTATAAATGGGACATTTGGCTGCATTGCACAATTAGCAACTGTATTTTATTTTGACATAACAAACTCTGCCACTGTTCCCTAAAGGTATTCCTGCTGCCGTCTGTGTTGGCTCGGAAGAGGATGTGGAACCCGAAGTACCCCATCTGCATCCACCTGACAGGGGGAGCAGACGCCGAGGCGGATGAGGGAGGAAAGTTGGAGGATAGTTGTGGAGAGGACCCGGGAGCCGAACCGGCAAGTCCACAACGAAGTTCCTCCAAAGACGCCCAAGACCTTCCCACCACTATTTACCTCTTCGGCCGCACAGGACGAGAGAAAGAAGAGTGGTTTCGTCACTTCCTGTTTGCCTCCATGGATAGAGAGAGGGAAAAGGAGAGGCCTGGCAGATGTGTGTCCAGATCGGGTACGAGACACGTTAATAATGCATTAGAGAAGAGAAGGCTTCCAGATAAGGCATCTATACAAATGCCATATACGTGTGGATTATGGATTACATGCTCCAATTCTTTGCATTTCAAAGCCGATCCCTTTAGAGGGAACACACAGATCTCACAGCTGACAGGGCAGAGGCATCAGAAAAAAAAACATCTAATGCCTCACAGGCACCAGCTTTGTTTTGGAGAATTGAAGAGAAGAGATGCAACCACGAACATATTATTCATATTTATTTACTTCTTATGCAAATCTTTCACTTAATCTGTCATCTTTCACATTACCCCCTTCTATTGCAACACTGGGAAGATCTTGAACATCTTGGGAAATATGCTAATGCTATTTGCTTTGGAGTTAGATAAGAAAAAGTAGTTAAAGGAGCAATGTGTTAGAATTGGCCACTGGTCAAACAGGGGGGAGTATATCACCAGAGTAACCACTAATTGCTAACTCTTGCAACCATCAGCTAGGTAGCTTGTTCAGCTGTGTAGCTACCTGTGGGCGCCAGGGTGACTGTTAGGGTTTGGGCTAGCTGGTTAGCATGCTAACATCACTAGATATCTCTTCAACATAATACATAGATAATGTCAACTTCACAAACACACACATTTTTTTAATTTTTCCAACTAAAAACACATATTATACCTTCAAATTTTAAACATAATTCCAAAACATATGGCATAAGAAAATGCAAATAGCCTGAATGTGGTTTTATGCACCACAAATAATCCAAAAAACTGTTGGTGGCACTAATTCTCCAGTTCACTAATTATTATTCCTTTAAGTAAGTGCAATTAAGCTCCCATTCAAATTAATTTCTCATTTCACCCTCTAGAACATTATCTCTTGCTCTTAAAAAATCAGACTAGTTACTTCATCAATAATAGCACTGATAATAAAATATCCTCTGGCATGGTTATCTTCACCAACCAGGTAAATGTCTCCCTTCAGGTGACCCAGCGCCGGCACAGAGCGTTGGCACCTCGGGCAACGTACCAATCAGCAGAGGCCCCAGTAGAGTGGGCAGCAGCGACGACGACGCCCCCTGCACGCCGCCCCCTTGCATCTCTTCAGCTCATATCAGTAAGACCCCCAGTAGCACCAGGGGCCTTTCTGCGTTGGACTACCCGCGCTACATGGCTCGTCTCCTGGCCACAGAGGAGCTGACCCCTCTCTCCAGTCCCGGAGCCAGCAGTGCAGAGACGAGCCCCACCATCAAAGGAAATGTGAGTCATGTTTGCAGATAAAATGAATGGAGAGAGGCCGTAGGACCAGTGCAATGCGAGAGGAATTGCAATGACCATTATGAAATGGCATCACTCATGAAAGTGGGTCAGCAGAAAACACAGAACTTCTCAGCTTTTGAAATAATTGTTATACTCTTCTTCCCTTTTTTTTTTTCTCTGAATTTAATGAACCTGCACTTTTCTTGTCCTTGCTCAGCTCTTACTCATGTGTCTCCTTTTTTTCTTACAGTGCACCTGTGATCTAGCCGAGCAGCCTGGGTCGAGCCAGACTGCATGGGCTAACGCTCTAATTGGACGAATCTTCTGGGACTTCCTGCGAGAGAAGCACTGGGCCGACATGGTTTCCCACAAGATCCAGAAGAAGCTGAGCAAAATCAGAGTGAGAGCTTTTCTATTGAAAGCTACTGTGTCAATTTAAAGTCACAGAAAAAGTTAAAGGTGCAATATGTAAGAATTGGCCACATCTTTAAGTCATACGCCAAACGCATAGGAGACATCATATCTCTACTAACTAGGTTAGGTAGCTAGCTTTGTTAGCCATGCAGCCAGTGGTATTACGAGAAAGGCCGGGGCTAGCTTGTTAGCATACTAACTTCAGTCAACACTGTATCTCTGCAAAGCAAATCACATATCAGCGTCTTTGCCAAAAAACATTTTATTCACCAAAATTCTTACATAATGCACCTTTAAATGGTAATATAAAATATTTTTTATTGAAAACATTGAAAAATGAACTAAAATTGTTATTAATAATTATTATTATTAGAATGTGAATAAATGTATAATGGTGGGTAATATGTTTGGTGTCACAAAGATATCTACTGACGTTAGCATGCTAACCAGCTAGCCCTGTCCTGGTTAAAAGTTCCTGTGCTAGCAGTATAAGCAGCAACACTCTCCTGGTCCTTAAGCTCCCAGTCTGAACTGCTAACTGCACAGCTTACTATGCTAACTAGCTAAGGACAGCTACAGTTTTGTGAATGAATTTGACTGGCTGGCGAATTCCTACATATTGCACCTTTGACTACAAGTGTGATCAATTTCATACCATTTTAAACTACGATTTTCCTTCCAGTTGCCTTACTTTATGAATGAGCTGACTCTGACTGAGTTGGATATGGGCTGCGCCATGCCGCAAATCACCACTACCTCCAGACCGGAGGTCAACCACAGAGGTGAGTGCAGACTAGAGAATCGAACACTGCAAAGAAATACACACTCTGCACAACCACACTCAGTAACAGCGATGAGCGATGAGTGAGAAGATGCCAGTGTGATTACAGCTGAGCACCGCAGAGCATCAGATCAGACGCTGTTATCCTGTTGTAATCTCACAGAGCAGGAGAGCCATTAGGCCACGGCCTTCAACATTCAGAGCATATTGGCTTGTGTGTTTGTGTGTGTGTGTGTGTGTGTGTGTGTGTGTGTGTGTGTGTGTTTTATAATCAGGTGGTCTGGCACACATCACTCCTAATGACGAGGGGGATGTAAGTGTGTCAACGTGTGGGATTTTTTTTTTCCTGTTTGTCCGCCTAGTCGACTGTTACACAACTGTCGACAAACGCTCCTGTTTTCATCTGGTTGTTGCTGCTCGGCCCACATGTGTCAGCTCCAGAGGGGGATCTATAATCCGCTGTAATTTATTATAAATTTAATTTCAAGGCTCGATAATCACAGTGAAAGCTGTTTAATCTGCCCACTAAGCGGTGTGGGTCCAGATTAGGCTGTGTGCATGAGCTTTGTCTTAATTTTGGAGGTCTGGCGGTTGACCTCGTTGTGTCGCCCCCTGCAGGCTTGTGGCTGGAGCTGCAGCTGGCCTACACTGGTGCCCTGCAGATGACCCTGCAGACCAAGTTCAACCTGTCCAAGCTGGGGAAAGAGGGCGGTCAGGATACGGACTGTGCGATGGACACTGGTAGCCCACGGTCAGTGCTGCACACAAAGCCATCACTTACACCAGGCTGCACGCACACATGACATTCATTACAACTGTCGACTTTGAGAGGATTTTCTGTTGCGTTTTAATTGAAGTTTTTTTGGTGTTTGAATCTCCTGTTCCGTATAAAATAATGTAATTATTATTGGTTGTAGTAAAAGTAGGCACTGACTGACTTTCTTTCACAATATATGGAAATTTATATTGATATATATACACTGAGTGCACAAAAAATGACAAAATAACCACATGGGACTGTCTGTTTGCGGCTAATCCAGTAAATTAAAGGGGCACTATGTCCCCAGAACACTGTTGGAAGCTAGAAAGGTAGGGTCCGCCAAATATAAACATGTCATGAAAACAAAGAGAGGTTGTTTATTTAGTTTGTTTAGGCATAAAAAAAAAAAAATCATTCAGTGACGATCTTCTCTTCTGATAAAATCTTCCCCATATCTAACTTCAAATAACCTAACAAATCAAGATATTTGATCATTTGAAGCAAAAGTCTAATTACAATAATCCAATGAAGCAGTTTTTGACTTTGATGTAAAAGGGGAATTCAGTATTTGTGATTACATTTTTTTTTTTTTAATTATTTTTTTGGCCTTTTTATGGCTTTATTGATAGTACAGCTGAAGAGGGTGACAGGAAACAGGGTGAGAGAGACAGGGAGTGACACGCAGCAAAGGGACCCAGGCCGGGATTCGAACCCGGGTCCGCTGCAGCGAGGACAGAGCCTCTAAACATGGGACGCCCGCTCTACCAATTGAGCTAAGCGGCGCCCCGATTACATTTTTTAATGGTGAAAAGAAGGGTCGCACAGGCAGATCCCCAACTTTAAGTCCTTAGTCGGGCTTAAAAAAATTTGGCGCCTCCAATCACTGTTACGTAACTTTACAGCGGCTTTAATTAGACTTTCCCTGCCTGATGGCATCATCAGGGGTATTTTCTCAGACTTTAGAAAAGCTCCGTCCAAAACCAGGGCAGACATCAAACAGCTGTTGACCAAGCTGAGATGTACTCCTCGTGATGAGTGAACCAAATCTGTACGGTGCCCCTTTAAGAAAAAAGAAGAAAAAATCAATACCTCAGTATTTCTATCATCTTAAGGTGTATTTCATCATACTGCCCAGGCCTATTATTAGGAGTGATTGCCCCAATAACAGTAAACCCTGTATTTTCATCCCAATAATTTCTAATGCGCGCGCACACACACGCACACACACGCACGCACACGCACGCACGCACACACCCACCCACACACACACACACACACACACACACACACACACACACACACACACACACACACACATGCACACACACACACACACACACACACACACACACACCTACACATCTTCCTTTCTATCCCCTGATCCATCTAGTCTCTGATCCACAGAGCACAGCTTCACATTACATTGATTAGCGTAGACCTGCCTGTCGTAGACCCACAGTGGTGAGGATTAGTGCCCGGGCGAGGCTTAACATCAGCTGCCGGTGTTGCATGTGAAGCTTTATACAGAGAAAGAAAACTTTTCATCTTTTCTCGCCACTTTCACTTTTACACAATTGCGTCTGTGTATAAGGCCATAAAGGTATCAACAGGGGTTTAAATATGCGTTGCTGCAGATAGAATATGTTGGAATTCTGCAGTAAAATGTCTGAAGAAAAACCTTTGTCCTGTATTTTGTTGAGTTGTGTATATACATCATCAAAATTGCTTCCAACAATGTTCAAACCCAGAGAAATCTACGAGTTTACTCAGCTTAACTGTGCGTTTCATTTGATCGCCTGACGCTGCTTCAGAGATAGGGAAATTCGCGAACTCGGCTAAACTTAACGTGACTATAACTTTAAAACATTACAGATACATTTTCATCAGCATAGTGGTTGCGTTAGCAGCATGAGTATATTTTTGCCCCGAACAGCCAGATTGCTTCACTGCATATTGGCCATAAACTAGCGAGCAGTGCCACACATGGACACAACAGGACTCTCAATGAGTATAGCACTCACCAGAGACTCTGGTTTTCAGTCTACTTTCCCCCTCTCCTCTCTGTAATGTCATTAGGGTAGTTTCATTTACCCTCCAGCTCCAGTAGGCATTCAACATGGCAGTGCATAAACACCCAAAAAAGGAGGTCAGCTCCACAGATCGCTGCTGCAGTAGGTTGATAAACGGGATTGAAGATAGATCCTCGTTTTAATCCCAAAAGTTTGAAAGTAATCTCTGAGATCTCCTCCCGTCTGTAATTGGCTACAGATCAGAAGGAGAAAGAGGAGAAATTGATGTGGTTTCAGGTGTTTATTCCTCCAGGAGGTCTGGCTCTGCACCTTACTCTCTCCTCCAGAACTTGCCAGCTCTGAACGGCTGCAGCAACTGAAAATATTTAAAAAAATTTCCATTCATTGCGTAATTTTGCCTTCTGCCCGCTCCTACAGGCCCATCTTCAGCGTGTTGGCCGACAGTGATGAAGAGTCCTCCAGCGCTGGTTCATCTGACGAGGAAGAGCTGCCTCTTTCTGAGCCTCAGGGTCCAGTGGGGGAGAAGGGATCCACACCGGCTTCTGATGGGTAAATGTTGATTTAGTGTTTTCATTCAGCTCCAAAAAAGTGGATGTTGAAAGGGGGTTATGCTAATTAAAGAATGTTAAAATTGAATATGTACGAATTGCTACTTTTGTGTGATGATTATGCCAAAAGACTTTTACATGAACAACGCCTTACAAAGCGAGAAACGTTTAGTAACACCATGAGGTGTGACTTCTTCACAACAAAGGATGGTTCCTGTGCTGTGAATGTTCATTTCTCCAAAACAAACTGTGCTGACATCACACTCCAGATGGCTGCAGCTTCCATTTACATTTCAGACTCTCAGCCCTCCTCAGATTCTGGCTTTAGCATTCCGAAATCCAAATCTACCCACAAACTCTTCTCTCCTCCTCTAATCCGCTCTCACAGGACAGGGGGCGGGAAGACCGGAAGGAAGATTTTGAGATTTGTGGACAAAATTGCCAAATCCAAGTATTTCCAGAAGGCGACGGAGAACGAGTTCATTAGGAAGAAGTTCGAGGAGATGTCCAACACGCCGCTGTTGCTCACAGTGGAGGTCCAAGAGCTGTCAGGGACGCTGGTCGTCAACATCCCGCCGCCCCCCACGGACAGGATCTGGTAAGTTCTCAGGCTGCAGAGCGACATGGTGACTCAAACCTTTTTCATCGCAGGGTGCGGCCAGCACTGATTTATATCCCGCAATACTTGCGGATATAAACCATTCAAAATCAAAAATTGTTTCGGCTTTGCTCCTCACTGTAGCTGCTCCAACGGATTAAAGGAGAGGATCGAGCATTTGCAATTGGTCCAACTCGCAAACACAGTAGAGATGATTTTCTCAGCGGGATCGGCTGGTAAAGGATTAAATGCAACCCTGGATTGTGTAATCAGATTACAAAAATAAGTAACTATAATCATTCTGATAACATTTGAAAAGAAAATAATGAATTGCAATTGATATGCATATACATAGAAATATCTCTGTGTGTATTTACTACACTTTTATTACATTCAATGCATACATGTTTAAAGTCATTGTCACACTGATGTACCACTAGCTGTAGGTCACAAACACCCTGCAACCTCTGAATCAACGCTCAGTCCGCCATGTTTAGTAGCAGCAGGTTGGGTTCTGCGGTGTGACTGACGTTCAGCACCTCATCTCCCGCCAAGAGAGCATTTATTTATTCCACTGATCCATTTAAGTTGAGCACTAATCCTGAAGTGCAGTGACAAACAGAAATATAGATGTGTAAGAGTCGATGACGTGGCGATCTCCTCCCCCTCCCGTAGGTACAGCTTCTGCGTGCCTCCCAAGTTGGACCTGCGTGTCCGTCCCAAACTCGGGGAGAGGGAGGTGACCTTTTGTCACGTGACGGAGTGGATTGAAAAGAAGCTGCAGGATGAGTTCCAGGTACAAACATTTTTAAAAAAATGCTATATACAATGTTGTCATCTCCCCAGCTTTCCTCCCCTCCTCTCACTACCATGTGTCTTCCCCCCCTTCCCAGAAAGTTTTTGTGCTGCCAAACATGGACGACATCTACTTACCCCTGATGCACTCAGTGGTGGACAGCCCTCAAGCCTCGCAGCGTCTGTCCTGTCAGTCCCAGCGGTCCCACAGCTCCTCCACGGAGTCCATCGAGAGGATCCCGCACGAGGTCTCTGGGGCAGAGTCGGACTAGTGCCTCGCTGTTTGATAACCGAAGGAGAGCTGACCCCCCCACAGAACAGATATTCACAGAGAGATCAGGGGGAAGGACAGGATGTAACGTTACTATTTGCCTCTATAGACCTCGGTAGCTCTTAGGCAGACTTACTTTATTTGTAACATCTTTAAGAGCTTAATGACGTGATGTAGTCCGAGTGAGTTGTAACAGATTACTGTACTAACAACTACAAGTGATACCTTTTGCAAATGTTTACATGTGAATGATTCCTATGAGATTATACAATATATATATTTATTTGCTGCTTTCCTGTTTACAGCTCAGTGTCACTTTGAATATAACGTGATGGACATTATTCAATAAAAGCTGTACAAAACAGCCGCCAGTTTGATTTTTGAAACTTTAGTGAGACATATCCTTTATAAATCTTGCATTTCCCCATCAGCTCCCTCTTTTTCTTGCACATACTGTAAAATTACTTTGGTGTAATTCGTAATCCGTATCAGTTGAGATCAGAATTGTTTCAGTCCCTAGCATCAGTATTGGCATCGGCCCCCCCAAAATCGGTTGTGCTCTAATTTTAATATCTCAGAAAAAGTCAATTAAAGGATAAGTTCACCCAAAAACGAAAATCCAGTCATTAGCTACTCGGCCTCAAGTCCATTCAAAGTCATGTGAAGATTCATATTCCACAACACATTTCTGGAGCGAATCAGTGAAAAGCAAAAAAGCGTTGCAGCGTTCTCCTAAACAACTGAAGCAGATGGGGACTTGTTTTAAAACGTAAAAAAAACAACTGAAATAATGCAGAAAAAATGCTCAAAACTTCTCTTCCAGTGTGACCGAAGTCTCCTGATGCCCTGAGATCCCAAACTGACTTGAAAACCAAAAAGTTATTCAAACCCTTGATGTGTAGCTGAGTTTGTGCATCCCTTTCAGACGGGATGCACGCTAACGCTTTTTGCTATGAGGCTTAAGTGAAGACCTTAGAAACGGTCTAAATTGCACCTTTTCAAATCAATTTGGTCTTACGGAGACTTAACCGGACGAGCTGTATTTATAGTTGTGTTTTTGCATTACAAAACAAATGTCTCACTACATCACAGTGATGATTCCTGCAGAAAGAGACATTTTTGTTAACTAATAAGAGAAACACAAGGAGAAATGGTGCCCCCTATAGGCTGAGGTGAGCGCATGTGTCACTGCTTTTACTGCAAAAGAACTCTGATGCACATGAAGTCATTTTTCTGGTTTGTTTAGAACATATAGATTAACAATGTGGCTCCTGGTTGCTTAACCTAAATAACAATAACAAATTTGGAGTATATTTCAAATGACTGTCATCCATCATCTGCTGGTCTCATTTAACAGGAGGGATAGGATGATTTATAAGTCGGGGGGGGGGAAATGTGCTTCTTGGTGCTTTCATGGTCCGATGCTTCAGAAAACATGACTCATTTAACCAAGGATTTTCTTTTCCAAATGCAGATCTCTGAATTTAAGATACAAGAACGGAGGATACTTTCAGCGAGTGCCCGAGCTCGCCTTGAAACTGAGGAGAAACTGTGTGAGAGAGTTTTTGGATAAGGTTTGGCCGGTCGGGATAGAATTCAGCATGGTGATGAATGATGATAATTAGCGGCGGAAGATAATGGCAACACGCGCTCATTGGTTGAAAAACAAACAGGTAAATCGATGACACAAAGGACTGAATGGACGGCGGAGATTCAGATGGAGTGTGTGACAAAACAACAACAGCATGGTGGAAAAAACAGGCGGCCTGAGCAAAAATTCTAAACCAGAGAAGAAGTCCTGATGCATAAAATGAAATCACATGGGAAAGAAGTGTGATAATGCGTGGGAGGGTGTGTGTGTGTGTGTGTGTGCACATGTCACTCTGCGGGATACTGTTGAGTTATTTGCAGTATGGTTCATTAGACAGGCCCCAGGACTGTGTTTGAAACTGTTATGAGATGCAAATTCCTCGCTGCAGTGAATGCAATTATTTCGCAGCGGAAACAGTCGACATTATGAAGCCATTTATAATATGAACAACTTATTCACTGCATTTGTTCTGCGAGTGAGAAAAGCCAGCTGCACGGTCGACGTCTCAGCAGTGCTTGGATGTGGAACTGGAGAAAAACACCGGATGGATCGGGCTTTTATGCTCAAGATTCAAGATTAGGAAACGTTCCTCCCTCCTCTACACATTTTGTAGTCCATAAACGTTTCTGGATCTTCACAGCAAAACAGCGCTTCTCTGTTCTCCTGAATAACTGAAGTAGGTTGGGACTTGTTTGCAACCTTAAAAAAAAAGGAGAAGAAAAAAACACACAGATCTTTCATTGTAATCCAAGACTTTGGAAGCCTCGAGATCCCAAATCGATTTAAAGAGAGATTGGTTGAGGCTGTGCACCCACTCCAGATGAGGTGCATGCTAACACTTTTAGCTTAGCAGCTACTTTTAAGTTTTCAGCTAATAACATCTTTTTCAGATCAACTTAGGATCTCGGTGAGACTTGGATTGCGTTGGTCGAGCTGCATGGAGCCGGTCTTTTTATTCTATAAATATATATTTTAAAGATTTAACACAAGTCCCCATCGGCCTCAGTTGTCTGGGAGAATGCTGCACCGCTGTTTTTCTTGTGACGACCCGTGAAATGTTTTGGAGACTGCAAAACGTCCCCTGACTTTCCATTTGCTTGGGCGTGAGTAGATAATGACTGAAAATTCATTTCTGGGTGAACTGACTGACAGTCAACAATCTAGGAGGATAGTGGGGTGTATAATATGGAAGGATATTTTATACAGATACTGTATGAAGCTGGAAAATGGATTTTAAGTGGTTTCACCTTTTTTTCCCTCTTGATTCAACATCATGCTGTTTGAATTAAAAAGAAGTCTATGAAAAAGCCATTCTGTATGGTCCTCCATGAGGTCGTATAGTGGGATATAAAGCCATAGGGACGTAGGGACTACAGGCAGGCAATAGAGGGCAGCACCTGTTCACCATTCAGCATCATGCTGAAGGCACACCTTTTACCTGCCAGCAGCATGTCTTTCTTCCCATCTTGCGCTCCTCCTTAAAGGATATGTTCAGGTATTTCCTCTTCAAATATTAACCCAGTTCCTACATGTAAAGTAACAGCATTATTGTCTGCTGTAATTGTTCCTCTCTTTAACGCATTTCTAAGGGAAGTGATGAGGGAACAGCACTGCTCTCAATCGTACCCAATATTCATGTTTTCAAAATCAGTGTTTTTCCTTCTTGTTTGAATCCACCTGATGAATAAATAAAACAGCTGCTGATCTGACCTGCAAAGTAACGTTGCATAAATGTAAGAGAGTGAAAAGTGCAACATTTGCCTTCAAAATGTAGAGTGCAAGGTAAAAACGTAAGTCAAAATTCAAATTACATTCCTCAGGGCTCAGGGATGTGACAAAGAGAGAGCACACGCAAGGGAGTTTGTGTGAGGTGACAAAAGTTATTTGTGAGCACAACACAAATGTCGAGACGACCAAAAGTGGCAGCCAGAGCAGGTGAGCTGAGCCTAGCTGGTGGCCCCACCCCAACCCCCCAGGCTCCAGGTGGGAGAGGTTGGGCTCCGGGCCATCCACCAGCCAGGGGCCGTAACACCATCACTGTCAGAAAGACAGTCACTTTGGATCCCTGCTCGATGTGTCTCAATTAGACCGCTGAGGTGTCATAATAGCTTGACTTGAACATGGGAAGGTGAATGTACCACATTCTTGCCTGTAATAAAATAAAACTGCCTTGCCTTATATACTATAGTGAAATATAGTCTACTTAATACATAATGTTTGGCCTATTATTTATCAAGCACATGCTTATTTCTAGGCTGAAGCTTACCAGTTTGCCAGAGCTGCTTCTGTTTTGTGCCAGTTTCTGACTACGTGACAGAATACATGCTCAGGATGTACTGAATGTGATATGTACTACATGTTGCTAAACAGGAAAGGTAACACATCTGTTGGGTGTTTTGAACATGTCCCAGAACAAGTGCAATCTTAATAATTATCCACATACATTATTCATGACCTTAGATGAATCCAGGGACATGAAGCATCTGAAAATGTGTGTGTGTGTGTGAATGCAGACAACCATGGGCTGTTTTAATTAATACAAAGATCTTCTGTCCATCTTTTTACACCAAGTGCAGTTGTAAAAAGTCATCCAATATGACCGTAAATGCCACCGTAAACATTTCTGCTCATATCTAAAGCAGTATCCACCCACTGTCGAGAAAATGGATTTTGAATTAGATTTGATTTATCTTGAAATGTGAAGTTCTGGTTTGGTTTTGACTTTGTGAGTGGGACATTGGAGTAGAACACAGCCGTTGTTTATGTCATTTCAAACCACCGTGCTTTTCCTGCAACACAAGCAAAGATCCAGCTCGTAAGAAAATCGATTTTTTTGAGTCTCATCACCAGCTTGTCAAATAATGATGCTTTGGGAGTGTAAGTCGGGTCGGACGGCATCCAAAAGTGTCCATATTTGTTTTTTTGTTTTTTTTGTTTTCTATCAGATTAATTTCACTGTCTTAACTCTAAACTAAACTTTTGACTTTGAGTTCATGATAAAATCACACTGAACTTGTCTAATGTGTAGTGTTATGTATATGGTGTTATGTCGTGCAAGGTGAGTGATCATGGGAAAAAAGTTTCCTTACACAGTTTTCTCATAATATAATTAGCCACACTATTGTCACTATTCAAAAACAGACCTGACTCCTTCAGGGAAGCACGTCAAACATGTTCCTGGTTAATAATCTCTTCATCTGCAAATAAATGGTCGACCGTGCGTGAGTTGCTGAGCTCTTAACATTCTCAGCTCTGTTGTGTCCTTACTCAATGAAGGAATTTGCACACAGTCTTTCCCATAAAAATGTTTTCTATTAATTTTTAATCTTTAATTTTCTGTTGTGCCACATTAAAACAAAAAAAAAAGAAATATCTGTATAAATAAGCAAGAATCGTTCTGCTCCTTTCCTACTTCGTAGTGATGGACACACCTCAGCCACTTCTCCTGCTACTTCCTGAACATCCCTGGTTACTGTAAATCCAGACCTCAGAGAGTGGTTATGTCATAAAACTAGTCTGATGATTATAAAAAAAACTGTTTGAACCCTAAGGCATCTTTTCCCATCAGCAGCACATTTCTGACTAATTATTTACCTCAGGCTTCCTTGTCTCTGTCTGTAAACACAATAAATCTTCTCTCCACAGCTTCTCGTAAAGTAAACTGAAGATTTGGTGACTATTTGTAAGAGAAATAAACCGGATTTATATCCTTTGACTGCACGTCAGGCAAATGATGATTCATATGCGTATATATATATGAACAAAATATAACAATTTTGCTGCATAACTAGATTTCAAGTACGGTTGTAACGTCAAAACTGAACTGCAACACTGTGGTTATAATTTGCATAATTTAGTTTTAGCTGATCGATTTTAGTTTGTGGCAGATTGGAATAATATCAGTGACCGATTTTTTGATAAGTACGCATGGTTCTTTGATTTGGCTACCATTAACACTTATGTCAACAATCACCTCCCACAGTACATCGGGTAATCACATGTGTGATGCATGTGTGTGTCTATTGCAGCTTAATCCAACATTGCACAACTACCTGAATAGGGACGACGGCTCACGTTTCAACTGGGTTTTTTGTTTGACTTTCGAAATGTCAGAAATGCCTCTGATGTCATCGTGCTTATTGTGCTATTTTGTGATACCTGCCTCTCAGGAAAGAAATGAAAAGAAAAAAAACAAAAACCTCCTCAAGAACTCTCCCCTTCCAGATGTGTAGGAGTGGATTACGGGGAAAAAAGGCCAATGGCCTTCCTTGAGCCAATAAAAGGGTGTCTCCACCTTTGACCACATTGAGGTGTGTGTACAGGTCTTGGGGAGTAGGCTACTACTGCATATGTACAAAAAGTAGTAGACAACCTTTTGAGGTTCTAGAAGAATCTGTGTATGATCTGATAAATTGCATCCTGTAATGTCACTCTGCAGTTAAATTGCATTGTGGGTAATGCAGGCACATTACTCTCCTATTACACTGTTGGACTTATTATGGACAGTTTGAAATCGATACAGTAGAACCAGAGATATCACCTTTTTATTCCCTCTTTTTCAAACCCTGGTACCTACATTACCCACAGTACAACTTGGGTCACTGGGTGACATCCCTGGAGACAAATTATCAGATTACATGCAGCTTCCTCTGGAGCCAGGAAAGGCTTCACACTACTTTTTAACATTCTGCATGTAGTAGTTCTCCCCAGGAACAGTAAAAACAGTTTTGCGTCCATTCATCTTGCATTATCACGATGCAGCAGTTGAGGAGTTATAACAGACCTGTTGGTGGCACTTGATAAAAAGTTAGGGAGTTCAAGTCAGTAGGATTCCTCCTCTGGGGATCATGATTGTCGTTTTTAATAGCTCACTTACATCAAGTCTCACTTACTGCCTTTTAATCACGGCTGAAAAAAGGAGATTTTTATCAAATGCCACAAGGACATGATGCTAACCCCCCCCCCCCCCCAAAAGGTTTTTGATGGTAACTAACAATGAAGCACAAAAACACCCCTGTTCTCGCTCATCAGCACTGATTGGTGTGAATGTTCTGTGAGAGTAGCACACACGGTCGCACAAACCCAAAACTACAGCCTCCCAGCTAGAAAGTGTAAAGAAGGCTTAAAGACGTGCTTAATGCGTTCTCTTCCTGATGATTACACTGAGGGCAGCGAACGCAGGGTTCTTTTGAGTTCACTGGAACATGTCCATCATGACTACGTTTGCTGAGAAGGAAGAGAGTGAGGAATAGCAGAGTGGTGAGTGGGCCGAACTTTGACCTCTCTCCGTGGGAATCTCCCTGGTTCACTGAAGCATCAAATAGGTGTCCAATCCGAAGAATATTTCAGCGACAGCTCTGGAAATGTAGACTTCGCAGTCAAACTCTAATTGAAACAGGTAGTGATTTCAATAATGTGAGGTCTATTTTGCACATGCTCTAACTGATTTAAATCCTACAAATGGATTATTTAGGGAATGTATGAAAAAAATTAAGATGGGGGTGATGATATAACTCTGACACAACCAACGCTATAGTAGCATCTATGCTAACCTCTTCCCAAGAGTTTACAAATGAAGAAAGAAAGAAAGAAAGAAAGAAAGAAAGAAAGAAAGAAAGAAAGAAAGAAACAAACAAACAAACAAACAAACAAACAAACAAACAAACAAACAAACAAAAGAAAAACAATGCTGTTTCTCTCACCACTGATTGGTTGAACCACCCTGGCTCTGCATTAAGGGCATAGCTCGAAGTCTGGTGAAACAGATCTTACAAATCCATCAGTCTTGCAAGGCATTATCAATCCAATTAATATAACACTGATATCCACAATAACGTTCTCATATTCTGATAAAAAATATGAATCAGATCAGACAATGCTGAGGCCTCTTTTGCAAGACATCAGATGTCTAACAGTCCATCATATCACACCATCTAGGATAATGCATAGAAGCACTAGTGGTGACTGCCCTCTTGGATGACCCCATGGTAGATTAAACATATTAAAGTTCACTCTAGGTTGCTCTTCCAGTGGACAAATTGTCCAGTGGTCTCTATTCACTATAAACCTATCATGACTTTCTTTGCTTCACCAGTTCAACTGGACTTGACACAGTGACCTCAATAGCATCTCTTATTAAAAAAAAAGGTGATTATGAACTTGAATTCAGTCGCAGTCGCTCATGTTTGTGGTTTGGTTGCCACACCTGAACTCATCGAACGTTTGCAATGTGCTGTAGACTACGTGCAGTGTACGGGATATGGCACTGCATTTCCTGCTTTAGTATCTATAATTATGTTTTCTTCAATATGATGTAACTTGAATAGTAAAAAACAGGTCAGAACTTGTTTCCCATGGAACTCCGTGGTTAGGTTATCTCAGCCAACGAGATGAGTGATTGATTGATTGATTGATTGATTGATTGATCACCCCCCCTTCATTATTCTTTAGCAAATAATTCAGCATAGGCTTCTTTATTTAGTCATTACTTATGAATACATAAATAAATATGTAATGTATATACACAAGCATAAGCATAAACATGTAAGCTAGTGGTCGGAAAACTTGATCTCTCGGGGGGGGGGTTTAACCCATGGTTACACCATGGGTTAAACTTACGCTGGAATATCCCTTTAAGTCATTTTTTGAATGTGTTCCATAAAAATTCTTACATATTGTACCTTTAAAAACAGTGATCACAGCAAAAGTAAATACCATTAACAAGCTGTATGCTTGGTGAATCTTGGAAAGGGAAGTAAATAACTAACTGCTACTTGGAGCTGACTCACCAGTAGCATTACCTTAGCCTCCAACATCATGATCGCCTCACAGGGCTTTAAACAGGTGACTCCACTCTTCACAGCTAGCCTCGTTGCTTATTTGAGAGTAGAGATGATGACCAAACCTGTAGTGTAAATGACCTGAAAACAGCAGACAGAATCTTCCTCCTGTTGAGAAAGTCTACTTTATATCTTCGGTAAGTTGAGACGTCTGAGCAAAAATATGTTCGCCGGCCACCTTTTTGACAGGTGTTTGATTGATGGCAGCAGCTCTAGCAGTGACTGTAACTGACACCAAACCACAGGATGGATGTATTACAAAAGACAGCAGAAACATTCTCCTTTCAGATTCTGCACTAACAAGGCATGTGCACCTCCGGGCAAACACATCACAGGCACCGCCAGTTTGTTGTTTCTTTTATCAGAGAAATTTACTTTTTGTACAGAAGGAGCTGCTGTAACTGTTTGAGTCTTGTTTATGCTGTCAAGTGAATAGGTTAGAAAAGCACATCCTAGGAGAGTTGAATCCAGCATTTCCTTTTAGGTTATGGATGGCAAATGATTCACCAGCGTGCCAGATCTTTTGAACAACTACTTTTATTAGGGTAACTCTTTTATTTGTCTAGTCTATTTGATCTCTCGCTGTATTGATTTTATTGGCGCTTGTGTTATTTGAAGCCATTTTTAATGTTTGTTGCATTTGTGAAGCACCTTGCAACCTTTGAACCACATTGCCTTAATCTACCATCCGAAAAACTCTGTTGGCATCAGTGACGTGGCTCTGGATTGGTTCATCTCCAGCCCTTCTCTGTTATGCTTCTTTTGTGGGGTCCCCCAGGGGTCTATTCTGGATCTCCTCTTATACAGGCCATCCTTGGGACAAATCATATTGATTTCTTTTATCGCCACACAGATAACACATGTTGCATGTATGTCCCTTAGCAGCCTGTTAACCTGATGTATCGTGTATTACGTCTTGCCACGCTAAAAATTAAGAACTGGAATGCGCAAGAATCTAAATCTGCAGCTAAATGACCCCAAATTTGAAATATTAACATTTAAGAAGAGTCCCAGCATAGGTGTTATTTTGAACCGAAATGAAGTCCTTTCTTTCATCTGTAGATCAACAGATGGCCAGTCGTCATTCAGTCTCACTCAAACATGACTATTGCAACACAATATGCAGGCAAAATATACAAACACTGCAGCTGACACACAACACTGCCGCCAGGCAGGCATTCCAAGAGAAACTACCATATCACACAAGTCCTTGACTGGTTACCGGTCAGTTTTAGGATTGAGTTTATGATTTTCCTGCTCGAGGCCTTTGCTGGCCAAGTCCCACATTAACTGGTGGTATTGTTTGTAATTACTTAAATCATTTTATCCTTATTTGTATGCTATGTTTTATCATACAATACTTTGTAACTTTTCTATATAAATAAAGGTATTCTTTTACATACAATTATTATCTTTTTATTATCTTATTATCTTCTCTATTATTATTTTATTTGATTACTTTTTGGCCCTATGGGGCAAAATCTGGCCAGACAGGTAGAAAAAATCCCCTGTGGCCAGTGTTGTGAAAAGTACCCAAGTGTCATACCTGAGTCAAAGTACAAATATTGTGTCCAAATATTTCTTCAGTCCTAAAGTATTTGACATTGAATATACGTAGGTCTCAGCAGTAACTCTCAGTTTGTAAATGTACTCAAGTATACAAAGTGTAAATAAAAGTATGATATCAATGAATGATACGAATGAAATTCCCCGTTGTGGGATAAATAAAGCCAATCTTAATCTTAATCTTATTTATATGTCGTATATATTGTATGATGTAAACGACAGGGCAGCTGATTATCTGCATGGCCAACAATTGGATCCAATATTCAGCATTTTTCAGATTTTTCTCAGGCCCGTTTGAAATCAGTATTCTTTTATCTAAGTGCAATAAAATGAATGAATTAAAAAGCACTACTACCCTGAGCAGAGAAGAGATATACTCAAGCGAAGTACCTCAAAACTGTAAGTTCAGCGCTTATACTTAGTTACATTCCATCAATGCCTGTAGCGGACGCTTCGGACTGCATTAACCTGTTGCAAGAAGAATCTCTGGTATGATCAGAATTGCATTTTTTAAAATTCAGACATCTGTAAAAACTCTACATAGTGCTACTGCCTCTTCGTCTGGCAGAATTATTTTATGTAGAAGTACCTGAAAAGTTAAACCCAAATACGAAACCCGCTCCTCTCTTCTACATTCATTAAAAAGTCATTGATGAGCGAGAGCTTGTTTCTTTCTTTTTTTAAAATTTTATTGACCTGTTTACTTAAACTTACACATGAACTCTTACAGGTTATAATGTAGTATGACCTGTACATAAAGGTGCAACAACATATTGAAACCACAATGGGAAAAAAGGGAGAAGAATGTAAACATAGAACGAGAAGATGCTTGTTTAACCACCATCATCGCATTTGAATGCTATGATTTAGCTCTAAAAATTTACATCAGTAGAAACTATTTACACACAGTAATATCTGGTTAAATGTACCACATTTAAAACCCAAAGTACCATTACAAGTGATGTATCAAATAAATGGTACTTAATAATTTAGTGGTAATATTATCTTTTTCATCTTTCATCGCCAGGTCAGAACAGCTGTGCATTGATTATTATTACAAACTGAGATAAGAAGGAAATGATAGATCAATAAAACACAGTTCAGAGTAAATATTTAACCTCTTCAACTCCTAAAATCCGCTAAAATTTCTCCTTCAAAACTAGAAAAGAATAATTCTTTACGAATGAGTGAAAATGTCACCTTAGCATTTTCTTCTACCTGCTCTGTTTAACGCTTCACTGAAGCTACATTATTCCTACACTGAGTGAAATATTCATACCTAAGATGCCGTGCTCCATTTGATCATATGGAAAAAATGTCTAGACATCGTTCTCATCTGCTTTGTATACACAATGCTGCACAAAACGCATTTGACTGGCAGACCCGTGGAAAGATCTGTGGGGTGGAAGAGGTTAAATATTTTACATAAATACATGATAAATCAAAAAGACTGCAATAAAAGACAGTGTGCTCAGGAATATAGCTTAAAGTGCTGCGGTGTCATGCCCTAGCGACTGTGGATGGACTCTGGCTGAGCCTGAAGCCGGGTCTTGGTGGCCAGAGCCGCCTTCCGGGTCATGGTGGTGCAGCGGTTCAGGATCTCCTCGGTTTTGGGTCTGGGTGGCACCCGGGGAGTGTTTGAGGCCGTCTCGCTGCCTTTGGACGAAACGGACCCGGAGCTCTCTGAACTGGCGCTGGAGTTGCGGCGCTCTGGGAGGCTGTCAGCAGGGGTGCTGCGCCCACTCCCGTCGACGTTAGGCCTCGCTTCCTCTCTCAGACTGGAGGACGACTCGCTATCTGAGGAGAGGCTGGAGAAGCTTCCCTCGCTGCTCGTGTTGCTCATGCTGCGCATGCGGCCATCTGACGTCGAGGGGTCGCCCTCGATCTGTGTTTGTGACCGGGTCTCGGAGAGGACATCAAGGGATCGGGCCTTGTGGAGACGCCCAGGCACGCCTCTGGACGGACCGGCAGGATCCATCCGTGGGCTGTTTTCTTCGCTGGTGCTGATTGACTGGGAAGCCTGAAGTTCAGCGCCGGTTGCCAGGTTCAGAGTGGAGCTATGCAGCTTTCTCTGCAGGCTGAAGAGGCCGGCACGTGGGTTGTTGTACGGTTGCAGGTACATGGAGGGGATGTAACCTCCCTTGTTATTGAACCTAAAGAGAGGAATGCAAGGAAAAGAAGTTATTTCAACCCGATTATCACATTACACCTTTTCTTTGACTCCAGGATAACACAATTTCGAACTGCTTCACTTTGATTATATGTGGCAGACCCTGCCACCTTTAGAGCTTCAAACAGTGTTCTGGGGACCTGACTTTTTCCCCCGAGAACAGCTTGTTTACTCAGTATTTAAAAAAACTAAATATTTCCGAGTTTGTATTATTACCTCATTAATATTGTAAATATTAAAATTCTGAGTTTGAATCTCTTCTCGAAAACTACATAGTGCCCCTTTAACGAGATTAACTTCCAACAATCAGATATTTGTTCAGTGTTTACGTGTAAAGACACTGGCGTTCCTTATTTCCCTATTGTCTATTGTTTGCAGCGCAGACAGTGAGGGCTGGGATACCTGATGAGCCACCAGCCGTTGTCAGACTTCCTCAGCACCTCGACCACAGAGCCAATGGGCACAGACACCTCGTCATCCTCCTTGGCCGAGTAACTCCTCGCCGCACAGTACAGGGCACCTGGCGGTCACAAGAAAAAACAAGCTCAAATGAGGAAGCTGGCGCCGCTGCACAGATACAATCTCTCATGAAACGTGACAAATGAGAACAAAAACACATATTTTCTCTTTGGCTGAAAGGGATGGACACATGTTAACTTCCTATAGTTAAATAGCGCTCCCCAGTGTTGGTTGTCTGTAATAACTGGACTCCATCATATGTTCAGTACGTGCATCTGGCATGCACTGGTTGGCACAGTCGAAACCAATTAATATCAATGCTCACACTGATGCCAGGCTTATTAAAGTACAGCGATGTAATCAAGCTTAAATGAGATATTTCTGTTTGGCAACTGCGCAGGTAGTAAATATCGCACCTCTGAGCTGGAATCCAGCATCATCATCATCATCGTCGTCTTCCTCTCCCTCCCATAACTCCAGGTAGGGAGCAGGAAACCAAGCCAGACGCTTATCATCGTTCTCCACCAGCCACCAACCTGCAGAGGGGGGGAAAAAAACAAAAACAAAACACTTTCAGCATCACAGTAAAGAGTGTGAAGAGCTTTTGTATGTGTTGAGACCAACGCTGCATGAAAGCGACAGCACTGACCTGCAGGGTCTTTAATCAGGACGTCCAGCTTCTCGTCCACAGCCGTCTTGAACGGGCGATTCTTGGTATCCTTCGTCTCATAGGCTGCCACGCAGCGGTACGTCTGGGTGACAAACGGGTGGGTGACGCTGCCCGCCACATTGCCCCCTCCTCCGCCGGAGGCGTCGTCGGACAGCAGGATCATGATGCTGATGACAGAGATGTGCCGTTGAGAACAGAACATCTACAAGATTCTCATAATAATTCGAGCCTAACGCTGACTTGGCAAACCTACCTGTTCTTGGTGAAGTCTGGCTGCAGGTCGTGGTCTTTGGGCATGAAGAACTGCCTGACCTCTGAGCTCTGGGTCACAGCGGCGTCGCACTTAAGCAGTTTGTCGCAGTAGCTCTCCAGGAACTTCATGCGCTGGACGGATCGCTTGGATTCTTTCTGCTGGCGGCTGCTCCTATTGGCCTCGCCTGGACGGAGGAGAGGAAACGGCTTTAAGATTAATTTGCAGAGAAGAAGGTGAGCAGAAGAACTCTGTGTAAAGTCAAGCGTCAAATCCATGTCAGAGCTGCTTATTGGAGAGGATAAATAATCTTACCACTGAATTTGGGGATCATTCGGTCTTTTTTCCGGAGCATGTTCTGAAGAGGGAAACTCTTTTTCAGCTGCCTCTGTTGGAAAAAAAGAAAGAAAATACATTATTTCTTTATCTATGTATTTTTTTTTTTATATCAAAGGAGCACTTTGTACTTTTGAAGAAGATATTCAAACACAGCAATGTACTATTTACAGTATTAATGAGTAAGTATATTTATTTTCATAACTGAATAAATAAGCCGTCCTCAGAGGAAAATAAGGTCCCCAGAACACTGTTTGAAGCTGGAAACGTGGCAGGGTCCGCCACACATAAACAAAGCAAAACGGTATGAAATTGTGTTTTCCTTTAAAGTCAGATTGTTTAATTCAGTCACGGAGACAAAGAGAGTCTGTTTCTTTATCACTTCATTTATCAGTCCATAAAGATCTTTCTCTTCTGGTTCAAATGATATCCTCAAAACTACACAGTGCACCTTTAAAGTTCCTACAGCTCAACAGCGCGCTGAGTGAAGGACGTGTTTGTTACTTACATGAAACTTCTTGAACTCCTGGAAGGATCTGTAGACAATCACCTCAGCCTCGTCAGACCATAACACAGACATCATAAACACCTGCGCACAGAGAGAAAACATTAAGGAAACATTAATATATAGCGATGTCATCTAACAATTAAAAATGAAAATCACAATAGAAACACTAACAATCCCTGAGTCGGTGGCTCACCTTGAGTTTCGGTGTGTCCCTGTGGACCGACCCGATCATACGGGCACTGATGACGAAGCGCTGCTCGGCGTCCATGGTGCTTCTCTCTGCTCTGTGCGTCTCTACTCGCTGGAGGACTATCTAGCGTTTGGAACCCTCGGTGTCCGATTCGATTCACTCGGCTGCTCTGCCTGACCGACTGCCCAGCCGCGGTTAATATACGTTCAACAAGAGGAGGGCGGAGACATGACGGGAAAATCCAGCTGAGGACGGCTGGAGTAGAGGATGCTTGCATTCAGGGCGTGGCCAGCGGCGGCAGGTGAGGCGGGTGAGTCAGGTGTGTCTGAAGGCTGCTGTAAAAGTCTAATAACATCACGAGAGTTCAGCGGGAGAATGCAGAAGAACTGGCAAAAAGAAAAACAGAACAGTCTCAAGAACACCAGCCTGTCCCTGCAGGCTCGGGTGCCAGATTAGGTAGAAGTCAGTAATAAAGTCCCCCTAAATTTGTGATTAAGCCATGTGTTAGTAATCGTAATCATCCGTTTAAAATATGCCAGGCTTCTCTCACAGTCACCAGTCACGGTAATATAATGACTCTGTTGTTAAAGGGGCATTACGTAGTTTTGGAGAAGAAACCACAAGCTGTCCTCAGAGGGAGAATAAGGTCCCCGATAGATCACTGTCTGGAGCAAGAAAGGTGGCGGGGTCCGCCAAACACGCAACACTGCTGCTTGTTTTGTGCTGCAACAAGCAGCCACTGCAGAAACTGCACTGACTGTAGCTGCGTGTGAAGCCAGCAGGGCATTCATTCAGACAGCCTGTCAGTCAGGTCTGTCAGTAAATCCCCCCCCAGTCACACTGATTCTATTGGTTTTCCTCCTCAATCCACAGCAAATAACACCTTCTGTACATATATAGAGGCGAAATACAAGTCATGTGTTAATTAGTAAGCGTATCTTTCCTTTCTAATTTCTCTGTTTCCAGTCTATTTAGAAATACATGAGAATGGGATTGATGTTGCTAGGGTTGTCTGTCTGTTGTCTGCAAGATGACTGTCAACATTATAATTCATGTGTCAGTTGACAAACCGAGCTATTTTCTTTGTCAAACATTTTGTTATTTTTCTCAAGAATTCATGACAGCATCAGACGCTCCCCTCCCATCCTCCTCATCCGCTTCCTGGTATCTCACGCACCCTCAACTCCCATAATAAAATTATTTTTTTTTTTGCACGTGCAATCACTTGGCACTTGTCATCTGGCAGCAATATCCCTTATCAGGAGCTGGTGTGGAGAGCTGTGTGTGTACGTGTGTGTGTGTGTGTGTGTGTGTGTATGTGTGTGTGTGTCGGCTGAGGCTGACCAAGTAGGTGTGTGTTTCAGGGGAAGCAGGTGTTTCTTCAAAGTGAGGACTGCATGAGAGGGCCCGGAGTTGGAGGGGGTTATCCCGACCACTCATCAGATGGACGTGGGCAGGGAGTCCTTGTCTGAAGTGGTGCCAGCATTTTATCACACACACACACACACACACACACACACACACACACACACACACACACATACACACACACACACACACACACACACACACACACACACACACACACACACACACACACACGGTGGTGTGGTGTAAAAGGTCGGGACTGTCCAGCTCTGTGTACCACCCGAGGAGACGTCAACACCTGAGCGTACAGCAGCACGAGGTTTCCCAAAGTGAGCACGAGGACCATGACTCTGAATTCTTTTGGGCGTCTGTTGTGTCCGAAAACAGTCGCTCGTGGACTCCATAACCAAATGACTTGCTCACGTACTTTCTCACAAAGTATATTGTGGTTGCACATGGAAATAGGAGTGACTGGGGTAATTAAATGTGCATCGGAACATGTATGGGCTCTATGGCACGATTGCATTCTTGACATTTCAAATCTGTGATTATACCTGATGGGTAGACGCTGATTGTCAGTGTCTCTCACCCTAACATTTGTCTGTACTGACGCTCCATTATCAACAGTGCCGGACGGTTGGGTGGTGTCAGGGCTTGCAGCAGTAGATCAGGAAACAACAAATAAGAATTTGATATAGCGCCAGTCAAAACAATACCACACACAAGGTGAGGTAGCAGAGAGCAATCACAACAGGAGTGTGCCAGATCTTATCGCAGGTTCAAGGATGTAGAATTAAAATCAACCTTATCAGAGGTGGTGACTCAGGTGAGGTTACACATTTGAGGAAACCTGGTTTCAAACCTCTGAAATTCTGCCCGGGTTTCATTCTGACCACGAGTGTCAAACAATGCACAGATGATGCATATTAAATATTCGTTTCCATTACGATTTAGCTGTCAACGACTCCAATGCAAATCCATTCTCGATGCATCGCGATCTCAGTGTACGGTTGATCGTTGATCCGTATGACTGCACACGGATTCTTTTTCATCATTTAAATTCTCCGCTTGTTCAGGAAGTCCTTCCAATAATCAGACTACAGAAGTCTGCAAAATGAGAGCTGCATCTTTTCAGTACATAACCATCAGAAAAACAAAGCATTTATCCATCTGCAGCGTCTCACGCGTTTGCTGTAATCTATAATTATATTGTTTTCTGCAGCTTTAAGATAAGGCATTAACTGACTCTGCTGCACACACCTCTCTCAATGTTGACAGTGCTTCCTCAGATCTTGGCTGATTAGCCGGGCTTGCTGTAGCAGTTATCAATAGTTATGGCTGCAGACGTTAGCTTCAGGTGAATATAGCTAACATGATTAATAATCGCTTTGGGGCAATGTCTCAGCATTGGTCTCGTCCAGTTTGTACTTCAAGCAACGTTGCAACGTAACTTTACTGTCCAGCTGAGACCGGACGATCCACATTCAGCATAAGCTGCAGACTCACAGCTATGTCCTGTCTGTCTCATTCATCATATTATCGAGAAATTTCCACACCCTTAGTTAGCACGTTATCTCAGTTAGCAGTGCGGATAGTCAGACTAATGGTAGTGTTGGTGTTTACACTGTTAGCACGGGAGCTTTGGACCAATGGGAGAAACATGTCTTCCTTCCTAGGGCTAGCGGGTAAGCGTGCTCACTTCAGTAGATATCTTTTTGACACAATACATAGACGCCTTTGACATACTGTAAAAACGGTTGATCATTTTCTTTTTAATTTTCTTATATATTGCACATTTACTATGTGGAATCAGACTAAGATATGTAAGACTATGTATGTGTGAGACACTGTGTAAATACAGGAGCATCTCAAGTCTATTTTCTAGATATCTGTAAATGTGCATTGTCTTCATAATTAAAGGTGTAATATGTAAGGTTACAATGCTAACCAGCAAGCCCCATCCTGGACCCCCAGCAGCGGTGTAAAAACCAACAGCTCCCTGATGTACAAGGCTCCCAGTCTGGACTTAGCTGCACAGCTAACTGAACTATCTAGCTAATGGCAGCTACAGTTAAGGGTTAATGATATGATGCCCGTGTTTGTTTTGAGTATGAAAAGTGAAAAGACTGTGGCTGGAATAATGCTAAAAAATAACCTCAACATTTTATATATTTATTGATGTGAACATCATTTTAACATTTATACATTAAATACTTTGACATTTGGGATTATAATCTATTTATATGATCATTACTACATGGTATTTTATTTCATGTATAAAATGTGTAGGTGTAGTTTCTGGAACAAGGGAGAGGTTGTGATTCATCATGAAGAATTTAGCCTGTTCCAAGTTAAGACAACCAGGTTGTTCCAGCATTGCGTCTTCAGAACAATAAACAATAGCTAGTTAGTTGATCCATCAGCATCCATGGACTGGAATTTGTTGCATGATTTGTCACTGATTGGAAACCTCCCCCGTAAAAAAAAGCCATGATCATATTGCTGCAACAAAACTGTCCCACGACAAGAAAAGATCAAAATAACATTGGTTCTAAATGACAGACTCTGTCTTCTGTGATTTGTGTGCATTCCAGAGGACTGGTGAAGATCATTTCAACACTTATCGATGCAAAGATTTCCTTTCGTTTCGTTTAATGAGGATCAGTTCATATTTCATTCTGCCATTAGATTAATAAATCTGTCAGTCAGAAAGACCATCCTTCCTCCTGAAAAAAGGAAAGAACAACAAAAAAACTTTTTCGGCAGGCTTTTTTTTTCTTTCACACAGTGCCACACAGCACCATAGTTTGATTTGGACTGGCTCGACAATCGCTTCATTGTTTGACTCGCTTGAAACTGACAATGGAGGCGTCAGCTAATTTTTGCAGGTGCGTTGGCTCCGTAACTTTCATTTTCCTTTATCTCTGCTGAACATTTACAGGAATATGTCACCATCTTGCAAAATGCGGTGATGAACTGAAAACGAAAAAATTGCAAAAAGTTCACCCACGAAGGAAAATTTAGTCATTATCTACTTTTTGTCGTCCATAAAACATTTCCGAAGCTTCACAGCGACAAAAACATCGTACGACTCTCCAAAAGAACTGAAGTAGATGGGGACTTGTTTTAAAAATTCAAAAAACAACAGGAAAAATAAAAAATAAAATGGCCCCATGCAGCTTGTCAGATGTAATCCAAGCCAGTGGAAGCCCAGAGATCCCAAATTTGATTTGAAAAGACACCCTCGACTTGTGCCGAGCTCTTGCACCCACTTCAGGCGGCGTGTGTTCTAATGCTTTTAGCTCAGACTTTCCATCACTATGGGGGTGAAGAGATAATGAATGAATTTTTTCATTTTTGGGTGAACTTTTCCTTTAACCTGACAGGCTCCCTCACATATTCAGAAGCGTTTATGGACGTTTATGGATAACAAACAAGGATAAGGGAGCAGTTTGTGTCTTGTAATGAGCCAGGAGGTTATCTGGTTTTATGTGTTTATTGATATATTCGGTCAGTAGTGTGTGTAGCTGTAATACTGAAAAAACAAACCGGGAACCACACAGGTGAGGACGTGACATGGAGCACAGCTGAATGACGAATTCTTCAGGATGTCAAAAGCACTGCGTGGGATTGTTATTGGATCTCTGGGAAGACGCTGACGGTCTCGCACGTTTCAGTAGTGGTATGTTCCGCTAGAAATTTGATTCTGGCTTTGATATCACAAGTCCATCTGTGATAAACACGCATATATCTATATCTGTGAATGCCAAAAACATAATGTGTGGCACAGTCTGGCCTCTAGCCAAGACTTTACTGATCAGATTGGATGTGTGTTATCCAGATCTGGGACGGCTGCCACGATAACAGTGTTAACGACCCTTAAAACACCCATGACTTAAAAGGTCTATTTCAATAAAAGCTGCAGATGTGAACTCGACACTAAAGTGTCAGTTTACGCTGTTAACTGATGGCGTTTTGGTAATGTCACATTTTTTTTAATTGTGAGATGTCTTGAGCCACTTCCTTCTGGTCTCTCTGCGGGGAGAAGGGTGGGGTTAGTGATAAGAGTGTGCAGCTACTGAGAATTTTCTCTGTAGCTGTTATCACAAGCAGGCGGAAGCTGTGCAAAGGATAATGATCCAGTAACCGTAATTCTGTGGTCAGTGCCAGTAAATCTTGTTTGAGGGATACAACAGCAAGTGCACGGCAGCAGTCAAGGCAAAATTTATCTGCCCCCTGTACACAATGCTTCGGGAATGTGACTCACCAAAATATGATACGCAGTCCTGATATAACTCACGTGATTCACAGTTTCTGCAGCTGCTTTATCAATATTTTGCTTAATTTTACTTAAGGGGCACTATGTAGTTTTAGAGAAGAAATTCAAATATCTGTAATATTAATGAGGTTATAATACAACTCTGAAATATTTAGCTTTTCCATAATTGAGTAAACAAGCTGTTCTCAGAGGACACAAAGGTCCCAGAACACTGTTTGAAGCTAGAAAGGTGGCAGGGTCCGCCACATATAAACAGAGTGACACAGTATGAACTTGTGTTGTCCTTCAGTTTGTTTATTCAGTTTATTCAGTCATTAAAAAGGAAGAGAGTTTTCTAACTGCTGTTAACTGTAGCTGCCCTTAGCAAGTTAGCTTAGTTAGCCATGCAGCTAGCAGTATGGGCTGGGAGCACATACTGCTAGGTTGGGAGGACTGGGGTGTGTTTTTGTTTACATCAATTACATGGGAGCTTTAGACCAAGCTGGGCCCTAACCCTTACCTGGAGCTAGCTCGTTGACATGCTAACTTTGGTGGACAACTCTGCAAGACATGTAGACGGACCATTAAAACTGTTGTTTCTTCACATTATGTTGAAAAGTTAACTTTTTAATGTTACAACTAAAATACTTGAATATTGCATCTTTAACTGTTGGTTTTATATTTGACACATCAGATATCGCGACCATGTTCCAGATCCTTCCTCAGATGTCTGGGTAAATGCTCTTTGCCCAGGCCTTTGTTTTGTGTTGGGTGACCTCTCACTCACATTCTTTCTTTTGTGTCTGACAGTGAGAACCTTTCCAGTAATAAGCTCCACTGTAATGAATTTATGTAAGCATCCATCACCGTCCGCACCTTAAATCACGCTGGCCCATCATAAAGTCAAGCAGACAGATGTCCTATTTCTGCGAGTGGTTTTGTGTACCTTTTTTTCTTCTACTTGTTTAGAAATATAGTTTGTTTTGGTAACTCTGATACTCTTCTTTGTAATAGGTTTTAAAAAAAGCAGATTTTTACGACCACTGCTTTCAAAAGATAGGCTTCTTATGAACGTGTGACGTGTTTTTCCTCATGAGACAAATTGTGGGTTAAATGTTTTAATAGCCAGTGGTGCAGAAGGCTGAAACTGACAACTTTTTGAAGAACTGACACTCATTTACTCAACAACTCAGCAGGGACTAAACTGCACTCTTAACTGTAACCGTAAATCCAACTATTTGGTTTCAGTTAACGAACTGCGTTGTAGTCGGGCAGTAACTTGAAATCATGTAAGTGAATGATTTCACCTTAGTATGCCGTACATATTCTGATGAATTAAAGTGTTAACCTGACAAGACTTGGAGCCAAGCAAGCATGCTAGGGTTGCCACCTTGGATATGTGGAAAAAAGGGACACTCGACCAAATGTTGGGGGGGGGGGGGGTATTGTATGGTATGTATTTGCTACATCTCCTTCCTTGTCCGTCGTCTCTACTGCCATTTCAAGTGAAGCCGCTAAAACGTCTTTGAGCATTGCGCACGGTGCACCTGATCATGTGATTGGATGTATGACATAGACGTAGACTATAAACTGGAAGAAAACTGAGACATTTTTGATGAGAAACTTTCTAGACTACAGAACAAACAAAACCAAATTAGGGTTTTACATTTTCCCCCCCAAAATGGGACGAATTGTGTCCCTGGAGAGATTTATATTTTCTCGGGACTGCTGATGGAAATAGAGAACAATTCTGGGAAAAATGGGACAGGTTGCAACTCTAAAGCATGCATGTGAGGCCGTTTAGCTTCATACTAACATCAGCTTGGTAACATTCTGACAGAAGAGTGCAGCAGGGGTGACATAGCCTATTTTTGGAGGCTAACCTGGATGTTAGCATTGCCTTGAGAGATTTTTTTTCGACTGGATTTTTGCAGCAAAAAAAAGTGATCTTTGAGGAAAGTAAGCTCTGTGCCAAACAAAAATTTAAGATACTTAACTTACATTTTTACAAGCTAAATGCGAGGGCCAGAAGTAAAAGCTAACATGAGGCTATAGACAAACTAGATTGTGGTCCCATTGCTTTCTGACATCACCACCACTAAGCATCTGACTACACTGTACAGAAGAAACTTTACTATAAATTGATCTACAAGTTAGAAAGGTTTGCAGCTCAAGTCCACCTGTAAAGATGCACTAGTGAATAGATGAGTCTCCGTGCTCGGTGTACAGCAACAACGTCCATTGTCTCATTTAGCCACTTAGCAATAGCCTTTCTTAAGACATGTAAATGCTTTATAGTGCACAGCATGGGGTATAAACCGAAGTATTTTATGTTGTACATCAAAACATTAAGTCTCATAAACAGATGGTAACCTGGGACATGATTATCACAATTTGGCATGTTAGCATGCTTACATTTAAGGCTAAGCACCACTGAGAACTGCTAAAGCTGATGGGCTATTAGTTTTGCAAGGATGCTGACAGTAGAGGAAAAGTAAGGTGGTCACCCAAGTCATTAGGATTCATTGTCTGGGAACCACGGATGTCTGTGCAAACTGTAGCAATATGCCCAATAGCTGTTGAGATACAATTTCAGTCGAAACCAAAGTGGTGGATTTCTGACAGTGCCATCCTTAGCCGCATGCTGATAGCGTGGCTTGTTTGACATCGATTTCTTGTAACACACAAAAGCCAAGTACCTGACACCAGGTAGCCTAGGTTTTACATACGTGTCTAGTTACTTTTGAGCCACAGCATGTCAGGAATACTTTCCTAATGACAACATCCCCTTTCTCATCATCTTAAGATTAATGCCATTCCTGGCAAGGAAGCAGCACGTACATGCCAAGAATAACACTGACAACACTGGTATATTATCTGGCATCAACGGTGGTGTGCTACATAAAAGGATCATCCTTGAAACCACAACCAATAAGAGGCCGACAAGCACACAGTCAACTGTGGTTCTGTAGAAAGTTTGTTAAACTAATAATCAGGTCCAAGCCTACTGGAATGGTTGTCAGACCTCACAAGGATTGTTACACCACAGATCATTTGACCTCTTTAAGTTTTTAGCCGGTACTCCAAAGCTCCTGAGAATGGCCCAAACCACATCTTTTGTTTAGTGTATTACTTATACCAATACATTTGATTTGTACTATTAGGCTGTTGCTAAATCAACTTTAGCTTATATTATTCATGCTTCTCAAGCTCAAAGCTTGGAAAACTAAGCCGTCAGTTTATTCTGAGAGGCCCTGGTCACTGCCCCGTGCAGGTAAAACGACAACATGGCCTCCCTCTTCTGCCACCATCAGGTCAGACTGCGTTTATTGCCCCACTGGTCATAAAGGACGTGAGAAAATAGAAAATGTTTGTTGTAGGTCCTGTTGGACCATCCCACCTCTCCACATTCCTGTGCACATGACGCATAACTGTAACTGGCACCCATGTCAGTCAGTTGGATATGTGTCACAGCATATTTGGTCTGCAGGTAACATATGGATACACACGCGCGCGCGCACACACACACACACACACACACACACACACACACACACACACACACACACACACACACACACACACACAGGTAGGCTGATGCTCACACAAAGTATGATTATGGATACCATGTGTACTTTTAAGCTGTTAAACGCTGTGTAAATGATATATACACATGGACTACAGTGCCTTAAGACAATCTTCTGTCGTGTCAAAGGGCCAGAAGCCTCCTCTTTTTTCTGCATTTTTAAAATAATAGTTTCTTTCTTTCTTTCTTTCTTTCTTTCTTTCTTTCTTTCTTTCTTTCTTTCTTTCTTTCGTTTTTCTTTCTTTCTTTCTTTCTTTCTTTCTTTCTTTCTTTCTTTCTTTCTTTCTATTTAGTCAGGTTGTGCACTTAGAGGGCAACTGCACCAACTGTACACATTAAAGTGTGATACAGGTTTTGGGGAGTACAACTGCATATATGAAAAAAAAAGTAGTGCAACGCCTTTTGTCTCTCCAGAGGAAGCTGCATGTAATCTGATAAATTGTCTCCAGTGATATAGGGGGAAAAATGGGGGGAAAAGGAGAAAAATCATCTTTCCTTATATCGCAGGAAAATCTGAGAAACTCGGGAGGAGCTTCAATAAACATCACAACCCGGTTCACTTCAAATCTAGCAAAACCCTGAAGCAAAAACTTGTCCATCCAAAACACAAAACACCCAGGCATGAACAGAGTAATGTAGTTTATGCTGTTCAGTGCAGCCAGGACTGCAAAGATTTGTATAGTGGGAAGACAAAACAACCTGTCCAGAAATGAACAGGAGGGCTGACTCTTCTGGCCTAGACCCTGCTGTCCACTAACATCTGAAGGAGAAAAATCATGCCTTTTAGGACAACGATGTAATCGTCTCAGAGAAGACAGATGGTTTGAAAGAGGAGTAAAAGAATCTATCTACGACAACACTTATCACCAACCTGCAAGAGTGCTGAATTACCTCCCCAGACAGCTTTACAACCATTCACACCTGGGATCACCTAGCAACCCACGTGAAGGCTGGTTGGGTCAGTGAACTAAAGAAGCCTTTTGGATGAGAGTTGAAACATCTTCAAGAAACTGGAACAAGTCCAGTTGCCTACGATACAGCACTAAGACTTAATGGGAACATTTGGAGTTTCTCCATATTATTTCTTGAAGGAAACTTGGGATCCTGGTAGTATTTTACGTCTTAATGTGACACAATAGGAGCTTCCTTTTTGTCCGTGGCCTTCCCCAAGTTAGGAGCGCTGCAGTAATTAGCAGTTGCCGCTCAAGGAGAACAGGGGTATAGTGTAATACTGTTTCATAACACATTATTTGGTGATAATGATGAGAGTGACTCAGAATGAGTGCGATGGTTGAATAAGCTCCTGAGAATGTGCCTAAGTCGCATCTTTTGTTTTGTGCATTAGTGCTGGCTGATGACTGACTGAAACCAAAATATTTGTATTGTGTTATTATTATGTTGCCAAGACAATTTTAGTTTACATTGACGACATCCCAGGCGTACGTGCTTTTCAACGTTGAGCCTCAATAATTGAGCCAGGTCAATCAACGTAGAGCCAAAATTGATACGTTGATTAATAAACCCACTCTCAATGGTAACAACGTGAACACCCTCTGCTGCCACCCTCAGGTCAGGCTGCATCACTGCCCCACTGTTCGTAATGATGCAAGAAAAGCAAACCTGTTTCTCAGCTACTTGAAAGTTCTGTCTGGTTTATTTTGAAGCCTTGTTGCACTGTCCCACTTCTGCTGTCACTGGAAACTCCACATACCTGTCTGTTTGTTACAAGTTCCATAACTGTAAGTGATCAACCATGCCTGTACATTCATGTTGCAACATACTGGGCCTGCAGGTAACATAGACCCACACACAGGTAGGTTATTATTACCAGAGGCCATTCCATCAGGAACATGATGGAGCCAAAACATGTTTGATCTAATAAGTTGTTCTTTACATTGAAAGTCCTTATTTCCTTCTCTATCTATCTATCTATCTATCTATCTATCTATCTATCTATCTATCTATCTATCTATCTATCTATCTATCTATCTATCTAGATGGCTATAGAGCCATCTAGATGGCTCTATAGATCTATCTATCTATCTATCTATCTATCTATCTATCTATCTATCTATCTATCTATCTATCTATCTATCTATCTATCTATCTATCTATCTATCTATCTATCTATTTTGTTTGTATTTTTCGCTTTCTTCCCTCCTTCCTTCTTTTTCAACTTCATCTCTTTCCTGTCTAGTTCCCATGTCCGTTTTTTTCTTTGCTTCTTTGTTTCTTTTCCGCACAGTTGTAAAATCACTGATGGTATTCTGTTCAAGGTTAAAGATTGATAAAAGGTTAAAAAAAAACCACACCAACACTAAGTTGATTAAAAAAGTATTCTATAAATGTTTCTATTCTAGTATTCTATAAATGTTGATAATCATAACTATCACATAAAATGCCAAAATTGAGATCAAAGTAATTTTTCTAAGATAAAAAGTGACTATGATTATGATATCAAATGTTGAAATCTTGAGATAAAGTCGATATTACGAGATCAATAAATCAATTATGACCTACGAAGTCATAATCATGACTATTTTTTTTATTTTTTTATCAAGGCCAAGTTTTCATCAATTTGTTTTCTTTAAATGGTGGTTTGCTTTTGGCCTGTGACCTGCCGTTTAATATCAGTTTTGACCCTGCAAGAGCAAGAGTATGGACACCCCTGGTCCGATAGCTTTTGTTACTCGTTACTTTCCAGATTACAAACAATTCAGTCCAGCAGTACAGTCATTCGAAATTTCCAATTTACACAAACTTGCATGTAGTGTAATGCCAGGTTTTATTTAGAGTGCCACAGGTTGTGGTTACCCATTGTTACCAGAACTCATTGTTCTGTCACAGAGTATTTGACATGTTTAAGCTTTTGTCTGACACTAAGTATGAAACTGAATAATCTCTCTGGATCGTTTTAAGAAAGCAAAGTAAAGCGAACATCAGCCATTTGCCTTTTGTATGTTAGGCTGCTGCCAATTCAGCTTCAGCAGTTTATATTGTACTGCATTGTTTTCCCTGGTGTACGTGCTTCTCATCACGGACTCACCCAGCCCTGGAAGGCTTAACCAGCTCAAAGGAGAATCTCAAAAGTCCATGACGTTCCCATCAGCCTCAACTGTACTCTGCGTTAGCAAATGTTAGCATGCTGACACGCTAAACTAAGATCATGAACATGGTAAACGTTATAACATTGTCATCGTGAGAATGTTAGCATGGTCACATTAGCATTTAGCTTAATACGTTACGGAACATGTGACACAAGTCAATTCGTCCCAGTCTCAAGTCAATTTTTCTAGGCCACTTTGAGTCACAGGTTGTGTCTATTCAAGTCCAGTTGTTAGTTAAAGGTGCAATATGTAAGAAACCAGCATAGACCAGCATATGTTGTGTTTTGGTGCTGACCTATGCTGTTTTTTTCCAGCAGTTAACTGCTGCTAACTGCATTCAGTTTATGCATCCATCATTGTAGCTACTGTTAGCTTGTTTGCTCAGTTAGCCGTGCAGCTAGCTGGACAAAGAGGGGAGTGTTGACGTTTACACCACTTGCACAGGAGCACTGGACTGTTGGGAGAAAGAGGTTTTCAGGCCCAAGGCTAGCTGGTTAGCATGCTAACTTCACTGGGTATCCCTTCTACACAATATGTAGATATCTCTAATGTAACCTAAAAACTGTTATATCTTCACATTTTGTTATAAAAAAAATTTTCGAACCAAAATTCTCACATATTGAAAATGGAAATTTGGCTTACCTGCGGTATCCGGTCTTATTAAAGAGAAAAGTTTTAGCATCTGTCAGAGAATTTTATTTCTAACCCTAACAAATTTATCTAACCTGTTCAAAAAGTACGGTGAAGAATTCATTTGTTTATTGAGATTCAGGGAAATAAATGTATCAAACAAACAAAAAAAAACTTTATAAAATGTTTTTTTTATTTTTTCTCAGTCAAACATCAAATTTTAAACCCAACTGAAAACATAAAACACAGACAAGTCATTCAATTCACGGTGTAAGTCGAGTATCGAGTCCTCTATTTCCTGTCCCCTCAAGTTGCAATGACTCGTGTCCACATCTTTGTAACTAAGAGCCTCACACGGCTCAATACAACATCGCAGCCGACTCATTTTGATTTGAGTTTTTTTTATCTTTAACAGCTTTGCTCGGTGAGCACACATTTCCATGCTTCTACACCCACTGAGTCCCTGCCACATGCTTTATTTGCACTAACTGAATTGATTTAAAAAGCACACACCATTCAAAAATAGTGACAATTCTAGTTATTTCTTGTCAATCGAAGGTACACAGTAGCATTTCCTCTGTTTGCAACAGCCGTCATTCTGTGGACTCTTGATGGTAAAAAACACCAGAAGACTGTATGAAGTGTTTTAACCCAGCAGAGGGCAGTGCAGAGTAAAAACTGACCGTTCAAATGTTCAGTCAGGAGCAGCGTTATGGTTCTTATTGCGCGCCAAAGCAATATCAAGGTTATTGTTTGAGAAAATAAATGTTCTGACTGTATTCAATTCAGTTTTTTTTTTGTATTAAAAAAAAACCAACTCAATAATTAAAGGCACATTATGTAGTTTTTGGGGAAGAAATTTAATCAGAAGAGAAAGACCTTCATTGACTGTTTTTTTAAATGCCCAACAAACAAATAAACAAACTCTCTTTGTTGTAACGACTGAATAAACAAACTGACCTTAAAGGACAACACATTTTCACACTGCTTTACTTTGTTTATATGTGGCAGACCCTGCCACCTTTTAGCTTCAAACAGTATTATGGGGACCTTATTTTCCTCTGAGAACAGCTTGTTTATTCAGTTATAGAAAAACTAAATCTGAGTTTGTATTATTACCCCATAAAAAATGTAAATATTAAAATTTTGAGTCTGAATTTCTTCTCCAAAAACTACATAGAGCCCCTTTAATGCCAACTGTGGTATAAACATATTCGAAACTCAAAGTGGTATATCGGTCAAACAAGCACAAGACACACAGTGAAAGGTGTTTTTTGATATGATTTTTTAAAATCCATTATCCATTCTTTACACTCACACCATCAATCAAATCCAGGCTTATTCTCAAATAAACACACTTCTGATCTGTTATAATACAACTCTGATAAGCTTTTACAAACATGGCACCATCACATGGAAAGGGAACATGATAAGGGAGTGTCTTTGTAGGCAATTTAACAAAAATATTTCTTTAATGCAGATAGATTTATTTGTATTTTCTCATATACTATAGGGATAGAATAAAATTCTGTCTCTGAAAACTGAAGGTTTTTTATGTTCTGGAGAGTGCTATGTTGAAAGTGTTGCATAGTCGAGGGGACATAAATGTAGGGATAAGTGGGGGGATCTTAATTTAAAACGACACACGAGGGAGTTAAAAGCTCTTTGTGTAATGCAGGGTAAAAATACTCTCTTTTTGAATACTTTTGTGTGATTGTTTTGGCTCTAACCCCCTCCACACAGTCAAACCCTTAAAAAACAAGTCAAAGAGCTTGACTCGCCACCTTGATGCTTCGTGTGTTTTAGGGCACGTGAGTGTAAAATCCTGACTGCAAGCATTAGTAACATAAAGTCCATCTTTGTGCAAATGTAACTCAATAGAACACAGCAATCACATGTGTTAATCTCCCAAGCAGTTGCATGGACAGAGGGGGAAAAGCTCGTTTTTTGTGTGTCACTCGGATTGCAGCCTTTAAAAGTGCCACTCAGCGTCCATCATTTAGAGCTAAATGACAAAATGTCCTCTTGGCGGGCGAACACAGAACCAGCTTAGCTTTAAAAAATACTGTCATTCTAGCTTATGGGCTGATTAAAGCGCCAATCAATCATGAATCCAAAACCCTTCTCTTGCTTTTTCTTCCACACGGACTTCTTTAGAGATTGTGGTTGTTTGAGCGGACGCCTCGGAGGAATCCTTGTCCAACACGCAGTCAAATGTGTTTATGTTGCTCATGTCGCGTCGGCTGGATGAAAACTGGAAACGTTTCTAGTTGCAAGACGAGGAGGGGGATTCCCAGCTCAGCTTATAAAGTGTCTCGAGATGCAGCGCCAAGCCTTTTTTTTTTGTTTTTGTTTTTTTCAAACCAGACATTAAAACCAAAAGAAAGGGGTACACTATATGAGTCACGCCCAGTCTCTGCTGCTGGTTCTAACTTTACAAGCTCCAGTCTGGGAGCAGTGCTGCACTTTCATTCTTTCCTTCTTCTTCTCATCTCATCCAAACATACATTCAATTGTCCTGTATCCCGTCCACTGGTCAATCAGCTGTCTGTCCACTTGTTGGGAACACGTTAAGAGTTTGCACTTCTCCAAAAAGCCCAAATTCTTATCCCTAGTTGTTCTCCTCCTCCTCCTCCTCCTCCTCAGTAGCATCTGCAGACCTTGGCTTTGCTTTAAGTCTATGTCCATCAACAAAAAAAGATCCACGATGCTGGCCGATGTCACCGGAACTCATAGATGGCTGCACTGTGCTCGGGAACGTGGGTGAGGTTTAGAGACTGGTACCTGCAGGGCAGAGACACAGTACGTTAGAATATGGATATACTGGGAGTTAGTACATTGCATATCTTAGACAAAATTGGGACAACCTTGTCTTGAACACATGCAATCACGAGCTGATGAAATAGTAACCAGAAGCATGTTTGCTCATCAACAAGGCTTTTATGCCGTGTGACGTCACTATTGAGTGAAAATCATGCCTTTCCAAAACATCAACTATTTATGAGCTACAATAAAACTGACAGCAAGGTAATTTAAAGGGTTTGAAGTGGTTTATTTATTTTTAAAACATAATTGTTAATTGCATAATGAAATCCAAACCCTTTTTGAAATACTAGTGTGCAGTCGAGAGAGAGGAAGAGAGACAGTGTGTGCATGTGCATGAGTGTGTGTAAAAGTTAGTATACAGTTAAAGCGGGAACATTACAGCCGTGTACATAGCGGTGCAGTGTGTGTACAGTTAAGGCTATTTGTAGGTTAACAACAGCTCCTGCTGCAAAACCTTAAAAGCTATAAAGCACGAGATTGCTTTTATTGTGAAGAGGTCACAGGAAATTCTGTATGTATTTGCAGAGATCCAGACTGCGACCATTAAGATGCATTTTGCAACAGAATTTTAAAACCAGGAGCGTGATGGAGCACTTGCATATTTGCAAGCAGCACTATTTTGCTTATGCAAATGATCGTCGTTGGCCACCACAGTGATAAAAGAAAATTGCGTGGCCAATCATTTGATCCACTTCCTCAATATAAATGCAGTTGTTGCTACTGAGCAACACGTTGGTTTCCCTACCCAGGAAACTGTTAATGCACTACTTCACTTTGTGACTTTTCCTTTGAAAATAAAACAGAACATTGTTAATTCTGTACATTACCTTACCCTTACCTCTTGATTGCATTTTTGTATTTCTGACTGTAATTGAACCGCTGCTACGATGACCTAATTTCCCCTGGGGGATAATTAAGTTATCTATCTATCTATCTATCTATCTATCTATCTATCTATCTATCTATCTATCTATCTATCTATCTATCTATCTATCTATCTATCAGGAAAGGATTTTCCTATCAGCAATATTGTTAAGATTGAAAAAATATGAATGCGTTGTGTTTCATGTTGATCTCAGTGGTGCTTTTAAATGTTGTGCTGGTGCTCCTAAAATCTTGTGCTAATAAAACCAGTGTAAAAGGTTGGTCTGAAGCCCTGATGGATCACAAAGGCCAGCACTGATGGCAATCATACATCAAAAATGTCACTGTTGATCTTTAGCTTTTCTTTGTTTTCTTTTTAAAACGGTTGAGAACATGAAGAAGCAGCCACAGCAAGTTTTTCTTTTAAAGGAGCTGCAGGTGACAGCTGCAACTTACAACACCTCAGGTAAGATAACCAACTTTCTGTGCCACGTGCATGAAATCAGATCGCGGTTGCTCATAGCATGAAGGAAAAGGGCAGATTATTGACTGACATATTTATTAAAACTATGTCAATCTGTTTGGCTGCAGAATAAATAAGTACACCATCTGCTCTCCTGTTGTATTTTCTTAAGCGAACGAGTGTTTGCTGTGGTATACTGCAGTGTAGCAAACTAACTCTTTAACACAGAACTGAAAACCTAAAAAAAGAGGACACACATGGACTTTAACTTTAGTCCAGTTTGTGAAAAAGCAACCTTGAAGTGAAAGGTTTCACTATAATATAAAGATGGATGTTGACATCTGAAAGCCAATTCTCAATTAAACATTGCAAACCGCAGCCGATACTCATATTCTGTTTTTCTTCATGTGTGGTTTGCAGGGTTCACACCCGAGGTGGTAAAAGGCTGCAAAGAGCACAGAGCTGATACACTTACAACCACGCCATTTAATGTATTAGTCCTGAACAACACTCATGTTGCTGTTAATAGACGGTTTTCTGTCCTAACAATAGTTCTAAATGATGATGTTGTCAGTATGACAGAAGAGATGGCCTCAGTAGAGAAATACTGCAATCAGAGAGAAAAAACACTACTGTTTCCAAATACTTGGTCAGAGAATTGGCAAAAAAAAAAAATGAATGGAATGAAATGAGAGGGTGTTCGTAACAATAGCAAAACCATTATGTGCAAAGGGAGTCAACAGAAATGCCAAAGAATGTCAAATAAAAATGAAAACACTAAAGATAGAGAGCACAAGCAGGCCTCTGTTTGCTTATAACCAGGCAGTACACCCGTATAAATCAAATGTAGCAAACCAGTGTTAGGTTGCTGTGCCTCGTCCGTATAAGGTTACGCACAGACAGAGCGGGAGCTGTTTGGAAAAGCTACGATCATCAACTCATCATCTGAGCGGCTCCCTCTAAGAAATTAAGAATTGAAGGCACCTTGACAGAAGCTGCAGCAAGCTGGAGATTTTGCCTGTTATTGACTTTCCCCACCCACATCTTCCAGCTGGTGCGGGATTTGATTCAGCAACCTTGCACTCACAAGTCTGCTGAATCACTAAAAAAGAAATTACTCAAATTCCCCTCGCAGTGACTCGCGCTGTGCTGCGTTACCATTCAGAGCTCCTGTGGTAGTAGTAGCCCTCGATGGTTGCTGTGGATTTCTGGAAGCAGATGTAGTAGAATCCAGCAAAGGACGCGCCGCTGATGTCTTTGATTGTGTGGTCGGGGACGAGGAACTGCTCCTGAGGGGGGGGGTGGAGAAGGCAGTTCAGAGGCGAATTACTGCAAAATATGGTCGGGCTCAATTTGGGCAGCACCTTACCTTCCACCTCATGAAAATATAGTCCGAGTTCTTCAGATCCTCATAGTCGAAATCATCCGAGTTGAACGACTTTGCATACTGGTAGAAGGCCTGGAACTTGCCCTTGACACAAAAAATAAAAGGATTACGTCACGGCAAAGCATCATGCTTTAGAGCACACGTGGAGATTAGGAATGGACCAGCTTACCCAGTGCTTGCGATCCACATCCTCATCTGCGTCCCATTTTCGAGTGAGAAACGGCCGCTTCCTGCTGATGATCTCTCCGGCGAAGAACGTGGTCAGAGTCGGGTATTCCTGCGAGAGCGAATGCAAAACACACAAACATTGTTGTTTTGTTTGCTGTGGCGCAGCCGACCCCCATACATGCTGTTTTTTGTCTTTTTCTCCTCTTTGTAGGTGAAAGAATGTCACGCCCAACACTAATAGTATGTCTGTCAGTTCCATGTTTTCTATTCCAGAACAAATTACAGGATGGAAAGTGACTTCTGAAAGTACACATTCGCTGTTTATTTCAAATCACTGGAGTCAGAATTTTTTTTATGATTCTGTAATTACAACCTTGGAAACCATTCAGACTAGCAACTTTTCTGAATTTGACATCTACCCCGCAGTCCAATGGGACATTATGTAGACAATGACTCCATAAAATATGACATATATGACAATATATGAAAATATGCCATGTAACTGAGCCATCATTTTTTTCCATTTTTCTATCACGTTCGATGTGTTTGTTAGTTTGAGACCTGGCCCCAACTGTACTTGATTTCTGTAGCAGCAAAACATGACAGCCTCTAGAATGGCAGAGCCTGGAGCTGGACTGTACCAGTCTCTTAAAAAGGACACAAGCACAATGAGCAGTGGCCAGAGGTAGCTTGAATTATTGATGTTTGTGACTTAATAAAGGGAATCACTCCTCTCACCTCAGTCAGTCCTTTTATCTTCAGGTAGCCACACAAGTAGGAATCCTCCATGGTGACATGCTTATAAAGAGAACACAAGAAACACCATTCACTTTATATGTATGTATGTATGTATGTATGTATGTATGTATGTATGTATGTATAATGCACCTTTCTCTACATACAAGCGACCATAAGTAGCAATGCTGTGATTGATTATAAGTGAAAATCTAATATCCTCACACACAAAATAGCCATAGACGTGCATGTTTGCAGGTGTAGAAATGCTAAAACAATAATATTATGTTAGATTTGTCTTCATAACCGAAATGGGTTGTGAGTAAACAGTCCCAGGCACTGCTACATCCACAGCTAGCTAGCAGGCCAGCGCTCATTGATTTTCCAGCTGTCAATCATCCCAACGCCCGTTTGACAGATCACCAAATGCCCCTGACAGCTCGCCCGAGTAAATAAAAATATAAAAATATCCGCTCCACAGCAGTCCCACCTGCAAAACAACCTCCACGTCGTACGAATTCCCTTTGCTCTTCTGGTGGCCCCTGAACTTGGAGCCGCTGTAAAGCAGCGACGTGACAACACCGGGCTGCTGGGTGTTTATCGGAGGCGGCGGGATAAGGGAGGCCGAGGATGCGAAGGCCGCGGCAGGGGAGTCGCTGAGGTATCCAGCGGGGACAGGCATGGCTCCCGCTTCGCTGGCTGGGCACCGACGGCGGGCAATAGCCGTGTGGGCGATAGAGTCTGTCGGCGTGTCCGAAGAGGAGGGGGGAGGACTAAAGAGGTCCACCGACATTCAATTCCCCCCGTGATTGCTCCACGGTTTAGTTTACTGGGCACCAAGCTCCCAGAAAAGTAAGTGGACTCCGACGCGGCGCTGTAGGCAGCAGAATCCGCCCTTCTCATTGGTCAACTCAGTTCACCTTGCTAAGATCCTCAACGCTCATTGGTTGGGCTTGCGGAAATGCTTCTTGGGAATATGTGGGTGTAGTTTCTTCCTGTTGTGTAAGTACGTGTATAAGCACTTAAAAAACTACATTTCCCAAATATTCAAAGAATTTGCGAGGCTATCTGTCAGGCACGGAAGGTCACACGCGTGTTTTTGAACACAGCAGCTTAGAGCTGAGGGAGAAATGTTCGTCAGTAAATAGTAACATAGCGACTTTATAAGGATAGCTCGTAGAGTGTGAACGAGACTTGATGCTAATACGAAAATATATAGAAATGTTGCATTCAATTAATTGATGAACTGTGGCCATAAAGAGGTAGCCTAGCTAAAACAGGCAGCTAGCCTTTCCAGCTAGCTTTTCTTCAAAACATTGCATCTCCACACAGCTGCAGCTATGTTCAGGAACCTTGTTAGACTTCACAGTCAGTTTGGAAATGCCCTTTCAATCAGTAAAGTGTGCCCAAGAAGTCAGCAGCTTGGGTCTGCTTTGAAATACTCCACAGCTACAGCAGGTAAGATGACCAGTGTGGTTAAAAACTCAGTCTTTCTGCAGCAGGATTACATGTGTGAAACTTGACCTTGCTGTATGTTTTCTGCTGTTTCCAGAACGAAAAAGGTTTTACCAAGATGTCAGTATATCCCAAGGTGAAGGTGAGTGTCAAATGTTAACAAGTATGGCAGTACTAGGACTGAGGATGCTAAGTTAATTTTAAGGTGAAAAGATTGAATGTTTTTCTTGCAGAAATTGCAGCTTAACAAGCAGTTGCTTCTCCGTATATCTGTCATTCTTCTGCTTAATGAATATCCTGCATTTTTTCAATTTTCATCAAGGTGGTGTATATGAGATAAACCTCGACAGAAGGAAACTGAAAACTCCTGGAGGGAAGCTGTTTACAGTACCAAATGAAGCCCTCGCCATCGCTGTGGCAACCGAATGGGATGCTCAAAGGGACACACTCAAGTTCTACACGATGCACATGGTACGACTCTGGGATTGGATTTGATTTAAAGCAAAGTTACTTATCCTTGGGGTCAGACCATATTTAGGGTCAATTTATATCCAGATTGAGGTGTCTTGCATTGTTTTTAGTTTTTTTAAAGATGCTAGTAAAAAAAAGTTAACCAAAACGGTAACTGACAGTAAGTATTGGCACACTCTTCCTGCAGACCACCCTGTGCAACACAGCTCTGGACAACCCCACTGAACGCAGCAAGGACCAAATGATCAGTGCTGCCCTGAAGTACCTGGAGACTGATACTGTCTGGTAAAATACTTTCTTAACTATTAACTTTAACATTTTTTTATTAAATTAGTAATTTTTAAAACAGTACTTTGCTGTTGCTTTAAATAACAACAGCTACTCATTGGGTCGTCTGTATGTCTATGTTAAGCCAGAGCTAATTTCTAACAGTACTCCCTATATAAGGAGGTCAATTGAACCGTTGTTTCAACATTAATAAACATACAAAAGCCTATATATTTTATTAAATGTGTCCATATTCTCAATGAGAATAAAACGACAAAACTGATGTTTGTGAAAGGCATAAGAAAAACAACACAATCACAACAATTGGATGAATTTACTGTCACTTAATTTTATTCCGGACTTGATTGTTCCTATTCTGCATTAGAACAAGCTTGTTGACTAAGGGGTTGCATGTTATTTCAAATTTTCAATGACATTTAAATATTTGTTTTTGTAAATGATTGAATGCAAGTTACTCACAGCGGTGTCTTTAACTGTTAATGTTGTTTATGATTTGTTCAGTTACAGAGTAGATGAGCCCTATGGTTTGGTTGAGCTACAGAAGAATGAGTGGGACCCGGCGCTGCACTGGATTGAAAACAGGTAACAGTATTGGCTTTCTTCATAGTTAAGCTGTTAAAGCCTGTTTTCATTAAGCTATCGTATTAAGCTCTTTCCTTATTAACTTCATATTTTAAAACTCAATTGCAGATATAATGTCACTATTGGTGCCTCGTCCAGTATTTTGGGTCCTGAGATCCCAGAGGCAACCAAAGAAACATTCAGGCAACACCTGAATTCTTACAACTTCTGGTCCCTGACAGGTAAAACATTGTCAAACTGATCCAAGATAAACAGTTTCATGGGACATAGGAGTGTTTATTTTGGTTGAGTAGTAGCTGTGAATTGTACAACAAAAATGAGGAAATGAGCTGTAACGTGATGTGCTTTTGTGCTGTTCAGGGCTTGAGTTTGTGATCACCCAGCTGAAGTCTGTCATTCTGGCGATGGCGATGATTGACAGACATCTGAGTGTAGAACAGGCTGTGCTGCTCTCCAGACTGGAGGAGGAGTATCAGGTATGAGAGCAGCAGAAATGTTTTTCCATCTACTCTTTTAGCTAGCATTATTCAGCTCTGCAATAACCACAAACAAATGAGACCCTGGTTGAGATGCTTGTGATGCTGTTATTATTTATTATTTTTATGATTTTCATTTTGCTTTATCAAGAGCAGAAAAAAACATACTGGAAAAACACATAAGCGATTGTCAATTGTCAGAAACTCAAAAAGGTTTGCTTCGTTTACTCTGGATGAACAGCGCCCTCTAGTGTTTAAATCATATTTCCAATTAAATCTAACCTGGTGCAGCATACGATGTCCAATGCAGTGGAAAAGCTGACTTTGCTCTTCTGTGTCCTGGTTTTACCTTCTTGCAGAATTTCTACAAATGCTGCTCTGTTTGCAGACACTGTTATTATTCCCTATTTGACCCTCTAATTTGTTTGCTCCTTCACAGATTCGGCAGTGGGGAAACGTGGAGTGGGCCCACGACTACGACATGTATGAGCTGAGGGCACGGACTGCTGCTGGAACCCTCTTTGTTCACCTCTCATCCGAGAGTTCAACTGTCAAACGCAAACTGATGCAGGACTGAGAAGGCCAGGCTCCAAACAGAAAACTCTTAGTGAGCACACAGCAAATCTGCCCTCAAACAGACGTACAGCTCCCCGGGCACCTCTGTTTATCCATGTGTCTAAATCCGCGCAGACCAACACAAAACACATCCGATTTATCAGCGACAACTGCTGCGTCTGTGATCTGTTATCGAGTCATCTCCCTCCAGTAAAACATTGGCTGTATTTTCGCAGTGTTTTTGTGTGGCAGCTGCCAAGTGTGATGCCCTTCACCGAGTTTCCAGTCAGTTCTCAGTCATCCGTGGCTTTTTGGACACTGGGCCTGCTTTCGAGAGAATGGTGACTAATGTTGTTGTCTGTTTGGTGGTGGACTGTTTATTCCACGCCTGCTTTCGCCACATTTGAATACCGGCAGAGTGCATATGCTCTCCTAACAGCACACTATTCATACCAACTGTGCTGTGTGTAGTGTTCAGTCATTGTGTACTGCATATACATAATATTCACTTGCAGTCGGTGGAACGGCTACATTCTGATCATTTTCTGTGGTTAAATATTAAATAATGCACACAAATGCCACTTCAGTTAAATTTCCCCTGCAAAGCTGCAAAAAGTTTAATTTAGGACTTCATCCTCCTCCAGTTGTTGTTTCCGTTGCTGAAGTTTTGTTTCTCTCACAGCTGAAATGGATCAGAGTAATTAAAAGAATGGTATTAGAGCTTGCTTGTTCTCTTTGCCTCTGTTGTAAGCAATACTTTGTCAGTGACATAATTAACTCTGAATTAAAATCAAAACATGGAAAAACTGTTTATGTCTGTCATGATTACCATATGTGTGTGTGTTCTTTGTCTGCATCAGCTCAGGTCAGAGTGAGTGCGGCGGTCATAAAACAGCAATTTGAGTTTTATGGATGCAACCTTTGGTGCCTTTTATTTACAATCGCCCTACTCCTATGACTGATATCGTAGCTGTCCAATCACGCAAAAGGTCAGGATTCGTTGACCAATTACGCGGCTCTGTGGGCGGGACATGGTTGACGTTTCCTCATGTATCATCATCATCCCATGGACTGACTTGTTTGTTGTCGAGCAAGATGGAGTTCCTTTTGGGAAATCCTTACAGTACCCCTGTGGGGCATTGCATTGGTATGTAACCAGATGTTTTGACAACTAAACCGCGCGGAGATAGATATCTATGTCCTGGAAATGTGTCTTTGTCGTTTGGCAGTCGTTTACGGGCTTGCTGCCGTTAGCATGCTAACGTCCCTGAATGAGTTCTGTACAGCTGGAAAGCCACCGTTAGCCACCTAGCTAACCAGTAGTAACGGTAACATCTGCTGTCATTGTGCTAGCGGTATTGTTAACAAACAAAATAGCTGTTTTCCGTCAGTGTCAATTCATAGGCTAGTCCGTAAAAACATTGACAGATACATTTGCTTGTATTTGAAATGCTGATTAATAGCTAAGTTAGCTAACAGGCAGCTAGCCACCAGTGATCGTCATGTAATAGGTCTGTGGTGTTTAAATGAGACATCTTTGCAGGTTACTCTCCTAAATAACTACTTGTGTCTTCCAGAGAGAGCCACTGATGGCTCTCTGCAAAGTGAAGACTGGACCCTCAACATGGAAATATGTGACATCATCAATGAGACAGAGGATGGGTGAGTGACTAACTGAGAAAATTCAATCAATATCCGTATCTACTATCGATTAACTGCTAAAGGCTTTAGCTTATTTCTGTCCTCCTTGTTCATGGGCTGTTTACGTAATGCATTGCTGCAGCAAGATCTCCTATTATAATCAGTCCTGTTCCTCTTTGCTTTATCTGTGTCTCACTAGGACAAGGAGCCTACTAGCTCTGGCTATGCAAGTTGGACTTATTCAAGGCCTCATTGCTTATCTCAGCCCTCCATTAACCTTGTAGTGTATGTTTAAGCTGGTGTATGAGGTCTTGTTTGATTACTGGGTTGTAAAATGGCTCGGATGAGTCTGGCCTGGTGCAGTGTACTGTACTGGACTGTATATCAGCAGTCTATAAAAAATAGGTCTGACTTTACTTTTTTCCTTCTCTCATGGGAATGAAAGGGGTGCCACATGCCCACTGCTGTGAGGCTGATTTGATCTGTGTTCGAAGAATTCAGAAGTTAATTATTACAACCCTGGAGTCACTTTGTCAATACAGAGATTGTGAAAAGCCAAAGAATCATTGACATGTGCCTGCGCCTGGCATTCTGCCCAATCATTGCACATGTGGTCCATATCCCTGTCAGTGCCATTTCAAAATGCCCCCTAAAGCCTGCAATCATTAAGTTCTTGATAGTTGTTTTCGTCTGTGGCATAACGTACTATGCCATCCATGTTTGTTTGTGTGTGTGCAGGCCAAAGGATGCAATTAGAGCAGTGAAGAAGAGGCTGAATGGCAACAGGAATTACAGGGAAGTGATGCTGGCTTTAACGGTGAGTTAAAAGCAGGATGGCAACTACAATTTGTTTACTTAGATTCATGTTTGTTTCTCCCTTTTCCTCTCACATAATGTTATCTCATGTCAAACAAATCACTTGTGGCCACTTACATTGTATCACATAATTTGCATTCAGGATGGAGCGCACAGAGAATTTGCAATCTAAAATATCATGTCCAGTCTGTGTCTGACTTTAACAGGATTTGATTCACAGATCGTTTGATGAATTTCCTCTCTGCATCCGTCAGGTCCTGGAGACGTGCGTGAAGAACTGCGGCCATCGCTTTCATGCTTTGGTCACTAGCAGGGACTTTGTCGATGGCGTCCTTGTTAAAATCATCTCTCCTAAAAACAACCCGCCTACAATCGTTCAGGATAAAGTGCTCGCCCTGATTCAGGTAAGATAGCAGGAACATTGCTTGCATCTATTGTCAGTTTATTGCCTCGTGTTGTTTATCATATAAGTATACTCGTTACATGTCATAAACCTTAATAGGTTTTTCCCACGAGGGGTGCTGAGTCTCTGCGTTTTCCTTTGTAATTCTGCTCATCAGCGTGAGAGGTTTGCAGCGTAGGTGTTTATTATAATAAGTGTGGCTGTGCAGCAGTCCTGTCATCCCCAGGCAGAGCCTCAGGTAAAGTGCAGTGTCTCCAGGGCTTCAGCCAGGAGCAGCTCGAGTTACCTGTCACAGCTCAGGTAACTGCCAGGCTCATGTGGGCTGCTCCAATTTCCACCAGGGAAACCATGTGACCACAGCATGCAGCACGGACCCAGGAGAGGGCCATGCAGTAGCTGTGAGAGGAGAGAAGGGGAGAGAATGTAATTGCCTCTCATTTGTGTAGTCATTAGCCAAACAACTTTGTGAGAAGAGGGCGAGCTGGGAAAACTGTGTGGGAAAATGTAGAATTAAGAGCGCTCCCTTTACACAACAGCAGTTATTGTTGTATTGTTGGCTTTCCCTTCAGCGAGATGCACAGTTGGGCAAGAGTTGTGTTTTGCAGTTACCCAACCACCTGTCTCGTCTCTCAGGTGTGTATGTGTGTGTGCACGCCTAGGAGTTTCATGTGTGTGCAGTTAATAGTCATTACAACACTGAAGTCACTCGAAATCATTTCATTCTGTTGGTTTTGCAGTCGCCCTCATTTATTTGTTTTCACCCAAATTAAGAAACCTGTCTTGGAAATTTGAATTTTAGATCAAACTGGCTTCTAGCTTGAAGTGTTGATTGCTTTTGGATAAAGACATCCTTTAAAGTTCTTGTCCCCCTTTTTTCTAAAACTGTGTAATGTGTTTGAACATTTGTAATGGCCCAGTTTGGCTTAAGCCCATCCGCTGCTGAGAGAGAAGCCAAGAGCTTTGTGGTTTGCTGACTGAATGTTTTCAAGGCAGACAAACAGAAATAATCAGAGAACAGGACTCTTTTAGTATTCTGACATCCCTTGCTTTGTCTGCTGTGTCAGCCTCCCTTTTCCCATTGTTTTGTTGTTCCGTCTCACCCTCTCTTCGTCTTTGAACACTTTTCTCACTCTCCCTTTTCCAGGCATGGGCTGACGCATTCAGGAGCAGTCCGGACCTGACAGGCGTGGTTCAGATCTACGAGGAGCTGAAGAGGAAAGGCATCGAGTTCCCAATGTCGGAGCTGGAGACACTGTCACCCATACACACACCTCAGAGGGTAAACTAAGCAGCTTAAATGTGTCCAGATGTTACTGTGCAAAGACCCGAGCATAATGTAATTGTCCACCAGGTAATTTGTCACAGTCTTTTATGTATTTCTCTCTCTCCTTCTGTTGCTCCTAGGTGGCATCTGCCCCAGAGGGCGACTCCACCCTACATAAGTACGCCGCCACCACCACCACTACTCAGCCCACACCTCAAGCTGTCCCACCAGCCTACACCGCCCCTCAGGTCCCCAACATCCATGCCTCTGGATCCATCAATCCTACGGCTGAACAGGTACAATGGCGCTCCCATAAACAAACTAACAAGCGGACAGACGGCTTCATTTTTATGTTTCTTCTTTTGTGCCCCGCAATACAAAACGACATTGTTTGCACCTGTCCAAACAAACCAAACAAAATGGTTGGTGGTTCACAAACCTAACCTTTTTTGTCAGACACGGTCTTCACTTCCTCTTTATTGACACCAGCTGTCTTGTTCTGAACATATATTTGGGAATTAATTTTTTATCAGGATGTTATTTTACACTCTTAATTGTTAAAATTATTGTTTTCATATGATTGAATTTGCAGTGAAGTTGTTGTTTTAGCCAGAAACTGGATACTTACACAACAAGTTATCCATTACTCTCTGCTCACTCTCAGAGTTTTCAATTGTTATTGCTAACTTACTTAGCAGCTGATCCATTACATTTAGCTATTTCTGCTGTTTATCCATTTCTTTAAGTTAACTGCTTCAGCTGGATATCCATCACTTTTAGCTAACTATTTCAACTTCTGTGAGCAGCTTACTGTATGTGTTACTGTAAATGTGCATTTAACAAGTTGTAGTCCTTGGCGCTTCTTTTTTTCTCCTGAACTGCTTGTATTAGCTGAGCTTTCCATGTTCTCTCCAGCAAACGCCCCCTGGTTGGGAGCTTAGTGACCTCAGCAATACTATAGGCTGCTTGGATAACTGTGTAACACTAGTTTGCCCAGCAATCAACTAATTGTAGATGGATTAAACTCTGACATACAGATTTGCCGGCTGCGCAGCGAGTTGGACATTGTTCGTGGAAACACTAAAGTGATGTCAGAGATGTTGACTGAGATGGTCCCGGGACAGGAGGACGCTTCAGACTATGAGTTACTACAGGCAAGGCACCACTTTTGTGTTTGTGTCTAAATTGACAAATATAAAAGTATAAAAAGATTGGTATTTTTAGTTTAAAAACAGTAATCTGACACCGTTGCATATGTGTGTGTGTGTTTGTATGTATTTGCACTGTGCGAATGTGTGTGTGATTAGGAGTTGAACAGGACTTGTAGAGCCATGCAGCAGAGGATAATGGAGCTCATCTCCTGTGTTTCCAATGAGGCAGTGACTGAGGAGCTGCTGCATGTCAACGACGACCTTAATAACATTTTCCTACGCTACGAAAGGTTAGAAACACGCATACAAATGCAGATGAAAAATCATCTTTTGGAGGGGAAAAAGCGTGCACATTCAAACTCACCTTTACATCGACATCGTTCTATGTTTGCATACTTGAAGTTCGGTAAACCGTAGAGTTCTTTGTCATTTCTTTCATGTTATTCTTTCCTTCCCTCAGGTATGAGAGGTTTAGGTCTGGGAGGTCCTCAGCTCAAAGTGTCAACAATGGGGTGAGTCAGCAGTTCGTAATTCAGGTGGTGAAACACCCAATACTTGCATCACCGCTCATGGTTTCTCATCCTCTGATGTCGGCATCTTTCCGTGTCAGTAGTGTGGATTTGCATGAAACATTACCTGCCAAGCTTTACAATATCCCTTACAAAGTGCTCTTATCTGTCGGTTACCTATCCGTGATTTACCAGATGTACATGCTTAACTAAATGGAAACCCAGCAGAGACATACATGCATTTATTTGCATCAGAAATCTTTTTTTGACAATTCCATTCACATTTCTGTATTTCATGTTGAATATTCTGCTTTTCATTGTCTTCACACAATACAGTCAGTCAGCCTGTTGCATTTAAGTCCTGTCCAGTAGGGGGAAACATTGACTGCGATAATGCGGTTGTGAATGCAAAGTAAACTCATAACATTTTCGGAAGGTCTGAAAAATGATCTGGTTGTATTTGGAGATCGGTTGTGTTGTTCATACCAGAATGAAATACAATTAGCAGTCCAGTCACAGCTTGGGAGCGAGCAGAGAGGTTTACTCTGAAGGGTCCTCTTGGATTCATCAGCCAAAAGACCTGGCAGCACTGTTGAAAGCTTCAGTTTCAGCATCAATTAGAAGTCATTATTCTTTATTTCTGTATACTTGTGATCTGACATATAGGAGTCTGACTGTCTCCCCAAAGTCTCCCCAAAAAAGGGATAAAAATGGCAGAATCTAAATTTAGAACATATTTCATACAGCAGCACCTTAACATGTCCATGTGCTGTATGTCACAGCTGCTCACAGTAGGAACCTTTCTTTCTTCATGCCTTTTGTCAGGTTCCCTTTGTCTCCATCTCATCTCTGTATTAACTGATTCACATTTTCTTCAACATTTAAAATCTTTATTTATTTATCACTTAGTCTACAAAATGTCAAAGCCCAAAGACTCTTCATTTGAATGACAAATAAACACAGCAAATCATTACATTTTAAAGAAGATCTATAATGCTTTTCTTTTTTCTTTTTTTTTTCCTTAAGCGGTTTATAATGTTCTTGATGGACAGGAGCTAAAAACATATAAACCTATTCTTGTAGTTACACAGAATAACATTATGAATGTGAAAAACAGCATCATACGTTAATATTGACTGAAATGATTAATCGATTATGAAATATAGTTGGCAATTAACTTTTATGTTGATGAACTAATGGATTAAATGACGAGTCTTTGCAGCTCTAGGCTGTCAGCAGATGCTTACACTTCATTGGGTTTCCATTTTTATTTAGGCATGGCATATCTTCCATAGTTACCATGCCATTACATTGTGTCCCTGCACAGGCATGTTAATGGTATTCACTGTCTCTTCCTTTCTGTTCTTTTCTGTTCTTCTGTTTCTGTGGCTAGCTGAGGCAGGCAAGTATGAAAACATTGTCAACCTCCCTAAATGATCAGTGTCACCCCCCACAGCAACTGTTGAAACATGGCTAAATAATATGGGCCCTGCCTCTCACCAGTATCTGTCACCCCATATGGCATGTTTTGAGTATGGAGTCCGCCAACAGCCAATGATACGATGAACCCAGAGATAGACTGACAGTGGCACAAGCTTAAGATTGCACTAAATCACTGTCAAGTTGTGTTTGCATTATAACAAAAAGTTTTCGATTTGCAAAATGAAACTTGATACATGAACTCCTGCAGAGCCCAAAGATTCAATCTTTCCCTCTTCCTCCCTTCTGTTTTTCTGTGTTCTTAAGGGGATTGTTTTGTCTTTATTGATAACCAGTACTTTAACACTAAATGACAACACTGTCCACTGATGACAAGTTAATTTGTCCATTATTTTCTGCTCAAACACATATGTCCCCCTTAAGAAACGTTTTTTAAGAAACTTACCTAATTTCGTTCTATCCTCAGTTAGACATTTTCATGCTCTCCTGAAGCTAACCAACACGTTTTTTTGCCAAGCTTGGACTTAAAATGCACCATGCCTTCATTTTTTGTGTTGACATTTTTTTTCTTCCATATTCTCAGACATTCAAGGAACTATATACTGTTATAACCCTGCCTCTCCTTAGCTTCCCACAAAAGGATTTGTTTTGCTCTTGTGCCAGAAAAGCCCCCCCAATCCTCCTCTCAGTTCCTACATGGAATGAGAGTGACAGTGCGTCTCATCAGTTCTTTTTCATCAGGTCCTGAGTGAGGCCACAGAGGACAACCTCATAGACCTCGGCCCAGGCTCCCCAGCGGTGGTCAGCAACATGCCGAACGCAGCCCCGACCAGCCTACCTGCCGCCCTTGTGGCCCCCGCAGGAAGGCCCTCCTCCCCGGCCACCTTGGCCTCCCGCCTGGCTGGTCTTGGTATGTACACCTGGCTTTGCTGAGTCTGCTTTCTGTCCTATTAGCTATATATTAAATAGATAGATAGATAGATAGATAGATAGATAGATAGATAGATAGATAGAAATACTTTAATGATCCCAGACTGGGAAATTATTTTGTTACAGCAGTTGTGGGTCCACAAATAAAACACTTCGTACATAACATAAATAGAATCCAATATATACATAGTGTATATATACAGTGCACAGTGTGCTATAAACAATAAACTATAATAATATATACAACAAAAACAGTAGAGAGAGCAGAGTTCTCTATCAGGCAGAGGTGAGAGAGTTGTTGTATAAAGTGATGGCTTGTGGCAGGAAAGATTTCCTGTATCTGTTGCTACGACAGCGAAGCTGAAGCAGCCTTCCGGAGAAGGTGCTCCGCTGTCTGACCAGTGTGAGTTGGAGAGGGTGGAGAGGATTATCCATGATGGATAACAGTTTTTTCAGTGTCCTCCTCTCCACCACAGCCTCCAGAGTGTCCTGTTTGCAGCCAATCACATATATATATATATATACACACATATATTTGCATACAACAGATCCAGTGTGTTACAGTCTCTGGTGGGGCAGTCAACATACTGGTGAAATGTTGGGAGGGTTTTGTCCAGTGAGATGTGATTAAAATCCCCAGTGATGACAATAAATGCGTTAGAATGCAGCGTCTGTATCTGGGCAACAGCGGGGTGGATGACGTCACAGGCCAGCGCTGCATCAGCTGAAGGAGGAACGTACACACCGATAATGACGGCGTACGTGAATTCTGTGAGAATTAAAGAGTTTCCTTCAGTGTGTTAATGGTTCTTGTGTATGTAAAATATCTTAAAAATGAAAAAAGTCAAATACCGCACCAACAGAAGCTCCTCTCTCCCACACAAAACCCTGCTCCTGAAATGCCTCATCAGTAGTCCCGACTTAAATTCTGTGACTTTGTGACATCACACTACATCACAGAGTCATGCATTTGCATAATACATTTTTTATGAATTCATTTTGCACAACTGCTCTGTTGTTGTTGTCTGTGCTGGGTCAGACATGTGTGAGCTGACCAATCAGAGCAGACTGAGTTTTCAGGAGGGGGGTCTTAAAGACACAGGAACTAAAACAGAGTGTTTCAGACCGATGGGGAATACAGAGCCGCAGTACTGCATATTACAAGAAAACTGATGTTTTTGAGTATAAAAGCATGTAAACTTATTCTATGTAATTATGAACTTCACAGTAAGCATATGTATCCTTTTAATAAGGCCGAGTCTCATTTTAGCATGAAGGCTGGACGTAGGGGAAAAGGGCTAGCCCGAGTGTGTCCAGAGTTCAAAACTGTGCCTAATCCGGCCGTCACTGAGGTTGCCAGGCAACCAGTGTGATTTCAGGAAGCCACTACACCCGGCTGCTATGTTAATATTTACAGAGATAGACCCTAGTACATACCAAGTGTTAGAGGTGTTGGTAGGTGTAGTCTTGTACCTTGGACAAAGCCAGGTGAGCTATTTCCTAATGCCTCCAGTCTATGCTAAGTTAATAAACTCTTACAGTTAATGCACTGATTTCAGTGTGGTATTGATCTTCTCATCTAAGCAAAAAAGTCATTCTAAAAATGTTGAATTATTCCTTTAACCACTCCACCGGCACCACTACAACTTAAAGGTTTTTGAACGACTCACGGTTGCTGCTGCACCTCCGGCGCGCCACCGTCATGGCAGACAAAAAGTGTCGATCCCCGAGTGCGACCTAACAGGTAGGAGAGTAATGGTGGACCGCTCCTCAAGTCTGCCTGTTAGGTCGCACTCGGGGATGGACAGTTTTTGTCTGCCATGACGGCGGCGTGCTGGAGATGCAGCTACTAACGTGAGTTGTCCAAAAACCTTATTTTTAGTTAACTCAGTGTACACAAAGAATGTTCTCAATGCTCGTGTTCATGTGTAGAGACCCTGGTGATGCTATGAGCAAAGTTTCATGTTGTGTCGAGCCTTCTTAGTGTTTTAAAAATAGCGATTTTGATGCTAGCGTAAAAGTGCCTGTAGCACTCCCACTGAAAATTAGCTTGCCCAAAAACAAAACTACGGTAAGTCTTAAAAGTGCCTCTTTCGGCGTAATTATGCTTTTACACGAAGGTTTGACTCTTATTCAATCGCAAATAAAGCCTCGGTTGCTTTTTGGTGAGAGTTTTACTTTAATTCCGCCACCAGTTGATTCTGCATTTGACATTCATTTACCAGCAGTGGTTGCTATTTCCATCAGCTTCTCTTTTATGCTGGCGGGTAACTTGAGATGAAAGTGTATTTTTTCCATCCAGACATGGGTGCAGACAGTGTGAGCAGCACCTTGAGCTCTCTGGCTAGCTGCAAGCCTCCTCCTGCCCAGGATGACGACTTTGATGTGTTTGCTCAAACCAGGACTGGAGCTCTGTCAGAACCACCACGCAAGAAGTAAGGACGTGTAGTTGAATCTGTTCTACATTCACCATTTATTCATTTATTGACTACAGTTTGTGCAGTTTAAAATGTGTAAATTTATGTTTGGCTTTTCAAATTCAACAGTTATTTTGAGGGCTGTTGATTAATTATTTAGTCTATAATATGTTGATAAATAGTTAGAAATTCTACTGTGACATGTTCAGCTGGCTTGTTTGACAGTAAAATCTGGAGATGCATGTAAAGTTTATAATGATACAAAAGAGAGAAAAGCAAAATACCCTCACTGGAGAAGGTAGAACTGGAAAATCTGCGGCATTGTAGCTGGCTTACATGATATATTGATCGTCACAATTGTTGCAATGGCCTGTCAATTAATGTATTTGGCCCTGGTTTCAATTAAGTAAAGCGAGTTCCCTGCGGCATTAATGAAGTAAAACTTACATTTACCTCTTGTCTCAGCTCTGCAGCAGAAGACAGAAACGCCACTGGCAGCCTTCCTCCCACTCTAGATGTCCTACAGCCAACTGCAGGAGCGGTGAGTCTCAGTGACACGGGCTATTATGGTCAGCGTGAGCTGTAATTTTCAGTCAAAGAACATTTCGGAGTGTGTGTTTGTTTGTGCATTGAATATTGAGCTGTGCTACGACGAAGCAGACATTTCCCCCCATGCTTTATAACTCACGCTGCTGGATGCTACTAATCGCTCAATTAGTTAACATATAGAATAAAACAGACCTAAACCTGGCTTGTTTGCTATTCTAATTGCAGTTTTAACAGCGGCATCTTAAGGCTTAAGTCACCCATTCCGGCTGCTTTTAATGCATTACTGACAAGACTGACATAGTCTTTGTCTTAGCTGTGTGTGCGGCCTTGTTATAACCACACACATTAGAACTATTGGTAGGAAAGCGGATGAGCGTCAGATTTCACCTATTACCTTGTTTTATATCTGTGATCAATTAGTGCAAAGGGTAAAACACTGCAAATTCTGCAAGCTCCATCTCTCTCCGCCAGTGTGAATGTGCTCTGTGGGCTGCTGATGGGGTAAAATGGTCAAATGAACTGACTGTGTTTGCTGACTGAGGCGACCTGCCGTGCTGTCAGACATGGTGTCGTTAGCTGCATTCATCTTCACCAGCTTGCCACCGCCTTCCCAGCTTGCTCAGCGTTCAGCTTATCGACTCACTGTCATTATCACCTGCGTGTGTGATGTGCCACGCTGTCCACAAGCATTTATCGCCACTTCTTTTTATTTTCTTAAGTTGCATTTGAGTTGACAATGAAGTTCATTCAAGTCATTTTTTTTTTGTTGTGTTTGGGCTGGGATTTTTTTTTTCTGTTGTGACATTGCTGCACCCCTCCCCTCCGGCCACCTGTGGCGGTCATGGCGCTGCCCCTTAGGGTGTCGGAGGCCAGTCCTCTGTCATGGATGACATAGAGGAGTGGCTGTGTACTGATGTGGTGAGCCCGTCATGATTTTTATTTCTGCCTGCAGTTCTCTCTCTCTCTATCCCTCTCTCCCTCTTTCTTTCCCTTTTCACTCTGTTGTATTCCCTTATCTGACTTTAAAAATGGTTTAAACCCGGAGGTAACACATTTCTTTCACATTTCCTCACTTTTTTATCAATCACATGTTAATAGTTCACTTTAAGTTACTAACAGCGTGCTGTGGGGACAAATAATTTTGTCATCATAATGACGAAATTTAGTAAAATGAGCATGAAGTTTTGAATGCAGTACGAGTTGCTGCATACAGTGTGAGATGTTCTCTCACCACCAACGACTAATCAGTTTGTCGCCTGTCACTGAAAAACACCATTTTTGGTTGTGAATCAATGTATTCAAATGGATATAGATTCCACTACTGTGCAAGTTAATTAGTTGTGGCTGAACATTTGTGTAACATATCCCTTTCTCTTCCTAACTTTTCTGACCAGGGCTCCAGAATAATTTTAATATTATAATTGTTATAACACATTGGGTCAATGATTGTAAAGGTTCAGATACATGTGTTTAATAATTTAAATTGCATATGAAAAGGAACTGTGATAATCTCAATTCTTTAAGGAATAAACTGCTAAATTCCCAGTGCATTTCCATCAATAAAGATGTTTAGTCACACTCGACAGATTTTTGGTTTGCATGTGCGAGCAAAACTGTCGCACCCTGGAACCCAGCTGAAATCATTTTTTTTCACCTTCGCTTAAACATTCTACAAGGAACTTTTAACTAGTTATGAAACTGTCTTGATTTATACTGAGGTCTAAATGACCCACATACGCAGAAGAGACCATGAGTGACGCACCAAATCTTATTCAACATTCAACTTTTTAATGGAAGGAAGGAAGAAATGCGCCTGTTATTTTGTGCTAAAGCATTACAAGGGTTCATGCTCATTTTACACACATTTACGAGACTGTGTTGCATTATTGAGCGATGATATCAGGTGGTTTTGGTTGGGGAAACAACTGGTGGATTTGTTTTGGTATACATAGTATTCTGTAAATGCGCAGCAATAGAAAATGTAATGATTTACAAAATAGTTTGAAGAATTCTGGGTAAGTGATAACGATGGGTAAGTGTCTTCTTGTTGAGTGTGTGAAAACTATGTGGTGCTGTTGTGGATTGGTTAAATCTGGTTTTGGGGAATATGCACAGGGTCAGAATTGTACTAGTGTAGAGTAGTAGTGTTTGGTGGTTTGCTGTGGATTTAGTTGTATAGAGTCAACTCCCAGGTGTGACATTGTTTTCTTTGCTTTTTAACAGAAAGGAGATGAAGGCGAGGAGGGCGTGACAAGTGAAGGTAGGAAAACATAAATCTCTTTCTCTGTAATTTTCCAGCTGTATTTCAGCCAAACCAGCTTCACATTCATCCGCTTTGTTTTCCCTCTTTGATACAATGCCTCCAGAGTTCGACAAGTTCCTGGAGGAGAGAGCCAAAGCTGCAGAGATGGTCCCCAGCCTACCGTCGCCCCCGAGTGGCGAAGTGGGCGCCGCGCAGGGAACCCCCAGCCGCAAGAAAACGGGGAGGCCAGAGGACGCTTTGCTTGCCATTTAGACCTCCAACCGTCGTCCTTCAGATCCCCGGTCGAAGACCCAACCAGCCGAGCAATCACCACCCGAGGACAGACTGACCTGACACTAGAACACATCCACCTCCATCACAACACTGTTCAGTTTCACACTACAGAGATTTGTACATGTAAAAAGGGAATCATTCATGTTCTCCGTTAATTTCTCGCAAGAAAAGGGAAAAAAACCCCAAACAAATGGCCCGTTTTGATCATGGCACCAGGCGACATGATGACCAGTGTAAGAGACTGTGAGGCAGCCTGCTTTCACCTCCTTCTTCTTTACGAGTGAAGAATCTCCATCCGCCTCCGCCAGTTGTGGACTGCAGAGCTTCATGTTGCAGCTGATCCTAAAAGTAGAGTTCTCTACAAGAAGTGTCCTGCTGTTCTGCTCATTAGTAGGAAATGAATTTCTTACCCAAGCCCTTAAAGCATGCATTAATGCCACCCAAACCTGACCATTTAAGTTTAGACATTTAAAGAAACCCCCAACAGAAAACACTAAGGTTGTTATTGCTGATATGGAGCAGTGAGCACACCTGCGAGGATATTGTTTTGGTGTTTGTATTAGTCCCTTTGCAAGTTATTCTGAGTTAAATTGTAAATCTGTAAATGACAAATGTCAAGTTTATTAGTCGTGTGTATATTTAAGCTACATATGTATGAAAGAGATGTTGATTTAATGTAGATTTTTTGGGGAAAAAAAGGGGGGTTTATCTTGCAGCTGCTCTGAAAATAGGGAAATACCTCACTGGGGTTTTTCACATTAAAAAGGGACTAGTTATACATCTCATCATTTACAGAATTCCATTTAAAAAAAGAAGGGAATTTTTAGTTTTTAAGTGATTGGAGCAGCACATCAACAAAAGTGCTCTTTATCCTTCTTTAAGTCACCTGTTGTAGATTTCTCTTTGACAGACTTAACTGCAGTTGTTTGATGATTTTGGGGGGTCACAAGAGATTATTTTGCTGAGATTTTATTAGCTTGAGGCTGCTGTCAGTTTTTTTCTTTTTGCAGGTAGTTGGTATTAAAGGGTAACTTTGGGATTTAACCAGGGCTCTATTCCCCCATGTTTTTTATGTAAGTGACAACAGTTTTTTTTTTTTTTAAACAGGCTACAATTTAATCTTTGGGGCAATTGCGCACGTCACTTTACATCCACTTTAAATACTTGTTTTTGCTACTAACAGGCTCAGAGTGTTAGGCCGAGTGCCTGACAACAATACAAAAGTGTCTCTACAGAGATGGAGCTGTTCGTTAAAGAATGATCCTTTTTCTTTAATCAGAATGAGCAACTTGCCAAAGCCACCAGACTCCATTTACAAAAACACCAATTTTATCGTTGTGAAACATACTTAATTTAAACTCGACAGAAACAAAATACAACCCACCAAAACCATCTCAGTTTCTCTTACCACTGTTTGAACAATCACCAATTCCCATTTGGCTCCCTTCATTAACCGCATTGGGTGGGAAATAAAAAGAAAAGTGATCTAAAAATACCAAAGTTACCCTTTAATGCCATCTTTCAGAAAATACTGTATAATTACTCTTGTTTATGTAATCATCTTCGTGCTGAGCAGAACATTTGTGTCATGAATTTATATGCTTTGAGAATTTTTTTTGCCAGTCAGAGTCGGTCTTACTGGTAGCTGAAGAGACCCATGCTGTCGTCGTTAAGATTCGCTCTCCGACCGTAGGTTTTTAGCTCCTGTGTTGCTGTATGATTCCTGTTCTGAAATCGACTACAGAGGACCAAATTTGTGCTTCTTTTTTTTTTTTTTTTCTGGGTGTGAAAAATCTGAGATAATTAGGTCGTTCACACGTAGTCCGGTCCTCCAAAACCCGCAGCTCCAATATCCAGAGATGTTAATGAGAATCCAATATCACACTACCGAAGCTGTTCGCACATTATCGTCGTACATTTTCTCCTTTTATTTCTTTATGCTGACATCTTAGAAGGCCTGACCTTTCCGACGTGACATTTGTTTTTCGGAAACTAGCCGGCTGCAGACGCGGCGCTGCAAATTGAGACATTTCACTCTTTTGACAATAATAAATGCAACATGTTACACAATCACAACAAGCTTGGCGACAAGCACGCACTTTGACGGTCGCATTACCTTTTCAACTCGTACTGTAAATCACTTAACACTTAACCTGATGTAATTAATGAGATCTATTTGGGAAATGTTTGACAAGCGTAGAAATAATTTATTCAGCACTGTTTTATTATTTTGTTCCGTCTTCAGATCAGTATTTGAAATCATTTTATTGTACAAAAGGAACACGGGAATGAGCTGTGTTTAGGGGACAGGAATGATCTTAATGGTGTGCGTTTTAGTGTTTTTGTTTATGGAGTTCAGTTTTTCTTTTTCCTTTTTATACATTGCTGCTGGCTAACGTATCATCATGGGTGTGTTTTATCGGTAATGCGGATTTTCTTGTGGGTTGAATGTGTCCATACAAAATCTAAAAAAAACAGAGTTTATAAGAGCAGTCTACCGCTGATTCATAGCTGTAAGAGAATCACACATTTGTCTCATGAAGGAAAGACATATTTTTAATAGCCTCACTCACTCTTTAATTCAGTGAACTGACTTGCACATGACGGAAACAGACGATTAAACTTTGCTTCGGACACTTTGGAAGAAAGCATCAACGTTGCACATTTTGAAAGGGAAACCTCCTTTCTCCTTCTGTTTTTCCTTGTTTTGGTGTTTCGACTTTGCGTGCGTGTGGTGTGTGTGTCAGCTGTTCTGTAACGCAGAAATCTCAGTTGATTGAAAGGAAAAAAAAACAGAAAAACAACGAAGCCTCCTCCAAATGTGTGTTTTAAAAAGAAATACATGTTGTTACTATCCTGTTTGATACCGCCCAGGATCGACCTGGTTTATATCAGTGTGAGCTCTGTCGGTGATTCCAGCGTCAAGTCGTCTCAGGCTTGTTTTGTCCCGCGGAGCAACAATACGTTTCTTTGTGTGTCTCTGGATGATGTGGTAAGAGATGCTGATAAGGGAGGCTGTGCTGCGTGACTGCTACTTTCCTGAGTTGCCTCATTTCTCTTTGTGTTGTTTGACTTCTGCATGAACTCTAATAAAACATAAGCAGTGCGTCCGCATCCGTGTGTTTCTTTTTTTTGTCTTTTATTTTGTCGCCCTTTATTTGCAAGCCTTTTCCCCTTGGCATCCTCCGCCCGCTTCAGATTCTAATAGCTGAAGCTGACCTGTAGTAAACCCTTTCCATTTACCTTGCAACCACCACCACCCCTCCTCCTCCTCTCTCTGGAGGCCCGTGGGCCCCACACCAGGGGCTTCCCCATTGGTCGTCAGGAATCGCCTCATCCCACAACATGGCCCCTCACATTCTGCCTCAGTCACTGGAGCGTTTTTCCCGGTCAAAAAGAAAAGAGGGGTGTGTCTGTCGGACAGTAGACTGGAACGCACCAGTTCACAGGATCCCCGTCTGACTTCACATGTGCTGTTTTTGCAAAATGTGTAACTCCCTTACCACCTCTGTAAAGTGTGGCACAAAGGAGCTGGTGGATTTCTCTCTTAAGAGGTAAATGCTTTTATGTTTTTTGTCAGTGTGGTAACATTTGATTCAGACAAAGAGTTTGCCTTTTAGAAATATGTTTATTTTATGTAGGATGTGTTGTAGATTGCTAGATGGGAAGCAACATATTTAGATCCGTTGGTAATTTCAGAGACAAATCATGCTTGTTGTTCAGTGAAAACGTGGTGACACTGATTTTGAATTATTTTTTTTTTTTTTTAAATGAGTCACCTCGTTTGTAATTTGGCAAGCAACACATTAATCCTAACATCACAACATCTGTTGCAGAGGCCCGAGCATATGGAGCCGTCGGACTCTGGAGAATTGGTGTTTGGCAGAAATATTCCGTAGAGGATCCTTTTTTTTGTTTTTTGCTTTTTGTGATTCCCCTCTCCACGAGCAGTTGTTTAGCACACCCTGGTGGTTTGACCACGGATCCCGATCACACACGAGTCAGAGGTCAAATCGAGTGGAAAAAGGATCCGAGAGTCACCACCCAGTAACTCCAGGCTTCAATAAAATTGCATCGATAGCTGTGTCCCAACATAAAGCCGCATAAAACGACAGGAATCTTCACTGCTAGATCAACCGTGTGCTTACCAGATTTGCCAGACGAGAGTGGACATGCTTGTCAGGAGCTGTGGTGCATTGTAGTTGCATTGCATGTCATGCTGACACAGTGCAATGGATCTGCTCTGCAACACAGAACTTGGTCATATAACAACTCACTACCTCAACAAATGCACTTTCTATACATGAACATCAAAACTGTAATCGCTGTTGTAATATTAAAGTCGTCCATGTATTCTTTGCACTCTTAGATTGGTACTACGCAGGGCTGACTGAGAGTCCCTTAAATAAATATCATGCTAATTTTAAGCTATATTGTGATCCAAAGTTTATATGTTGATATTTGATATCTCCTCAAAAGTACTTTATAAATGCCAGGAATGGGCGATGAAAACAAATATACAATACTTTTGGCCATACACCTTGGTAGTGAAGACAATACCTTCACAAAAACAGGATGAGAGTCTTGATCGATAATCAGTAATGTGGATGAATTGACAAAGTGTGTAAAGGCAAGTATTAGAACAAGTGGAACAGTCTGGTAGGTTCAGAAAATGACACCACTTTACTTCAAGGCAGCCTTTAAAACCAGGAAAACATAACTCGTACGCCAACCACAACTTCACAATATCAAGAATTTAAGACCACATATACTCTCGTATCACCATAATGATAGATTACTACATTACGTTGTCCAGCTCTAGTGCTGCCATGTCTTTTACCATATATAGATCAAATAAATACTGTGTCAGTATGATTTTGGCGGCCATATAATGTCTTTTATTGGACATTTTTGGTAAAGGAAAGAGAGGAATGAGAGAAGGGGGATGTGAGCCAGGGATGGTGAATTTATGTCGTTAACCCCCAGGCTACCAGAGCACCCCTATGATTATTATATTCCGCAGAGATATTGATAATCTGTTAACTGTTAAAATTGCCGCAGGACTTCTCTCTTTGATTTTAATGTTACAGAGACATCAAGAGGTGAAATGTCATATATTCTCACATGTGCTTGATATCAGAATACATTATAATTAATGTAATCTAGAGGAATTTATTGGCATCTTTTCTGTGTGTGTGTATTTATGGCACCAGCCACTTTACTTTACAAACTCTTAAAATCTTTTACAAACCTAATTTGCACTTGTACATATTTTTTAAATTTGTTTTATTTTATACTTAATATTCTTATATTTTATATTTTTATGTTTATTGCTGTTTGCACCAGGGATTTGAGGCAAACGCTATTTTAATTCTGTGTATGTCCTGTGCATATAGCAGCATTAACAATAAAGTTTGACTTGACTTGACTTATGTGTCCCTAATATATCACTGTACATGTGGCACCATTTTGTAGTGGTGAAACATTGAAGGAATGAATAAGTCAATAATTCAACATTATTGCAGTATTAAAGGTACATTATTTTGATGCTCATACTTGTGTTGTACTTTCACTTAAAGGGGCAATATGTAAGAACTGGCCACCTCTTGAATTCATAAAGCAAACAAATTGAGGGCAACAACTCACCTGAGTAACTGCAAATCACTGATAGCTCAATTAGCCATGCAGCTAGTGGTCCGGACTGAAAGCTCGGATTAGTATTCCAAAAAAGGACGGGCTGAGGCTATTGTTTTTAGCATGCTAACATCAGTAGCTACTGTATCCCTGCAACATAATATATAGCATCAAAATTCTTTCTTTTAACATTATGATGTCAGTGTGTGGTGTTGTAGAGACATCTACTGAAGTTAACATGCTAACCAGCTAGTGCCGACCTGGTTCAAAGCTATTGCGCAAACAGTGTAAGCACTAACACCTCCCTTGTCCCCAAGCTCCCATTGTGAACCGCGAGCTGCTTGACTTACTGAGCTAACTAGCTAAGGGCAGCGACAGTTAGCAGCAGTTAGTGGTTACTCGGGTGATAAGCTGCCTTCTGTCTGCTTATGACTGTGACAGGTGGCCAGTTCATACGTATTGCAACTTTAAATACAATTTTGAATGCAGGACTTTTACAGAGTATTTCTTGTCTGTTGTATTGCTACTTTTAGCAAAGATCTTAGTTCTTCTTCCAACACAACCATTATTAAGCTGGAAACCTGAAATTGGCTCTTTGTCATATGATAGTTAAAGGTGCATGAATATTAGTTTTATACATTCAAAAATTAATTAGAATTATCAACAAGAAGGTGAGGAAATATCAGTTTTGACACTGCATTTAAGATATCCATGTATTGTGTTGCAGGGATATCTACTGGAGTTAGTATGCTAACCAGCTAGCCCCAACACATCCTTTCTCGTAATACCACTCCAAGCTCTTTAGTCTACACCACTACCTGCACGGCTAACTGAGCTCACTAGCTAATGGCAGCTACAATTAGCAGCCGTTAGTGGTTATTTTGGTGTTATGCTGCCCACTGCTTGTTTGTAGTATGAATTTGCGACGTGGCCATTTGTTACATATTGCGCCTTTAATTGAATTTGCATTACCTGACCTGTTGTATTCTGTAATATTGTACATATCGTTAGGCATTACTGTTATGTGTCTGGTTTACGTCTGCTGAGTTCTTAGTGGGCTTCTGGCTGCGACTGATTTCAAAACGTGGGTCAAAGGATCAAATCCCGACCCTCTGGTGTAAGAAATACTTTTACCACAGGTGAAGTGTTTATAAAACTGACAACTGACAAATTCAAACAGATATCTGGCAGATTTTCGAGTTATATTTTCCATCTGAATGTCAGGCCCTTCTCTTTATTAAATTGCCTGTTTTCCATTTTCTTTTCTGGGATAAAAAAAAAACCCTCCAGTCAGTCAGCCACTTCTGTTTTCCTAGCAGGGACGTCCTTTTTGAACAGTCGAAAAATAAACATGCCATTGATTGACATGCTGTGTTGATTTTCTCATTACTGACGAACACACACACACTTGAAGCCATTTAAAAATAATAGCATATTCCTGCCTTAAAGTGCACACCGGCTGTACCTGCAGCGGCAAAAGCGGAAAATGGCAAAGGGCAGAGATATGTGTGTGTGGTGTGTGTGTGTGGTGTGTGTGTGTGTGTGTGTGTGTGTGTGTGTGTGTGTGTGTCAAAGCCCAGAGGCTATTTCACTGATCTTCTTTAGCTGGTAGCTCATGCTAATATCAGTGTCTTTCCACTGTAAATCACTCACACACTCGGCTCTGTGAAACAAGGTATTACACTGAAGAGAAAACAACACACTTATATTTATCTACGTCCCCGCGTTCCTCACCACAGCCTCGGTGAAATCCAAGCACTCCCGACCAAATGACCTATTTGTGTTTATGATTCACTTTATATTAACGTTGCAGCTCAACGCCTTCCCAATATCCTCCACCTGCGATCCACCGCTGCTTCCTGCCCCTGAGCTGCTCATTGTTACCTGGCGGCGCGCACATAATGAAGTCCCAAACAAACCTCCACTCTATTGCAAATGAGAAATATGGCTGTGCGGGGGTAATTATAAACAACCGGCTCGAGATGTTAGGAAGGATTAACCAGGAACGAAACAAATATTTAATGGAGGCCATTCACCGGGACGCGGCGCCAGCAGCTACAGCCTCTACATAATATGTGCATTGACTTTTCGGGCTTGACTGCTGCTTTGCCTTCCTCTTTAGCTGCCTCAGAAGACCCCCCCGTCGCCTCGGAGCACTTTATGCTAAGTTAATTTACCCAAATATATCCGTGGCATCATGGCGACGGCGGCGGCCCCCGCTATTCAACATCAACAACTTTGTTAATGGAAACTTGCTGATCCATAAACGCTCGCGCCGCCGCAGACGTTTGCTGCGGGGCAGTTCACGTGTGAATGTTAAAAACCCACAGATCGATGAGGGGCATTTGCAAAGGAGGCATAAGGTGTGTTTAATTATAACTGCGTCACCGTGTGTGTGTGTTTGTTGGGGGAGGTGCCGCTGTTAAGGCTGAGGCAGGGGCCCCTGTATTTAAATAGGGTCACATCTCGGCCTCACCTTGCAAGTGTTATGCTATATTAAATGCCACTCATGTTAAGTGTGTTGAAACCCTCCTCTGATGTAGTCAAGACATAATATAAAGGTTAAATTGAAAAATGTCCCTTCAACGATGCATGATTGATCTCCCGTGTACAGGCAGGAAATGTCGGCCAGACCTCCGTTTTTTTTGTTGTTTTTTTGTCGGGGCCTCTTTTAAGTGTGCGGATATGATAATGTTATAATAAGTAGCGACCGGATTAGAATTTAAGTGTCAGTCAATCAGGATTTCAAAAGGTCAGTGGGAGAATTAGCTTAATGTGGGCGGGAGACGGGCGTGGAACCATTGGGCTCGGTCACAATGAAAAGAAAATCACAGGTGACGCTGATGTTACTAATAACACTGTTGGAGTGTCCCCGTGACTCAGCTTGACCCAAATCCATATCACTTACTGATTCTAAGCAATTAGTGTATGTAAGGTGTTCACAATGTAAAGTGATCAAATGGAAAAGAGGTGCTGGGACTTTTTTATCTTAAAAGATTTTATTTATTGGTGGACCACCGGCCTCATTGTATTGTACTGTTAAAATGGATCCCTTAAGTTCCCTTAATTAACCGACTTCATCTACAAAGTGTTGCTCTGCTCATCATGGTCAGATTATGAAAAATAAATAATAATTTGAGATCCCACAGAGCGATTTTACCTCACCCCCAAATGAAAACCAGCCTCATTTATCAAAACAAGCTTCTCTTTCTTTCTTAGCTTCATTTTTTGTTGTTGTTGTTGCTAGAAACATCTGGCTGGCCAAAGTGAACCTTGCGCTGGGCCCACATTCATCCATCTTTGGACTCAGACTGAACGATATGCACGGCAAACATAACTTTTGATTTCGCGGTTGATCTGTGTTGGGGAGTAACTAGCCTGTGAGGCCTACTTAATTAAAGTACAAAATATATAACATTGTAATCTGTTACATTTACTGAGGAAATGATGTCACAATGATGATCACCTCTGAAGATATTAATATCCTGCGAAAAGCTTATATATTCAGTAATTTCATGGGGAAGTATGCACTCACATTTTGCCTCCTCTCCTCTGTCAAATCGTACTTTACAACATTACCCAGTTTAAAGGGGCACTTTGGAGAAGAAATTCAAACTTAGAATTTTAATATTCACAATATTAAGGAGGTAATAATAGGAAACTCAGACATTTTTTTATTTTTTCCATGACTGAAAAAACGAACTGTGAAAATAAGGTCCCCAGAACACTGTTTGAAGCTAGAGAGGTGGCAGGGTCCGCCACATATAAACAGTCTGAAATATTGTTGTCCTTTAAGGTCAGTTTGTTTATTCAGTTTATTCAGTCATGAAAACAAAGAGAATGTGTTTATTTAGTTAGTTAATGCATAAAAAAAATCAGTCAGTGAAGATCTTTCTCTTCTGATTCAAATTCCTTCCCCCAAACTACACAGTGCACCTTTAAACCATTTTTTAGAAAAGTCATCAGATGTAGTTATTTTACTTTGATGAAGTAATTAGTTACATTATTTATTATATTCTTAATAGACTAATCTATTATAGTTCAAAAGTAGCTTCCAACACAGCTGCTGAAGAACCCTTTCCTCCCTCAATGCAAATAAATAGAAAATTAAGTATTAATTCCTATAAAGGTTTGGTGCGATTCTTTACCATATGCTAATGTTTACAGTAACAGGAAATGATGTGATAGCCACTGTTTGTTTTATTTTTTTTCCCCAGCTGTGAGCAGCTCCTCCGTCTCCTCTGTGTGTTGGATTGTGAGAGAATGGAGGAAACTGACAGTACTGACAGATTTTGCAAACTTAGAAAGATGTCCGGCCAAAACAAGGCAGATAATGAGCGCTGTTTCCCATTTTCAGAAAAGTAAAAGTCTCCCTCTGCTCTGAAATGTCTTTTCCTCATCGTTCCTTTATTTGGATGTCGGCCCTCTGCTGTTCAGAAGAATGTATGTACAGAGTCTGATGCAAAATAGTTTTTTAAGCTTAACTGTATTAATTGTTCTTTTTTAAGTAGACCATCTTTTTTAATGTCTTGATCGAAATATGCCTTAAAAACACAGGGTTTTTACCACCGTCGTGACATTTACCTAAAGTAACGAGGAGAAGTGGCATTTCCAAATCTGCCGTTGTTCAGAAATAAATCCAACAGAAGTCACGTTAAGGTCAGACAGACTGTATTTTCTGGCTTAAAGAATGACAGAGCACGATATATATTTTAGAAGAAAATCATCTCATCTTGTGTTCTGAAGACGGTTTGTCTCGCCTCATCTGGTTTGTAAAGCATCACCCCTGTTCTCCAGCTGCTGTGTATATACATATAGAGAATACTGTAAACTAGTCTATGTCGGCACTGGACACACACAGGATAATGACAATATGAATTATTTGTTGTGCTCTTCACATTAAGATGCTTTTTCTTTTTTTAAAGTTCGAAGAGAACCCATCATATAATACTGTACCTCTGTACTTTGCTCCTCATTTACATTTTCAAGTCAGTAAAATTCCCTCTTCTGTCCTCGGATGTCCTCACAGTACTTCCCAGTGTTGGACAGAGCTGAGAGCGAAGGAATAAGTCCAGTCTCTCCTCTCACAGAGTCCAGAAGTGCAGGTTCAGATGTTGGGGCTCAACGACGTGTATGGGCGGCCCTGAGGGCCCTATGTGAACGGGGCCGTGGGAGGATCTGAACCCAGGCAGGGGTGGATCCGGGGTGGATAGGATGTAGTCAATGCTAAACTTGATCTCTGACTCCGGTTTCCCCTGCTGGACGGGGTTTGGGATGAGGTGGTTCTGCTGGGGGCCTGGCCTCGGCCTGTCGGGGTTCAAAGGGCAGAGGGTGGAGTCGGGCTCAGGGCGGCGCGCTGCGGGCACGTGCTGGTTGCTGTGGCTCTCCAGAGGGTGGAAAGGGGTTTCTCCCGAGTCACGAAAGCCGATCTTCATGTTCCTCCTGCGCCGGCGTCGACGAAAATTGCCGTTTTCAAACAGGTCGAGCATGGATTCACAGCCGGTGGCAAAAGTCCAGTAGTTTCCCTTTCCCTTCTCATTGCCCTCTGTCCGAGGAACCTGAGGGGAACATCACAAATACTAATGATTTTAAAAAGTATTACACATGCAGACACTACTAACTATTTCTTCTTCTCTACTGCAAAAAGATTAAAAAAGGGCCATGACAAAAAACAAAGAAAAATAAATATGTATACAAATCAAATGATGTAATAATCTCTTGCTAAATGGACATGAAGCATTGTATGGTACCTTGATGAAGCAACTGTTGAGGGACAGGTTATGTCTGATGGAGTTCTGCCAGGCTCTCTGGTTGGAGCGGTAGTAAGGGAACCTCTTCATGATGAACTCGTAGATGCCCGACAGAGTGACCCGCTGCTCGGGGCTCTGCTGGATGGCCATGGCTATCAGAGCTATGTAGCTGACACACACACACACACACACACACACACACACACACACACAATGTGACAAGTTAGAAAAGGACAGCACATGATAAAGACTCTTAACCCTTGTTGACATTCGCTTATATTCCCTCTGTACAAAGCAATAATTACAAAATTTACCATGACCTTCTTGGAATATTTCATTATTTTCTTCTGACCTCAACCAAAATTAAGATATTCATTGTCTATGAATCTGTCGATCATTCTCTTGATTAATCGACCAGTTGTTTGGTCTTTAAAATGTCAGAAAATTACCAAAAATCTGCCCCAAAAGCCCAAGTTGATATCCTCAGATGTCACGTTTTATCCACAACCTAAAAAGCCTATCAAGTTTACTGCCATAGACCAGTGAAGAAACCAGAAAATATTCACATTTAAGGAGCTAAAATCAGAGATATTTTGCTTTTTTTTTAATTTAAAAAAAAGTGTTTGTTGCGGCTCTCATACACATAAACGTAATGAAGAGGTGAATCTTTCCATTGCAACAACAAATTAGACCAAAGAATTCAATGAACATCAAAAATGTATTCTTATTATAGAAAATAAAGATATATTTATATATAAACATATATACATGTTTTTAAAAGACAGAGAATAGAAAAAGAAATGTACAGTTTGATATTTTATGTGGCGTATATGTTACTGTGCATCATACCTCTAATGAATAAACTCTTATAAGGACTCTAAAAATCAAATAAATAACAGAAATCTAAATGGACTTATTAGGGGTACACAAAAGTTATTCTCAACACCAATTGCAGATATTGAAGATATGAAAATCCTCTGTATTTAATGTTTACAGCTGCGGTCCCTGAGAGCCCGAAGAGAAGTGAGGCGTCATTATTTGGAGCCGACCTTTCTCATCAGATTAACATCGTGTTTATGAGCAGTTCTTGTTTTATTTAAACATCTTTCAGTCTCAAGATGATGAAGCAATGTTTGATATATTTTTTGAGCTCTTACAGAACATCCTGGTCAACTTAGTGAGGAAGGAATGGATGGTTTTTGGATATCATCTTTAAAATTTCACAATCCTTCATTTCATGGTACTTTATAACTGGGACAAAAACATATGAAATAACATTCTTAAAAAAACAACAACAACAAAAAACAACTGACTCTACGATGTATGATGCAAACAAATTGTGCCTCATCAACCATTCTCTGTTTTTTAAATATGCCTCCTGAAGGGAAGTTGGTTTTGATTAGTTCTGAATGCTAAACTAAACTATGATACATTTTGTGTAAGCTAAAAACTGATCTAGGTGGCAAAGAAAACTCTTCTTGTTTTGCTTTGCCCCAATCAGACGGAAAACAAAAAGGTCGTTTTACACTTTAAGGAAAACTAAAAAGAGAGGAAATTCTGCATCAGCATTCTCACTATTTTGTCTTTCTAATTCTTTATTATCAAGTAACAAATATACAAAATGCGTATGACATACTGTTAAACCACACTGTGTTGAACAGCTTCCTCAAAGCTTATCAAATAAGAAAGGGAAAAAAAAGAAATACTAAAAACTGAAAATCCACCATACCTGTATGCGGGCCGACACATTTTCTTCTCCTCGTCCGTGCTGGAGGAAGGGTATCCGTCCCCATCGTAGTTGAAACAGTTGAAGGGGTAGTTGGAGTTGTCAAACATATCTGCGGCTTGGTGTGTGATCCGCAGTGTGACTCTCCTGGCCAAAGCCCAGCAGCAACCCCCTGTCCTGCTGCTCTGCTCTGCCACCATGCTCTGCTCCGCCAGCTGACACTCGCTCTGAGCTCGGCTGATGACGGCTGCCTCCAACACGGCCCCCCTCTCCTCTGCCCCTCCTCGTCCCCGTCCCAGCTGCTGGTCTCCAGACTCAGGACCACCTCTCTGAGCCCTGTCGGCCCCTGTAGCTCTTGTGTTTATCTCAACTTAAAATCTCACATTTGCAAATCTAGCTTTCGTATTTATTTTGTCACCAGCACTGCTCGTTTTTTTAATTTTTATTTTAGGTTATTCAAGGTGGCCTACTGTGTCACATCTTTCAGACTTACCTCTTTTAGTGTATTTCAAACTTTAATACACTTTAAACTTGCACCTCATTTAAGTCTCACGCACAAATAATAAAATATGGCCCTCAAAGAATCAGAAAAAAGGGTTAAATAACTGCCTGGGAGATGTATAGCTGTATTGTTTCTGACAATGCTCTCTTTGTTTTGTATCAATAGTCCTTGTTTTTTTGCAATTAAAACCTAATTCTGTGAAGTAAAAACCACTACAGCTGTTAGATACATTCAGCGGAGTAGAGGGATGTTTCCTCTCCGAAATATCGTGTAAAAATGTTCAGGCTTCAGTTTCCCCCAGAAATTGCTCTCAGCTATGTGCCTTTTAGGGCTGAGCAGGACACTCTGTTCCTTTTTATATATTTGTATTTACAAGATCTGATGGCCCGGTTGAGCAATAATTGGAGGTTATTCATGGTCAGTTTACAGGTCCCAGTCCAAATGAGACAAACTCGTTAACAGAGTGATGCACACATCTAACCTTAAACTGCGTTAAAGCGGGGAAATATAGAAAACAAATATTAGAATAGATGCAGCAGAACCAGAGATATCAGCTTTTTATATCCATGCATTCTTCCTCCCTGAGCCTACATTACCCACAAAGCAACCTGACCGCACTCTGCTCTCCAATGTGGGAGCAGTTTGTTTGAGTGTAACCCAAACCAGTTAGTGAGTGTTTATTAATTCTTCATGGGCTGGATGAGTCAGCAGCGCTTCCATCCAGTGTTGTTTCTGCATCAACCCACAGATGTACTTTATTCATTTAGTTTGGAGTGGGTTGGACTGAGGTTTAAAGATAGTTTCATATGTATTCTGATTATTATCTACCCAAGGTCTTCCTCTTGTGTTTGACTCATTTTGTTTAGAAAAATAAAAAAATGTTTTATGAAATAAGAATGAGACACCAAAGCCTGGTTTACATTTTGTACTATGTTACGTTTCCCCAGAAAACAAAACCTGAAGGACAGGGGGTCGCAGGTTGGGAAACTAACAAAGTTCTACACAATTCACAAAAAGGGTCGAAGCAAACTGGTCTCTTTGTGTCTGAAAGGTGGCGGTGGGAGTAAAACGCACAGCCACCCACTGATTCTATCAAAATGATGGACGGACAAAAAAAAACATTTGACCCAGAAACCAAAGGGGAAGTGGGAGTTAATGATCAGGGGGGAAACACAATGTATAGAAACTGGCCAAAAGAAACAAATCCCAAACACTCAACCCAACAGAAAATGCAGCGAGCCAATTGAAGGCGTCGACTCCCTGAAAACACACAACCAAACTGAGCAGGGGAACTGCAGCCTCCTTATATCATCTCCCAGCTGACTGATTGCAGCCAGCTGAGGGAGAACATCACAGGTGCACCCAATAGCTTCTGATCACCTGTGACCTAGATCCTGTTCACACCAGCACCTTGGGGAGACTCTGATCTGTCCATGTTCACAACTGTTCATTGTAAAAACAAATAAACTGTCTAGTCTTCAACCCAATCATCAGAATAATGTTTTGCAATGTTTTTTTGCAAAACAGAGATATGTTGAATCTTTACAGTTCTTTATGTGTCAGCTTCACATTTCTTCAGGTTCTACTTATGCTCTGGTTAGGTTTAGGAAAATTTCGTGTTTTGGGTCCCACAGACAGCTGAAGATGTCCTGAGTTTCTCGTAAAAAATAACTGGCTTTTGTCACCACAAAAACGGCTGGAAACTGTCTCGAGGTCTTTTAAAAAAACATCCACTGCTATCACACTTATGAAAGTTGAAGCACAGCCTTGAACTGTGGTCACTGGCTTGGCAGTTTTCAGTCCTGTAACGCCACCACCATTACCTTCATGTCCTTGTATGAAGGTTGGGTCATAAACATGTAATGTGAACGGGATATGACGTGTTTTGTAGAAATATATAGATTATACGCTGACATGAGGTTGATATTTAGGATATTTGTGGGAACAGCATGAGCACATTTATGTCATACTTCTGATGAAGACAAACACTTCTCTGAAAAACTGAACGCTAGATATTGTACTACACATTTAAATGCACATGTGACACTCTGGAGGAGGGCCTCGCCTCTAAAGCCAACCAGCTTCAGGTACGCTGCTGCCTCAGATCATCACTTTCACAATAATGACCCGCTGGATTCTAACCGCTTGTGTCTTATTGGTTCAAATAGGTTCAAACAAATACACGCCTCTCCCTTTTTTTTCAGGAGCTCACCCTCAGGAGAACAGAGCAGGAGGAGGGGAAAATGAAAGAGGAGGAGGAGAACCTGCTGCGGATACGACATCTACAGAGCATCCTGCCTCCTTCCCACACCTACCTCACCCACTCCGGCTTTCCCCTTCTCTACCCTGTACCCTCAACCCTCCTAGCCTAACCCCTGAACCCCACCTGTGCTTACCCACCCCTTAACACGTGGTAACAGCCTGGCTCTAAACATGGTAATGCTGCTCCGTCAGTGGGTCGACCACTTTTCTGAAATATCTCAGCAACTATTGGATGGAGAGAAGTTTGGTGCAGACACTCTAAGCTAATAGTGTTCTCTAATTGTGTTCTGAGAGATATGTAAGAGGACAGTTTCAAGCCTGTCAATCCTCAGATGCGTCAACATGTGTGTTGACAAGATCTGGTCTCAATTTTGTCTATTTGCACATCACTGGAAGAATCTGATACATTTATTAGACAAAGAAAGATAAGTACTAATATATAACATTTGCTAAATTATCAAGAAGGCCCAATGAGGTAAGAATGTGTTGAAAACAGCATTTCTTTAAGATCAAAACTTTCTCAAGTTCAAAATTGAGCATTTTTTATGGGGATCCGGTGACTTTCTCCTCTTTGTTCTTCCTCCAAAGAAGTTGCCTATATTAGTTACCGTTTACTGGATTTGTAAAATTTCACACAATAATATCCTATACTCTCTAATAAATTAGCTGCAAATGGTGAATTAAGTCGAAAACAATGAGTTCAAACAGCTGCTGTGAGGTATGACACACTTTACATCTTTCAGCAATTATGTTAAGCTCCCACATAACTCGAAACCCTGCTTTCTACAAGTTATTTCGCATATGCAGTGGTTCTCCCCAACACCTGTAAACAGGATTTAACATGTCAAATCAGACGAGTGCCCTTTGACTTGGACTCCAATGAGCTGGTCCACTGGATCAGCCCAGTCGTCTGAACCCGACTTCCAGCAGGATTCTGGGTGGTCCGCAAAACTTTCTAGACCGCCTTCATGTTTTATTTTGCTTCTTTTTATAGCCTAATCTCTCTAACTGTACTTAAAACAGCTCACTCCAAACCAACAAACAATCCTTTGCATCTTTGTTTTCTTTTTCTCTCCGCTGACTATTTGGGGTGTGTGTGTATGTGTATGTGTGTGTGTGTGCGTGCATGTGTGTGTGTGTGTGTGTGTCCACTCTGGCAGACGTTTAGTCAACAACGGGAAGTTTTCTAGATGCTATCTATAATGCTCTCTAATGGCCATAAATTGTTTCCGCGTCTATAGAACAGGGGGATGTGTATTTTGAAGGGCTCTTAACGGGGCAATTGGAAGTCTCCCGTGAGGCGACAGAGGCCGGGAAAACAGCCTGAGGTCCGAGCAGCCTCCGTGTGTGGGCCCCGCCGCTGCAGAAGAGGCCTGGTCGGAGGTGTGTCGGTCCACCCAGGGACATTAAAGCCGCTCTCTCTTTACTCCTGATTGGCTAATGAAGCAGCTAAAAGGTCAACGCTGTACTCAATTAAAGGGGAAGGCCCAGATTTTTTAAGTGGGTGCATTAAAAGCTGCAGTGCCTCTTGAAGCATGAAAGAAAATCACTGCAATTCGTTCTGTCTTGTCTTTACATTAGAAAATTGTGATGTAGACGCGCAGTACAGGTAAGATAAATGCCGTGACAGTGGGTGGAACCATGGAGGGCCACAGCTACCACTGAGGACACTGAGGTCATGTGCGCCATTTATTTCAAATATTTAAAGAGGAGTTTAATTTTTAGGGTTAAAAACTCAATATAATAAAAACATTTTTAATTCTCTATTTCTATATCTTTGTCTGAATATGTGTAGACGACCTATCCAGTTGGGAAGTCCACTTTACAGGTAATGTTAGTGGGCAGTTAAAGGGGCTTTACACTGCTTTGCTGTGTGTTTTTATTCTTTTTTTTATAATACAAATTAAAAAGAAAGTTTAAAAAAGTGACTGGACAAGAAAGAGCTGTTTGAGAGGGACTCCCAAGCATAATTCAGAATTGAAGAAACTTTGTTCTCCTCTTTTCTACTAAACTACTTTCTAGTACTAACGGCACTATGTGTTCTGTTTGGTGTTTTTTTTTTCCCCTCAATTCTTTTTGTCTTTAAACCATTAAACCATTAAATCCCCTAACCCCCACCTTGATCACAGTATAAGTATAACTACAATTGTTACAAAAAAGTTACATAGCGCATGTTTAGTTCTACTTTACTGAGTTCATCTATTCACATTTTTCCTTGATTCGTTTCACCACAACCTCTCATTCTTTTTAAACAAGCAGCGACAAAAGTGAGCTCACGCCTGTTCGCTCTGGATGACACAGACAGATTGGTTCGTACGAAGCTGTAAGTGAACCAACAGAGGGAGGCAGTGCAGAGGAGGAGGAGGAGGAAGAGGAGGTCACCGTATCAGGTTGGTTTGAACTGAGATCTGATAAGCACCTCACGGTTCACTCCCATGACGAGGCTTCCTCTGGCGTCCTGTCTGCGGCCGGCCGCGCTGATTACAGCCCTTAGTTCTCCTCTGGTCACTCTCTGTCCCTCTGATGGTTGTCTCAGACTCCGCTTCCTCCATTCATAGCTCTGTCTGCCTGCGTCTGTGTGTGTGTGTGTGCATGCATTTATGTAAACCAACCAAGTAGCTTTTCCGGGGGCTGTTCTGCGAGGAAAGGTTATCAAAACACAACAGTGCACTGGGAACTGTAAACATGCTTAAACACAGAGCTGGGGCTGAGGGCCATTTTCCTTTGCACTGTACTGTGCAGTCATCCCCACTGCCACCATTCACTGTCAAATTACACCGAGAGCTGCAGATAAGAAGCTCCAGAACAGGCCTGAGTTCACCTGGGTGTTCTCCCAGCTCCATAATCACAGTCGACTCGCGGGTCGGCTGTGATTACGGAGCTAATGGCTGCAGTTAAGCAGTGTTTTTTTTTTTTGTACAACAGAGGAACTTATTTATTCATAGTGGATTCATCAATAGTGCAGAATGCCAAGAATTGTAAATAAAACAAACAAACAAAAAGTTACACCTTCAGCACAACTTCAAAACATAATATACCATCGCTGTTGCTTGTTGTGACACAATACCAGATTATTAGAAGCTACATCTTACTAAATTTCAACATGGTCTTCTTTGGTAAGCAATGACTCTCCACAAAAATGTGACATTTAATCGAATGATGTTAGCGAGTTGTCTCCACCTGCTTCTAGTCTTTATGCTAAGCTAGGCTAAACATGTCCAGGTTCCATTTCTCAGGTATCTGGAAGGTGTATTATTTATTCAGGCAGTGGTGTAAAAAGTACACACAAGTCAAACTTGTCTAAGTAAAGAAAAAGTGTTAAAATATTACTTTAGTAAAAAGTGAATGGAAATGCTCGAGGTACTTGAGTAAATTCACTCAGTTACATTCCATCACTGATTTTCTTTCTTGCTTCATATATCGTTTTTACAGTTGTTATAATAATGTCACATAATGTCACAACCGTGCAAGACGCAGTCAGGAAACTCTGAAGGTTCGAAGAGACATTCAAGGAGAAGAAGAAATGAAAAAGGAATATTACGTAAATAAATAGGTTTGTGGAAAAACATAGGTTGAAAAATGCAAAGGGAGTAGAACACTGAAATAATTACAGAAATAAATCTATTTCCAAATAAATGAGTTCTAAAACAAAATGGAAAAGTAAATGAGAAAGTAAAAAAAAAAGTTTAAATTGATACAAAGTTAAATAAATACATAACAAGCAGGTCAAAACAGAAATATCAATTCATCAAGATTAAAAATCAATTATATCCTACATTTTTTTTCAGCATTATTTTTGGTGCATTCAATGACATATTAATGTATTTATTGAGCTGTTCATTTGTTTGTTTGTTTCTTTTTTGTTTTATCAGTTTCTTTCCTCGGTACAGCAAAACGGAGGCGACAGCTCCTGCAACAATATGAACCCTTTGAGATATGCTTCTATGTTATTTTCTTTCATACTTTGCCTGCTTTGACTTGTACGCAGTGGTAGCAAGTAACTGAGTACATTTACTGAAGTAAATTGCCTGCTTACGTGTTAAAACATCAGAAATATTATTTCAATATTATATGTAAAATCATTAAACTCTCTGAAAGGGAATATTCTGTCCAACATACCTTATTTTAATAGTATAACTACATTTAGTTGTTAATACATTTGCATACATTAATTGCATACTTCATTTTTTCAAATTGGTGATGTATAGAAAATTATAATGCTCCTGTGGAATTATATTTCCATTTTCAAGTTTATAATATCTGTTTTTATCAATAATATGTCACATTTGGGCTTCCACGGAAGCGATTCATATTTTGAGGATCATGAATGATCACCTACTGTACATTATTTTTGTCGTCTCCCATGAGGACTAAATATGAATCATCTCTTTTCAAACCACAAAAAAAACATGTTCATATCAAACTAAGATGCACTCTGAAGAAAACACAGAACTGCTCCATTATTCTGCTTATTTTGTTTTATTGCACTTTTACCATGATGCAAAGAAATGAATAAACAAAAACAAAAGATTCCCACAGAAACAATGAGTTGAATAAAAAAGAGAAGCATTTTCACTTTAAGAACACATCATCTAAAAGGTTCTCCATGGATCCACCCGTACGTCCAGACACACTGTACTGACCTGACACGGGACTATGGAAACTTAAGACCTTATAATAAAACCCTCATGGAACAGATGGAGTCAGCACACACGTACATGTAAGACCTCCGTAACTTCTCTACAGCTTGTATCCTGGAGGAGTCGGGAACCTTTCCGCTATGAAAACCAGACATTCAAGTATTTCTATCATTGCACAGGCACTAGATTTTCCTACTGTATATATTAACTTTCAGCCAGCGACTGAACCGTTGACACCGACAGCCACGCTTATCAGCTGTCGGTTATGAATGAAATATACATCCTGAAAAATAATCTCTCCACAACAGCAACATCTGGACATCAAATATATTACAAAGAAAACAATAATATAAAACTACTTAAGTGTCACATTTGGCTTTTGGTACCGTAAATCTAACCTCATATCGTGTCGCGCTGAAAGAAATGAGAACAGTAGTTGGGTTAAATGTTGTAAACACAGGCGCAGACTTGTTCATTTGACTCAAACAAATACTTGTGGCAGCCAGGAACCGAGTTTAAAGCGAGCTTGATGCTTGGAAACGTGGAGAGGGGTTCATTTGACTGAGAGGCACCGACCTGGTAGTTACTTCTGCATGTGCTCAGTTTGCCCTCTTTTGGACAAACGACAAAGCACACCACTGTGATGTAAAATTCAATTCAAACGGTTCATTTGAACAAAAAGTGATGTTGATGATTTATTTTAAACAATAAATATGATTTTTCTTTTTTTTTTAATAAATACTCTCTCAAGTACATGTAACATTTATGGGCAAAATTAAAAAGGACAAATCCAGGAGTAAACCTGCACTCCGATCAAATATCTCCATCTTGAATACGAATGATAGAAGCTGAATCAGCTCAGCAGAAATAATATATATATATTTTTAAAAAAGACACTTTGCAATAAAACACTTTTTTTCCCCAGCAAATCAATAAAACATAATTTTTGATCATTAAGACAACGAGAGTCAACCTCCACCATTTCCTCCACCAGGAACCGAAACACTTGCAATACCGACAATACGTATAAACACATAATTCAGCTTGTGAAAGGAGGGAGGGGTGGGGTGGAGGGGAAGGGTTCTTCTTTTTAAGTCCCTCAGAATTCACTGAATTCAAAAAAAGGGTCCTGAACGAGACAGAGAGAAGGCGTCTCTTGCAAGACTTTCATGGTTTGGTAGTGCTGCGGTGGGTTGGTGGGTGTTCGGGTTCGGCTGCTTTGACACTATCCTACACTAGAGTCAGGGGCGGATATTTTCAAGGAGTCTGGGTCGGTTTAGTCCATGGCCCGGCACCCAGATCTGTCCAGAAGTCTTCGACATCGCCTGCGTCTCGAGCAGTCATTGCATTGTTTGTCAAAGTCCTATCCAGCAGGCCTCCACGTCTTCCACACAGCTTATGTTAACCTCAGGCAGGTGGGCTTCACTGTGAGTTCAGCAACAAAAAAAAAACAAGCCCTCTGAGAAAATCAGCACAGATGGAGAGCATCTGTGTTACAGGACGCCAGTTCAGTTCGAAGAGAAAGACTGGATCTCCCATCTCTAGGGATTCAGTCCGATCCAGCTGCCAGCGCCCTCAGACAGCTACCTCCGCCGTGGGCCGGTGTGGGCGTGGTCCGTCCCCTGGTGCCCCTGGAGGTCGTCCTCTACGACGTAACTGTAGCCCTCCTTTTCAATGCATTCTGACATTGCATTCAGCACCTGGTGACCATGACAAGAAGAGATATTAGGTTTAAGGACGGAGAAAAGTTGCTGTCATTCTTTAAGGTCACTATTATAGGTCACAAAAGGGTCAAGTCATTTTTCAAAAAGTCACAGATCGATATTATTCCTGGATGTTTAAAGAAGTTGTTCAGTTTCTTACTTAACGTTCAATGAGAAGTTTGATACCACACATGTCTGTACATTTAATACGAAGGTATGGTTCAGCAGCCAGCTAGCTTAGCTTAGCATTAAAAGTGGAAGCTACAGTTAAGCTACAATGACCCAGGTAGCCTACCAGCAGCTCTGAAGCACATGCTATATCTTATTAGTTTAATCCAAAAACAGAAACAGAAGTGGGAAAACTTCAATATGTGAGTTTTTAGAGGTGGTGGTAGGATAGTGCAATGCTAAGCTAAGCTAATGATTTCTAGGCTATAAGGTCCCATGTCACACTAATGTTCAGGTTCATTCTTTTATTTTGGGTGTTTTTTTAAATATTCAAAACACATCATTGTTCTCACAGTGTCCATTGCTGCAGCAGCTCAATTCACCCTCTGTGTGGATGCTTTATTTTAGCTCAGCCAGCTCTGATTGGTCAGCTCTGACAGGCTTGAGCAGGCACCACCCTCTGTGTTTTAAAACCATGGCAGGGAGGATTTAAGGAAATCCCGATGGTGCGTTTGAAGGCACAGTTCATGAATACAGGCTTTGTGCATTTCTCAGTAAGCGTTTTGATAATTTCATAGTATTCATATTGCAACTAGCCCTGTTTTGTATAAACATAATCCCAAAATGTTGAGCGATTTCATTAAAGATTCGGGGAGGACTAAACACTGTACATAATGAGCGCTGCTAGGAGGTCGGTGAGCCCTTCAGCATCTACTGCATTTCTGTCATCTCAAAAGTGATCAGCCCTTCATCTCAGTCCTAAAGATAAATAGATTGTACGCAGCATTTACCAGGCGTAGTCGTCTGTCCATGGCTTCCAGGTGAGGCTGGATGAGGATGGGACTGAGGCGGTCCCTCACCAGGGATTCTGCCATGAGCATGGACAGCTTGTATTCTTCCTTAGCCAGCAGCTGCAGACGCAAGTGGGTCGACTTCCTTACCCTGCAGAAAGAGAGCAGCCGGAGGGGAAACAGTCAGTGAGGGCTAACGAGAAAATCCTGGTTACAGTTTGTACGAGGATCAGTAAAGCTACACACTTTTTATTAAGCTGACATAAACACACTGGCAAAGAAGCCTTACCTGCAGCACTGGGTCAGCGGCACCAGGATGGACAGCTCGTCATGGGAGTGCTTTCCAAAGCTGCAGTGAAAGATACAAGAATGGATGGTTCAGAAAGTGATCACTGATATTAAAATATTTCTTCCTCTGTTGTCGTACATATTACTGTTTGCAACATTCACTGTTTAAAGTTTATAGCATCAAATGTTGCACGACCATGATTCTACACTGGAACAGAATGGACAAACCGAACAGAAACTCAAGTGGGGGCAGTCACCTCAGTGGAGGGTGAGATGAGGGGTGTTCAGTTGGTTGGAATTTGCAACAACATTGCTAGAAGCTGCTAAATTCTACACAATCGACCTTTACGGTTTGATTAAAAGTAATCCAAAAAGTATGCCAATAAACATGATTTTCTTCAGGAGATGCTTCTGCAGCTGTAGTACGTCTTTATTACTTAATTTGAGAGTTTAACGCTGCGTGTTATACTTAATTCTGAACATTAGGTCCAAGACACCTGCACATCATGTATGTGTTTTAGTAATTCTCTCATTTGTAATTATTTTCATGGACCTGTATACTGATAGGTTACAGCTGAACCGACAGGTGGAGTTATGAAAGTTGTGAACAACAACAGACTATAATGCGGCGACTCACCCTCTGCCGTTGTCCAGGTGGATGATAAAAGTCTCGTTTCCAAACTTTTCGAACGTCTCATAATGGTGGCGATCCATGTTTCCTGTGATGGAGCACAAGGAAATAATTCAGCCAAGAGGGAAAATGGAGGCAAAATAAAATAAAGAAAGCACATATGTGTGAGTGATCATGTAGTTTACAATACATGTGTGCATGCAACAGTAATGATTTTGTTTTCCATTAATGCCCTCTGAACTAGTGCACAGGCCACCACAGGACACTCAAATCTTAGATGATAACATCTGTTTGGCTGAATTAGTATTAACTTAAAACACATCACACAAAAACCCGTTATTGTTTGTGTCACGTCAACTCACCCATGAGGAAGTCAAAGATGGTCATGTCCATGATGTCCAGAAGTCGTGTCCCGCTGTCGTAAGGTGGAGTCTGCTTGACCTCCTCGCAGTAGTCCGGGTCCACCTCCCATCTGAAAGTGAAATTTCAAACGATATCTTGTTCACAGTCTCATTTTTATTTGCAAAACCATCGCAAAACCGGTTAGTTTCCCCTTTAAGATGTTGTTTACTCAATGAAGATTTGATGATTTTCTTTTTTAATCAAAACAAGACGGCTGCTAGAGGAACCCTGTGGATTTTTTGGCCACTAGTAGCACTAAGGAGAAATGTTTCTACATTAAGTGTGGCATGATCTGTACAGCTTTATTCTATTTTGATGAGGGTTGTTTTCATGATATCACCCCTGGTCAGTGGGTGTGTCCGAGTGCAGGATCAATCTCTTACTCTGCTTTCTTGCGTTTGTGGTAGGAGCGTCTCCAAGGGTTCCTCCAGGTCTTGCGTTTGGCGAGGGCCAGGTCTGGAAGGAAGGCGGCCAGGGATCCTTCTATCTGGTCCGGTTTACCGCACAGAGCGTGCTCAGTGGAGCAGTAGTACGAGCACTCTCCATAGAAACACACGTTGTTGGCTGAGTATTGAAAAAAAACAAAAGAATACAGGTTGTCGTGGCTGCTTGGGTTTTCTCTATCATAGTAAAATTGATAGAGAAAACGCTTGAAATTCACAGCACATATATTATCAAAACTACATTCTCAAGATCAGAATGAACTGGGGTCATTCAATAAGTTGTATTAGTTTCTGAGACTGTCAGTAGATTTAATCCAGTGACAAAACTTCCTTGTGTATAATAAGTACAGTAAAGGTTGCAATCACTAATTAACTGTCACACTTTGCTCGAGCTAAAATCCCCTGATAATACTAATCCCATGCAAATGAATATCCCAATAACTGGAGGCACAGCAGCAGCTTCTCTCTCTACATTATGAAGAAGGAAACTCTTCATTTTTGCTCCACATTTTGAAAAACATGATGTCAATAATAACATATGGTTTTCTGAGATCACCTCATAAATTCTATTCTTGGATGGAAGCTTTGTAAACGTGACCTAACTATAAAGAACAGAACTGACATTTGTGCAGGGTTTGTAATAAATTCTGTGGATGTATTGAAATCAATCACATGATATCTTGATTAAATGTTGATGGACATTCTCAGTCATCCAGGACAGTATAGGTCAGTATAGCACCATCTGGATTAAAGTTTTCAATGCTTCCGATATGCCTCTCTTCTCTTTTACAGTACGTACCTGGTGAAATGAAGAAGGTCCTCCACAGCTTTTTGTCTCGTGTGACATCTCGGATCTCCTTCGTCATGTTGACGAGCCTGCCGGCCACAGGGGGGACGCGGCGGAAGTCCAGGACCCTGCCAGACAGAGGCACAAACTGAGGGGTCAGATTCTGCCTCCAGAGTAAAGTAAAAAAAAATTACGCTTCTTACAGTGTAACTCCAGAACTTGCTTAAGAATCATCATGTTTTTAAGTTCTCTTCCTCATCAAACTAATCCAGTGATAGTTGTCAGTACATGAATGAGTACAGTGCAAGTCGGAGCAGCTAATAGATCATTCAAAATAATTTTAATGGTGCCGTTTTGCAAAATTAGGAACATATCTCTAGAGTCAGACTTTGAAAACCATTGGAATATAGTGATTAATGCGGATAAAGATCGAACATCATGGATAATACATTTATGAGCACAAAGAAATTGTTTCAAAGTGAGACTGTGAGAATGTTTTGGAACAAAACAAAAACAATCATGCCACGTGCTGTTACTGGCTGAAACCCTGAACATGTTGCATTGTTCCAGATATTTGTAGAGTGTTCGAGAGCAAGCAGAATGACATATCTGCAGACTAACAATAAAGAGAAACCCCACCCCAGATGGGACTCGAACCCACAATCCCTGGCTTAGGAGGCCAGTGCCTTATCCATTAGGCCACTGGGGCAGACAGCACTGCACTCAAACTATAATGATGTAACTCCACATCACAGCCAACAGGGGGCACTGTGGCATAAGTAATGACTTGCCAGTTACACCACATGGCGGTAAACCTCCCTGTGGTTTTTATGTGGCTATCATTCTCCATCAGACACACTTTTAACTTCCTCAGCTCTCTGACAAACATATTTCCAGATATGCAGGGCCAGTATCTCTATTCCATCTTGAGAGGCCGTCGTGATTTTGTGTCTTTGCCTCATTTGACAGGAAACCAGCGTTAGTGTCAACGGGTGTGTTCGTCTGACGGAGAGAGAGGCAGGTCTAATAAAGCTGTCTTTTCACTGAGAGATGGCGTGGCTGTCTTCCTGTGTGCGTGCCACACAACGCCTGTTTTATGCATGTGTGGGCTCTGTCGTCAATACCACCCGGGCTGCAACATCAGCGCAGCCTCTTTAAAAATTGATACCCCTGACAACACCTAATGGCCAGGGCCCGAGGGCAGAGACACACACTGGGAGAGAGAGGGAGTGAAAAAAAGGAGCTGTTAACTGAGAGCTCGTGGCATAAATGATGACATCAAGTCGCACAGAGAGGCAGACGCACACGCTCATGTCTCTATCCATGGACACAGGACTAGGCACGGCGCAGCACCGCCTGGCCTGCTGGGCCCGGGCACGCTGCCATGTTACAGGGAGCAGCCAGGGACCGACTCCACTCCAGCTCATCACTCAGGTCTCTTTTTTTTTCATCCCTGTCCCTTTTGATAAACCTTACTCCCAGCGTGGCCATTTTAAACCTGTGATATATTCAGGGTGGGACTGAGAGACCAGCTCGAAGCTGTGCATGACCAGCGGAGCAGGAATCATTATTGTACACGTACAAAAAATAATGAAGAAGGAGCCCAGTGGGTCTCGTGAATCTGGAGCTACAGGAGCAAATTGCATGTTTGTCTCCAATAACTTCCGGGTAGAAAACCCCCCCCCCAGCTGTCTACACAGAAGTCACTGTGGTTGTTTGTGCATCATCGTGGTGATTCGGTCTGTATAACTTCATATTTTAATGGTGCTGAATGCTCTTTTTTTCCCCCACCACCCAATGCAGCGATACCAAGTGCACTTCCCACTGAAGTCCAATCAAATAATTAATGATGCTTACAGCAGCGTAGCCTACATAAGAAAAGACAAGTGGTTTCAGTGTCTGTGTGTACACTCCTTTTAAAAACTGTGAACCCCCCTGGGAGGCAGTGTAGCCTCAGTCTCTGCAGCACCAGCAGCACCACCACCACCACCACCAGCAGCAGCAGCAGCAGCAGCTCTGCAGCCAGGCTTTAATTTAGAACAGACAAAATAAGGAAAAAAAATAAAGTGCTGCTTTTGGCAAACCCCTTCCTGACTTATATTTAGAATGGGCACAGGGCCTTTCATGCCTTTGGTTTCCTCCTCTTCCCCTTAACCCACATATATGCCGGGAGTGTGTGAGCGTATTTTCGTGTGTGTGTGTGTGTGTGTGTGTGTGTGTGTGTGTGTGTGTGTGTGTGTGCGTTTAGAGGACCAGATGTGGAGCAGACTGGTGAAGAAAGCTGCTTCTAATGCAATTGCCGCTGAACTGTGTCATCGTGCCTGAAGGGAGTGCAGATTCGACATCACCCTCACCCTCCGTGGCCCCTATTGTGTGTGTGAGCATGGACATGGACATGTGTGTGTGTGTGTGTGTGTGTGTGTGTGTGTGTGTGTGTGTGACCTGTGTATCATCTTGTACCACCAGCACTCACGCACTACACCACAATCCCTCGGCTCTTAACAACACGCGGGCCGCGGTGACGTCGGCGGGGCTTTAATAGCAAACGCTTTCTCTGGTCCGTCAGAGAGCCTCATGAGGTTTTCTCTTTTCATTAAAGTCTCTCCAGCAGGCCGGCCGTAAAAGTGTTAACCTTGTAAAGGCGGTGAAGTCAGAGGAGCGTGGTGGTTAGCAACGCGAGGAGGCTGCAGTCATTGTTCAGTCAGATGCTAGCTGCGGGAGGGAGGCATTCATTCTCTATGACTCACGGCCTCTCGGAGCTCACTGCCTCTACTGTACAGGCCCGGCTCACACCGCTCACTGGGTTTGAAATATAAAAAAAAAAATAGTTCTGAGGGAGACGGTGAAAAGGAGAGGCAAATGTACAAATAAGAGCAGACAGTATGTGGAGGGCATTCGTGCACAGAGGAGAAGGCATGCCTGCACACAGATGAACGCACATCTGTACTCCTATACTTAAGGGGGTAACTTGTAGACACATATAGCTGAGCTTTACTATTTTAACACAGGCACCCAGCGGTGGCCCTTCAGGTAAGGTGTTCAGCAGGTTTTTGCCCCCCCCCCAAAGGTGGTTAATGAGCTGACACAAGGAGAGGCAAATTAGCAATCAGGGAGGAACAAAACCTGCGGGATGGAAAGAAGTAGTAGGGCTTGAAGGAGTGTGAAAAGATTCAAGAACATCAGCTTTTTTCACATTTTGTTGAGAGGGTTTGCAGCATCGGGCCCAAAGTTACTCCATGTTTTGGAGTATATATGTTTCATACTGACCAAAAGTTTATAAGAACGGTTAATGTACATTTTTACATACATTTCTTTATTACTTTGAATGGTTGCCCTACACCTGCTGACCAGTGTTTTATGCTTCAACAAACTTAATAGACAAACTCTCTATGTTTTCATGACTGAATAAACAAACCTTAAAGGACAATTTCATACTGTTTTACTTTGTTTATATGTGGTGGACCCTGCCACCTCTCTAGCTTCAAACAGTGTTCTGGGGAGCTTATTTTCCTCTGAGAACAGCTTGTTTGTTCAGTTATGGACAAAATAAATATTTCTGAGTTTGTATTATTATCTCAGTAATAGTTTAAATATTAGAGTTCAGAGTTTGAACTTGTTCTCTAAAACTACATAGTGATGAAAAGTATATAGAGATAACAACAAGCTAAAAATAGATCTTTGATGATAAAAAATGTTGTTTTTGTCTTTGTGGATGAGGCAAGACAAGAAGGGACTGACATGTTGGTGTCGAGCTCTCGGACATTCAAACGACGGACGGCATCCCCCCCACAACCGTTCATCTAGTCTATCTGTCAAAATCCAATCAATACGTCCCTGTCATTGATTGACAAGGGCAGAAACCCAGGTGACGCTGTCCCTAACTGAAAGAGAGTTAGTGATCCCTTCTCATCGATCAAGTGGAAATAAGACAAACACCCTGGAGAGACAGCTGAAGGTGTTCTACCCTGCTGTTAATCCACAGTGAGTCAGCTAACTTAACTGTCATCATTTAGGAGAGAGGCATATTTGCTAACGTTAAGTCGGACCAAACCATGTTGGCAAAGCCTGTCAGGAAGCCAGTTTTTCTTCAGGCTGGTAATAACTGGCTTAATCTGTGAAACATGATGTCATAACTTGTCTGAGACAAGTATATGTTTTGGTCGGACAAACGCATTGCTCTATCATATCCTGCCCTTTTGTTGGAGTGATACATTTGTGTGTCTCAATGCACAACAAGTGTAAGAGGACAAGCAGCTAGAAACAGAAGTTCTCGCTAAGCTTAATGGCAGCTCTGCACATGGCATCGCAGCTACTGTCTAGTCACATGTTGTTTCTAAGATAACACAGCACGTAAAATGTTGCTGAAATAGATGCATAAGAAGGCCAAACTAGCCTCGCTCACAGCACTCACTGACGCTTATTTCATATCATTAATTAAAGCTGCTGGCTGCTGTTTCTGTGTCTTGTGCCTCAGCAGTAGACCATATTTGAATGGAGGCCATTTTCCTCTGATGTCATGCGCGGGAGGGATCCAGACAAATAGTTATCATTTCACAGCATCCCGATTGATTGTGAACATTTTAAAGGAAAACTTGGTTATATTTCAATGTAAAACAACATATTTGATAGGCCAATAGCAAACGTTAGCATTCGACCTGATGCATTGGGTAGGGGAGTATCCAACAGGAATGTTAGCTAGGTAAATTGCTAACGTTGGATGTTAGCAAGAACAGGAGAAATCGATGGCTCCATTGTATTAAGCGTCCCAGTAAGCCATGTCAGTGGGTGAACAAGCACAATACAAGAGCTCCTACGACCACCTTAACTAAATGGAATGCAGCCATCATTAATGTTATAAATTCTACCTGTTTTTCTCCTGCTTTGTCAACACAAAATGTCAGCCATGAAAAAGGGTCTATTGTGCTCGCTCACACTTCAGCTGGTTGCACTTTTAGCTATCGTCTAGCTTCCAGAAGACAGACGGACGAATATATGACAGGGCAGTGTCTCATGCACACAAACAAGACACACACAGCACCCACTGAGACCGGCTGAAAGCGACACACCTGTCCAGATGAAAGGCAGCGATCTCAGCGTTGTGTCTTTCAAAGTCAGAGAAATAGAAGAAGTCCGGCGGGGTCTCCTGCTCCCGGGTCTGCCTGCAGAGACACGAGGAGAAGGGATTAGAGGTCAGGTGTGACTGCGATGCGAAGACAAGGTTATGACAGTCAGCAATATGCAATATGCAGTGTCGACCCGATGATGCGGCATGTTGAAGCTAGAGCTGCAACTAACAATTGTTTTCTTTATCAAGTGGTTCGTCCTCCAGAATGTCAGTGGGGAATATTACCCATCACAAGATCCCAGAGTTCCCAAAATGAATGTTGTCTGGAGATATTCAAGCTACTTTCGTAAAAGACTAAGAAAACCAGAAAATGGTTACATTTCAGGAGCAGGAATTTTTTAATTTTTGCTTTTTTTTGCTTGACAAATTACCCAGAGAAATATATTGCACATTTTCAGGTTCATCATTTTATTTTGGGTTCCTACGAGAATAGGTTTACATACTTTCAAATGCAGCTCTGTATTCCCATATTGTTATAGGCTACTGTCTCTTTAAGGCCCCTTCCTCCTGAATATCCAGTCTGCTCCAATTGGTCAGCTCACACACACCTGAGCCAACACCATTAACAACAACAGAGCAGCTGTGCCAAATTAACGCTTACCTGCCAAACTAGCCCCTAGGGATCAATTGGTGACGTAATGTGATGTCACAAAGTCACAGTATTAAAGGCGTAATGACTGACGAGGCTTTCAGGAGCAGTGTTTTCTGTGGGAGAGAGGAGCTTCTTTCGGTGAAGATTTTGACCTTTTTAACTTTCAACACCTTTTATATTCGCTAGAAAGAAGACTTTATAAACTTTATTTATATAGCGCTTTTTAAAAACAGAGTTTTACAAAGTGCTTTGACAAGACAATGCAAAATTTGTGGAAGACAACAGATGTGAGGGAAGTAGTCGAATAACATAAGTAAGAATAGGAAAAAGAAAAAGAAATGGGTTAAATCAACAAAACAGGAACAACAATGTAGTCAACTCAGACGGTAGGAGCAAAGTAAAAGGAAGACGTCACATAAAAGCAAGCCTATAAAAATGTGTTTTAAGAAGAGATTTAAAAGAGGTTACTGATCCTGCAAGCCTTATCTCCTCAGGCAGGGCGTTCCAAAGCCGAGGGGCCCTGATGGCGAAGGCACGATCACCTTTGGTTTTTAACCTTGACTTTGGAACGGTTAGAAGGCCCCCGCCTGAGGATCTAAGGCTGCGCGCTGGCTCATAAGGAGTTAAAATGTCTGTTATGTAACTCGGGGCCAGCCCCCCAAGTGCTTTAAAAGTGATCAGTAAAATCTTAAAATCAATTCTAAAACGGACAGGGAGCCAATGAAGGGAGGCTAGAACAGGGGTAATGTGGTGTCGTCTGTTAAAACCGGTTAGAAGCCTAGCTGCAGAGTTTTGTATTAATTGGAGGCGAGAGAGTGATTTGTGGTTGATACCGGAGAGAAGGGAGTTACAGTAATCTAGTCTGGAAAAAATGAAGGCATGAATGATTTTTTCCAGATCGGGGGGTGAGACCATATGCTTGATTCTGGAGATTGATCGTAATTGGAGAAAACAGGACTGGACCAGTTTGCTTACATGCGGGATGAAAGTGAGTTCTGAATCGAATTGGACACCAAGATTTCGTGCAGTGGGTTTTATGTTGGCGGACAGTGGACCGAGGGCTTGGTGAAGAAGGCTGGTATGGTCTGGGGGGCCGAACAGTATGATTTCAGTTTTTGAGCTATTGAGTTGTAAGAAATTTAGAGCCATCCAATGTTTGATGTCTGTGAGACAGTGTAAGACAGCAGCTAGGCTTCCAGGGTCACCGGGCCTCAGCGGGAAGTATATTTGTGTGTCGTCAGCATAACAGTGGAATGAAACATTATGGTTTTCAATGATCTGGCCGAGTGGGAGCATATAAATAGAGAATAAAATCGGACCTAAGATAGAACCTTGCGGTACACCACAGGTAATGGGCGTCGTAGTTGAAGAATAATTACCTGTGGTGACAGAGAAGGATCTATCTAAAAGGTAAGAATAAAACCAACTAAAAGCAGTACCCTTAATGCCAACCCAGTTCTTCAGGCGGTCTAGTAAAATGGCATGATCGACTGTATCAAAGGCTGCACTTAAATCTAAAAGGATTAAGATAGCGCTCTCTCCCCTGTCGGCTGCTAAAAGAAGATCATTTGTGACTTTGAGGAGGGCAGTTTCTGTACTGTGTAGAGATCTAAAACCAGACTGAAACTTCTCAAAGATGTTATTATGTGACATAAAAGATAAAAGTTGTGTGGAAACCACTTTCTCTAAAATCTTTGATAAAAATGGCAGCTTAGAGATAGGCCTAAAATTGTTAAGAACAGAGGGGTCAAGGTTTGGTTTCTTTAAAAGAGGTTGGACCACAGCATGTTTAAAAGAGTGTGGAAAAATGCCACTGTTTAGAGAGCTGTTAATAATGAATAAAATACTGGGTCCAACAGTGTCAATAACCTCTTTAAGAAACTTGGTGGGGATAAAATCAAGGCTGCAAGTAGTTGGTTTCATGTGTGATATGACTTTAGTTAAAACGGGGAGTAAAACTAGTTCAAAACAGCTAAAAAGACAATGGATGTCTCTGCTAGTTTGTAAAATTTGGTCCGGGGGGGGGTAATGTTCTGCCTTATATTGGTGACTCTGTTTTTAAAATAGTTTAAAAAGTCCTCACACCTTTCTTGAGAGTCATCAATAAAAGGAGGGGGGGATGGGGTGGATACAGACTCTATGACTTTAAATAAAATCCTGGGGTTGGAGTGATTTGCTAAAATTAAGTTGGAAAAAAAAGGTTTTTCTTGCTTCTTTAACTGCGTTTTGGTAGTTTACCATGGCATCTTTCCAAGTCTGATAAAACACATGTAAGCCTGTCTTTTTCCATCTCCTTTCCATCTTACTTTCTGGTCGCGGGTTTCACAATGCAGGCATGCAAGACGGCATACAAACAGGCGTTCAACATTACAGCACTTGCTCGTTATACTTCACAATGACACAATGGCACGCTACAATCCAGAGGAGAAGGGTAGGTGATAAAACGCTCTGTCTTTACACCTGTGTACCTAACACTGCGAGCAGAATTTGTGAGCTATAAACAAGCCACAATAAACCGGTGTCCTTGCCTCACAAAAAAAAAAGGCTCCCCACTTCTGCTACTTTGGTTGTTTTGTGGGGCAACAAGAAGCGGGAACAACTGAAGGTCAGAGACGTCCTCCTGAAGCAGCACCCACTCCTGTTCTCCATTTGGTACCTATTTCTGTCCGGCTCTGATCCTCCTCCCCCGCCCCCCCCAAAAAAAAAAAAAAAAATGCTTTCCACACACATTCTGCCTTAAAGCTCTTACTGGAGGGAAAAGAGGCTCTTAAAGGCTTAAAACCCAGAGCTGATGGAACACAGGCCAGGACGGGCCAGGACGGGGCAGGACAAACAGGACGGCTGGGGTAAAAAAGGTGAAGTCAAAGGAGTTGGTGGTAAAAAGAATTCCCTGAGAAGATGCTGGCTATAGAAAATATGTTAATGTCTTCGAAGAATACAAGGAGAGCAGAGCAGTCCCTTTTTTTGTCTTCTTTTTTTTTTTTACAGAGGAGCTGCATATTTGAGTTATTTTCCTTTTATACACTGTCTCTGCCTTCTCTTTGCTTTTTTTTTATTGACAAGAGTAAATACTTTCCAGTTAGGCAGCTGAGTGTAATGATTTGGACTGCAGCCTCTGCCATTTCTGCTTCAGCTAGCTGAGGGAGGATGAGAAGAATGGAAACTATCTTGGCAACTTCTCTTTCTCTCCTTCTCTCTCTTCTCCCTCCGGATGCCTCTGTGTTTATTTCCCTCAAAAATCCTCTATCTCACCTCCTCTGCTTCTCCGCTCTCCCTCACGCAGAACCGTTTTTTTTTCTCCCTGCTTTATTTTTTTCTCCCTGCGTCCACGGCTTAATACTTTATATCTCCGTGCCTCTCTCTCTCTATCTCTCTCTCCTCCTCTCTTTTCTCCTTTTCCATCCGTCGCTCCCCTTCCTGGCTGGCTGATTGTAACGCCACAGCTGCGCGGCTGACATATGCACCAGTCATTAACTAACCCAACATGGAGCCCAGAAAACACACTCATCCACTAAAAAATCCTCGCTCTCCTCCTCTGTATCGCTCCTGTTGTTGTCTTTCTCTAATCATCCTCCAACCTCCATCTCGCTGCGAGCATTTGACGGACAGCCACATCCAGATGGGTGTTCAGGTTCGACCGGAGTAAACAGAAAAATCATCATGTTGACTTAAAGTGACAGCCGCTCCAAAATGAAAAAAACGACATTTTCGTTTAACCTGTGGTGGTATTTATACATCTAGGGTGTGTTGGTGTGTGGTGTGTTGGGTGAGCGACAGTTTTGAAGATAGTGACCATGGAGATGTTGGCCTTCTATTGAATATACTAGACGGCATAAAGATACTAAAATACGTTTGAAATACTCGACAGCAACATGTCTCTTTCAAGAAATCATGATATAATCATGAAGATAATCCACAAACCTTGTTGAGAGCGGTTTCAGGAACACATTTCTTTCTACTAGACATCACCTGCCAACCAGGTCACCGTGCAGAAGGAAGAATGCATATATTCATAGATGAGAGGCTAGCTAACTTAGCTAGCTAATGTTACAGTTTAGCCAAGGAGGACACCATACATGTTAACATCCCGCACTGTCACACGCATACATATGCTACAGCTGGCTAATGTTACAGTTTCTTGTAGGAACTATTTCTTCTGACCGAACTACACCCATCAATCATACTATACCACAGAGGGAAGCATTCATCTATTCATAGGCAAGCACGCTAACTAAGCTTGCTAACTAAGCTTGCTAACGTTACAGCTTAGTCAAGGAGGATGCCATTTGTGTTCACATTTTGCGCAGTCACAAGCATGAGTCTCTGGTCCATGACTCTAGAGGCTAGCTAGCTAACTAAGCTAGCAAAAGCTATATCTAGGTAACGTTACAGTTCCTTGTCGGAACTATTTTTATCTGACTGAACTACAGAGGGAAGCATTCATCTATTCATAGGCAAGAGGCCAGCTAACTTAGCTAGCTAACTAAGCTTACTAACATTACAGCTTAGCAGAGGAGGATGCCATTTGTGTTCACATCTTGTGCTGTCACAGGCATGAGTGTCTTGTCCATGACTCTAGAGGCTAGCTAATTATGCAAACAAAGTTAGCTAACATTGTAGCTCAGCTAAGGAGGATGCCGTTAATGTTTACATCCTGTGCAAACCTCTTGTCATTGAATAGATGCACCGTTTCTTCTATGTAAAACTGTTCACAACAAACTTTGTGTATTATCTTGAGTAACCTTTTCCAGTTTCTCAAATACATTTCTTTGGCGCTTTGAGCATCACAAGTCCAGTGCCATCAAGTTCCCATTATCATGCAGAGAAGGCAGACATCTCTACAGCTGATATCTTCAAATGTCAGCAACTCACACCAAAACAATCTAGGTGGATAAATAGCACCACAGGTGATCACGGGGTGAACTGCCCCTTTAAAATAGCTTTGAATACTGTTTGGAGGTGTTCAGCACCCATTTTTACATTTTACATTTTTTTCTGCTATGATCTGCATTACAAATGTAACATATACAGTGTCAGGATAACATTTCTCAACCCCAATGTCCTCACTCTCTTCACCTCTCTCCCGCTCATCCCTCACTTCGCTGCCAGCAGAGGCTGAGCGCCTTCCGTTGATTGTATCGCTCCCCTTCTTCTGGATAGCCTTGCTTCAGGGACACAGCTCTCGCTCTACATCAAGGAAAAATGAGGCTGACTTTGAAAGCGGAGAGCGGTGTCTATTTACACCAGCGCCGCTCAGCTGCTTAACAGGACAATATCATTCAGTCCAGCATATGAGGCGGCTACAACTGTTTTATCGATGGGGACAGTTGTGCTAAGTCAGGTCCTGGATTTATTTCCCGCCAGATATCAGGAAGTCTACGACATAAATCTGTGATGTTCGTTGGAGACTATAATACATAAAGTTTGGGATAAGGGAGTGGGAGTGAGTGTCAGCTGGAAGGATTAAAACTGACATCCAGTGAAATTTTATTCGGTGGAACTGCATGACTGGCAAAATAACAGCACGTTTAAGAGTCTCTTCACAGTTTTTGTCCGGCTGACAATGGCTCATCAATTCTAAAGGAACCGGACGGCACTTATTCACCCGGTCGTCAAGAGTGGGAGGAGAAGTTTGATGCCATTCTCATGTTTGTACGCTAAATATGAAGCAACTGTCGGACGCCTCTTAGGTTAGCTTAGAATAAAGACTGAAGACACGGGAAATCAGCTCGCTTGGCTCTGTCTAATGGAATCAAATATGTCTTCCAGCACCTTCTTTTACTTTACACGGGGTATTTTTGTCAAAGAGCTTCCATTCACTGCAGGAAAACTGCAGCACTGATGCAGTGATAATTAAGTCAGTCATATTGCTGACTAAAGCGTGAGCTCAGCATGCCCCAGATTTACTAGAATGCACTAAAAAAGCATAACCCTATATTTTTTTATTTTTAGATGATGATTTGTCTTCTTTTTAATCGTTTTAAGTAATTAATGATGAAACTGCTATACGATAAATAAAATATAGCTACTATAAAATATTGCATATATTTGTTTTGCATGGGGTTACACGCTGGGCTATTTCTTAGCCAAACACAGAAACTTCCTCAAGTCTTAGAGTCACCTTCAATAAACTTAATCAACAAAGCTTCGAGGCCAGCTTTAAGAGCCAGTGACCAGATTCTCTCACCTTCAGACAGAGCTAGGCTAACTGTTTTCCCCCCGTTTCCAAAATTTACGCTAAGATAGGCTAACCGCTGGCATTAGCTTCATGTTTAATGGAAAAAATATCAGAATGGACTCAAACTTTAGTGTTTTTCCAGAAATCTAGAACTATTCCTTTGAATGAATGACTGACTTTATAATTGCATATAAATCTTCCGGGGCTACCGTTGCTCTCTGTTCATAAACTGGAGACATGCACTGAGACGAGACACTCAACAAGGTGCCTAGAGTCACATCCTTTGGACTGTCGCGGAAAATCCGACCCGAGTCCTTCACGTTACTTTACAATCTGCTCATATGAGGTCAATATAAAAGAGATGAAGACATGTACATTTCTACAAATCGTTACTTAGAGTCCCTTTAACCATCCCTCTGCGTCTGAGCAAGAAAGGTTGATTTCCACCGCTGCCCGACACAATCGTGCATATAGTCTCATGACCGTGCTGACATACACAGGTCATGGAGAGTATAAGCGTGAGCAAACAGTCGAGTGCATTGACTGATGGTTATTCAACCTTAAAGAAATCCACCAGCATACTTCACACAGTCCTACTACATTGCTGTCTCCACAGGGCCAGAGACCCACAATAAGCTGCTTCATTCGCGTATCTATCCTGTGTCTACATGTGTCGTGTCACAGCGAATGCCAACGCGAGCGAGCGCCGTGTGAATACGAGCATGTGTTTTTGCATCCGAGGCACCGTCTCTCTGCCTTGTGGCCCCGGCTTGAGATGCGGCGGCACACTGATGCCCTCCTCAGCGCTGAATGCCGGCCAGGAAGCAGGAAGGCTGGATAATTACCGTGATCCACATCCAATTCAAATGTCAATAACGTTATTTAGAGCATGGCATGACCCCCCACTCCTCCTCCTCCTCCTCCTCCTCCCCCTCATCCTCCCGCTGACCGGGAGAGGGGACAACTGAAGAGAGAGGAAGGAGTAAAGAAAGGAGGAGAGATTAACAGTGACAAAGGCAGCCCAGCTAAACGGGGGGGAGAACGAGGGGGGGGCGGGACGGTGTGGAGGACAAACTACAGTAGATGTCTCTTCGTGTTCTTTGAACTAACAAACATGCAGCTGTTCAGGCGTTACGTAACGTTGTGTTCGGGGTCCCTCTAACAGCAGCACCTGTGTTCAGACAAACCCGAGCGTGTTCCGATCAAGCGAACCATTAGGGGCGTGTTGTCTCAGGAAAAGCTGCGCCGTCGACGACGTCGCGGCAAGGGGGGAAACATACATAAATGCATGACCACATAATAAAGTCTATAAATGTCTGAGCACACAGTATGCACTGAGCTCAGAGAAAACAGACAGGAGGGCAGGGATGTCGGTTTTGCTCGAGAGCCACTCGTCCCTCTCGCTTTTGGCTGCCTGCTTGAGCTTAACCTTTAAAATATTTACAAATCCGGAGCGGATTTACGCTGAATGATAAGTAGATATCTTGTATAAAGCTGCCAGAAAAAAAAGAATACATTTCTTTACCACCTAACCGAGGCAAAGTAGAACTGTCAAACGCTATTCTTTAAGGGCAGCAGGAACAGCATATTTCCTAAGTAGGATTTGGTGGCGCTGCCTGTCTACGCTGACATCACGTCCTTTATCATCGGCAGCAGGTGAGACGTACTGTGCCGAGCATGCCCAGTATGACCCCGGCCTCGCTGTAAACACATAGTTTACACTGGGTGGCCAGACAGTTTCTTGGCTCCGCTCCCCCCGGCTGCTCCGAGGGGCCTCCGGCAGCCAGCGGTGCAGCGGAGGTCTAACCGCCAACGCACAGCAGTGTGAGAACACAAAGCTGAGCGAGCGCGCCGCATCTGGAAAATCTACCTGCGCGCACGCAACACGGCTGACCTCTGCAACACCGGCATGAGAGAGAGCAAGGATGGAGGGAAAAGGAAGAGGCATTTCCTTCTGCCCTGTTATCGACATCAAGTCAGGAAAAAAAAAAAACGGTATTTTGCCTCGAGCAGCAAATAAAAATACACTCATTAGATTGACTCTCTCCCTGTGAAATGCTAGCGTTGGACCCTTTCCCTGCCTTGGGCGATCGGTTGAAAGTGAAAGGAATACTCCTACACAGCAAAACTGAACACTGGCTGCCTTGTCCCCTTTGGTACAGGGCTGACCAGGATGGTAAACCTGTAGCATGTGTGCAGTCGGCCGGTATCAAAGTTCAGTTGCTCCTGTGATTCAGCGTTGCTTTTTTTCCACGCAGCTGGGAGGCTTTCAAGAGAAACATTCACATAAAAGGACTCAGAATGTTAAGGCAATATAAAAAGAGAGAGTCCTGCTTACTTAAATCTTACATTTCTCATAATGCAACCATGTCATATTAAGCATATTTAAAACTAGCGAGCGTTTTCATCTAAAGACTAGATCTAATTGCTGCCAAAAGTAACACTGATAGGAATTTAATAATAATTAAGCATCCCAAGTCTGATGCCGATATAAATCTATCTGTAATCGGTCGAGCTCAAGTGCAAAAATGCTCCATTCTTGAGCCCTCCTGGGTGCTCACATCCCAAATCCATGTTCCCACTTTGAGACGTCACTGTCGCATCCAAGCGGCCACAAGTTCTTCAAAAAGTTGTGACAGCTCGGCATTATGCAGGGAAAGCATTTCACTGTGACTTCCTTCCACGCAGCTTCCTCTGAACGCATTTACTTTCCCTCTCCTTTCAACTTCGTTGCGCTCACTTTGAACAATCCTCACGCTTCGATCTCCATCATTCTGTTTGATCCAAAGGGCTTGGAAACGCCGACAGAAATGCATCATCGATGCGTTTTCCTTTTACTTTGCAATGAGAGCGAATATCTTATCCGAGGTATAACACTCAAAAGTAGCAGCGTGTCTTGGTCCATTTGGGGCGTAGCGTGGAGAGGATATTTTAATGTAATTTCAAAGTCAAACTGCCAATCGATCACCATCAGCCTGCAGCCACGGTTGCAGGCCACGGGGCGGAGGGGAAGCGGAGCAGAGGAATAAAAAAGATCTGCTGTAAAATATAAAAGGACAAGGGCATCTTCCAGCCCCAGCGGGTTCCCACCAAAGGGCTGACTCCACACACTTGTCACACATCATCCGTCAAACCCGCGGGCACGGCAAAGTGAGCACACGCTCGCACACACACACAAAACTTACATCTATATATACCCATACGCATATAGGGTCATACATGCACACACACACACACAGAGGACGGGTTCTTTAAACCCTCAAGAGGGAGGTGTTGAGCTGCGACCAGGCAGGTAAGCTGTAAATGCATGAGAGGGTAAGATAGCGAAATCCTACCTAAGGGCAAAAGAAAAAAAAATTTACAGCATCACCACCTCGGGGAGAGCGGAGATGAGAGGAGGTGGCACATTGTTTTATCTTGAGCATAACGCGTGTGACGGATGACCTTTTGAGCGATGACATTTGATGAATCGAGAGAAAAAAGCCATTCAGCAGCAAATGAGACAGGCGCACCTGAGCGTTTGCATTGGCGGACGATACGTGTTACTGTTTACTGGTGCCGCCGCCACTGCCGCCGTAACCCTCCGCTGTAATCTTATACGGGTGAGGCGGGTACAGAGCACAAATGGGGAGCGGTGACAGGTTATTTTATATGAGTGAGAGCTGTGGAGGTGGTACACAGGGGTGACATTTAGTGTTCGACAGGGAAAAGACATACAGGGGAGGACAGGGGGGAGGGAGGGAAGGACGGAAGGATAAATAGAGGCTGCAAGAAAGAGAAAAAAGAAAGAAAGAAAGAAAGAAAGAAAGAAATAAAGAAAGAAAGAAAGAAAGAAAGAAAGAAAGAAAGATTAATGATAAGTAGAGTCTGAATGAAGGAGGGAAGGAAAGAGAACAAAGAAGGAAATAAAGACAGATGAATGAAGGGAGGACAGAGAAAGAAAAAGGAAGAAAACAAGGAAAGAGGAGCAGAAGAATGGAAAGGAAGAAAGAGAAACAGTGGTGGAGAAAGAAGATAAGAAAGGGAAGAAAAGCAGGAAGGATGATGGAATGAAATGAATGAAGAAAGAAAGAAAGAAAGAAAGAAAGAAAGAAAGAAAGAAAGAAAGAAAGAAAGAAAGAAAGAAAGAAAGAAAGAAAGAAAGAAAGTTAAGCATATCATTAAGCTGCTTCAAAGTTGGATATCATTTGGTTACGTCACTTGCGGAGAGTTGAAGTGAGTCGTAATGGCCGTATGCTGTTTCAAAGGGTTTAGGATCGGCCTTCAAACCCCCCACAGTCAGACTGTGTGTGTGTGTGTGTGTGTGTGTGTGTGTGTGTGTGTGTGTGTGTGTGTGTGTGCGTGTGTGCGCGCAGTATAGTAAGTCAGGTGTTTTCACTCAAGGATTTTTAACTTACTCACCACAAACATCCCGAGGGCTCTCCAAACAACCTTCACACCATGATCCAGGTGTGTGCGTGTGTGTGCGTGTGTGTGCGTGTGTGTGTGTTTGCCATGTCTTTGTGCACGGTTTGCGTTTCGCGTGTCGCAGTTTTTGGAGTAGCGTGATGGCTGCCATAGCTCCCCAGGCACTGCAGTGCTCTTCATCCTCCTCCTCCTCCATTACTCCCTTACCCCTTCAGATCCCGGGCCTGACATACAGAGAGACAGCTGTTTCCTCCCAGCGAAGCTCTCTCACTCACTCTCTCTCTCTCTTTGACACACACACACATACACACACACTGGTAGGTGCGTGCACACACACACACACACATTTGGGAAGACATATTAGGATAGACACAGAAGGAGCAGGAGAGCCACATATAAGCATATATGGGCTACACACACACACACACACACACACACTGGCAAGTGATGAAAGTACAGAAAGATTGCGAACTGACAACAGGGATAACACACACTCGTTGCAAAAAAAATAAACACAAAAACAGTGTTACATCCTGCTTTCTATGTAGAAAGCTTTTCTCTGTGGATACATCTATGTATTCACACTAAATGCATCTTCCTTCTGAGACCAATTCTTAGACGTAGCAGTGATTCACATACAGCGCATCACAAAGCGTATGAATAATGTCAATTTAATGAATTATGCAACAGAGATGATTTCTTATTTTAAAAAAGAAACTACATCCTGTTTCAAGTTCAGCCTCAGAGTCCTCGGGGGCCGGCACCATGTAAATGATGCCATCCTGAATAAATAGCCAACTCCTTCGCAACACAACAGATTGTTTTCTTTTTTTTCTCAATCTGGAGCCACTTCAAAGAGGCTTTAGCAAAGAATAGTCCTAAATGAAAATCAGATAGCAAAACACAGCTATTAGGGGTTTAACGCGTGGCAAGACGCCACGAAGAGCGTTAGCTGTGAGGGAGGAGGAGGAGGAGGAGGAGGGAGACGCAGGAAGAAGGATGTTCGGCTAGATTGTTACTGAGAGGCTTTTTAGATGAAGGGGACGGAAAAATGAACTGTGTGCGCCGTTATTTTAAAGGTGCACTGTGTAGTTTTGTTTTACTTTGTTAATATGTGGCGGACCCTGCCACCTTTCAAGCTTCAAACTTCATTTTCCTCTGAGAACAGCTTGTTTACTCAATTATGGAAAAGTATTATTGTATTATTTGCTCAAAAATATTGTAAATATTACATTTCTGACTTTGAATTTCTACATAGTGCCCCCTTAGAATTTGCATTCTCTTTGCAATAATCCTTTACGGAAAGGCATGTAAACATGCAGTAATATCACAGAAGGAGATACAACGCTCCGCCCGGCCCCCTCTTCCTCTCCTGCCGCCTGAGCCGCTGTCAGGTCATCCTGTAAATATCCCCAACAGATAAACAGGCCATAAAGATGAAGCCATCATCTCAACATAATCTGAGACAGATATACCGCCACCTCTGACAACAGGGGATGCCGAGTGTACACGTCCTAATACAGCACCACCTCTCATCTCGCAGCTCTTTCTTCCTCACCGTCTCTGCCAGTCTTTCTTGATAACACATCAACCCCGCCACGTCTCAATGTCAGCCTCTCTCTCCATCTGGATCTGCCGCTCACTGAAAAAGTAGAATCCTCACAGGTCTGATGCTTTTTTTGTATTTTGTTTTTTGGAGCACATGTTTTTCTTTTTTAATGTGGTTTGACCGGGCGCCAGCGGAGCACAGCAGCTCTCCGACAACCAGAGAAGACAACCGGCGGGACGCTTCCGGGAGTCCTCCTTTCCAGTGCCGGAACATTCCAGGAAATGTCCAATCACTTTTTTATTTCATTTCAAATGCATCAAAGCCAGCGGGAAATCAGGAAGGGCTCCAAGTTAATTAAATTGTCTTGGATTAAAAATTCAGCTTGGGAACGCAATTATACACCGCAAAGCGCCTGACGCCATTCCTTCGAAGGTGGAAGGAATAAATAGAAGGAGACTAGGATGGATGTATAGATGTATGGATGTATGGATGTATAGATAGATAGATAGATAGATAGATAGATAGATAGATAGATAGATAGATAGATAGATAGATAGATAGATAGATAGATTTTTTTCCATGCCACAAACCAGGAAACATGAAGGTACAATAAACTGAGTCTCGTAACAGAAATGTAAACACGCACCATTGAATTCCCATACAAACCATATAAGAGGACAACTGAACTGTTCTCCTAATCTCCATTTCTAAAGCAGAGGTGGATTACACATGTGTGTGTATTGGTGAGTGGGAAGGGGAGCTGATGAATTTCCCCGTATGGCACAAAAGATGATCCTTAATCTGCACCATTCATTCAGCTTTCAAAACGAACGGCATCAATGAAGCAGTGCCGCCATCGGTCGGCTCGCGCGTCAGAGCTGTGAGCCAGAGCACAGCACGCCCGCCTGCATATTGACTAAATAATCGCATTGTGCAGCACAATTATATGGACCATGAACGTATGGCGAGTTGAATTGTGCCTTTGAATATTCGTACTGCGATATGTGGGTACAACTTTCAGAACTAAAACTGTGTCAATGGGAGAAAATGAGAGAGTACAGTGGCCTACACAGTTCAAATACATCTGAGATTTTTATTGAGATTTTATTTTGCAGGTCGAGTGTAGGAGACCTCCTTCATCTCCAGTACCAGCCACCAGTATATTAGACAAAAGGTTAAGAGTTTACAGCAACGCTCGCAGCTTTTTGAGGCTGTAATTAGCAGTGCTTTGAACTAAATGCTAACTTGTGCATGCTCATAAGATAATGATCTAAAATGGATTTAAAAAAGACAAAGAGTGAATAGTGGTGCCGGCAGCTTAGTGACTTGTACCTGTACTGCATTGTTTTGAGCTAAATGCAAACATGTTTAGAATTATAATGATAACATGTTTATGTTGCATAGGTATAATGTTTGATATGTTATTTAAAAAAACAAATAACTACTGCTATACTACTATTTTTTTGAGGATACTGAAGAATTAATATAAGGTATTTTTAGCCCGTGCATGTATCTAAAGTAGTATCTAAACATACAAAGAGTGTACAGTGGTGCTAGCAACTCTGTAGTGTCGTACTGCACTGTTTTGAGCCAAATGCTAACTTGGTAATACTCACAAAGACAAATTCAAGATACTGAATGATTAAAATGAGGTGTTATGTGCTCTAGCATCTGTCTACATTGGATTTAAACAAGGCTACAACAATGCGGGCAGCTTCGTGAGGCGGTAGCCTAGGCGACATAGCAGTGCTTTGCGTTAAAAGCTAACATCTGCTTGCAAACATGTTCAGAGTGCACTCCTTTGAGCTACATGCTAACCATACACAGGACTCTAGTTAAATTTGTTCAATTTATTTGTGATTGTTATTACATTTGCTCATGATTAATTTGGATAGCGGTGCTTGCTGTGTCAAGTGTAGCCTGTTATTCAATGTGACGCTGGTCAACAGGCAGATCGATATTGCCATTTAAACTGTTAGCATTGTTAAAATGCTAGCAGCTGAGACTGTGATTGAACCAAAGTGAACTTATTTGATCCACTCATTCATTCCCACCAACTAAAGTGTGTTAAACACTACTGTATAACATTATACTGTGGTTCCAGTTGCAATAATAAAACATTACAGATGACTGGCGTTTATTTCAGTAGAAAGGGAAGTGCAGTAAGAGCTTTCTATAGTGCAGATTAAACAAGCCTTTTCTCTGAGACGGAAATAATTTCTTTGGTTGAGCTCAACCTCAATGGTGGAGAGAAAGCAGCTAGAGTATCATTATGAAGCCCCGCTCTCTTGATGAATTCCAGCCATTTTTGATCAGGGTTATTTATTTGCTATTCAAGCTTGCCAGCTAGCAATCTGTGGTTTTGGCTCTGCCCATTTAAGTTTAAATTAAGCGCTGTGATTTTATCTGCTGCCCTCTGCCTCTGAGTGTTGTTAGATTAACTTAAAGTCTGGCCTGCTGCCTCATATACAAAATGTAGGGGTAAATAATAAGACGAGAGTATCAAACAGCAGCGGTCGAAGATGGACAGTGAATGCGTCATCACGTTCAATTATCCATATCTGTAATTGCTGCACATTTGACTTCATTGGAAGTGCCTCAAGTGCCAGTTTGTAAAAATAGCTTCCATTCAAAATGAGAATCTCCACGGGATGATTAGGGGACCAGCTCGCCTAAGACTGATTGCAGTGGCCTTTCCAGAGCTATTCTGGCTCTGCTGAGTGTGTGCCTTCCACTCAACATTGATCTATCGACCCACAGTCCAGTAAAACCTCGCTCGGACCAAAAGGTGAATCTCATTTCTAAACACATACACAGACACAGCCGAGCCCCGTGAACACACACGCTAAAACACACAGACAAAGACTAACAAGCATGTTGATTTTTGATGACAAGATTGATGCAGCCCCTCTGAATTCTCCTTGCGTCAACAATAACCAGCCCCTCTCGCTCGCTGGTGTGCGTGATTGTGTGCATGTGTGTGTGGTCTTGCGCCATTGAACAGCCTTTGTAGACTTTGTGACAGCGTCGCAATCACCGCTGTGTAATTGGAATTGAGCAGCTTATCCATGTTACTGTAGGTCAGGGCGAGGAAAGCGATTGCCATTGTCTGCTGTAATGAGATGCAGGTTGATGCCTCAGGGGTTAAAGGTTAGATATAGAAGACGTCACCATATTCATGAAAAAAAGAATCACTACATGCCACTGTAAGGAGGCCCAAAACACATGCCATATATTTTAAAGCAGCAACAACAGTTTTCTTTTTGTGTTGATTCTGGCGGCCCCATGGACAGAATTGGTATGAGCGCCACCAAGTCCTGTTCAACGAATGCTTTTGTTTCAGTAGCTAAGCGTGTACAGTTGTACCAACAGCTCTATGTATTTGTATTGAATTGTTTTAAGTTAAATGCTAACATGTTTAGAATACCCTATTCAAGCTAACATGTTTAAGTTGAGGGAGTGTAATGTTTACATACTTCCAATTTCTTTTATAGAAACAACATACTATTATAATTAGTTTTTGTTAAATAAAAAGCAGTTTGAATGTCTGAAATAAGATGCCATTAGTCATATATCTGTCTTAAACTAATATTTACAAGGCTAAGCATCTACAGCAAGTTAGCAGCTTTCACAGGCAGTACTTAGCTGTGCTTTAAGCTAAATGCTTACATCTCCTTGCTAACATGCTCAGAATGTTCTGAGCTAAATGCAAACATCTGCATGCTGACATGCTCAAGATGACAAAACTTGATGTAAACTTGAAATGTTTTATAGTAACACTAATATGGTAGAATTCAACACTGTAAATAAGCAAATGTACAGGGTATGATAATTACGGTACAGCTGAAAAACAGTTGCAACCTGCTTCAACCCTGTCAATATTAAATTCAATTGTAAGTTCCTTACGGTATCTTTAAAATAAACATATGTTTCATTGCAAGATGATTATATTATTTTATGGTAGATAATCCTAGGAAGGGAGGAATCAAGTCTCTTAAATTTTCAATCCTAACTGAAAGCCTTCCCCACTTTGTGTAACCGGCCTTCTCTGTTCATCACTCAACTGCAATTTTCTCCATCATCTGTGAGCTCTCTCATCTACCATGAGCTTTCCTCTAAAGCGCGCAGCAACAAAAGTTTACGGCCCCCGGGCTCTATGAAACTACACACAGGGTTTTTCCTTCACAGCGCAGTCATGGCCGTACTTTCTCTCTGCATTTCACCCTCTCTTTTTCTCTCTGCCTTCCCCCCTGCAGGGAGGTCAGCTGAGAGGAGGGGAAGCATGCTTTGAGAGCTCTGTGTTTACAGTGCACACGTGTCAGGAGAGCGGGTCTTCACTGAGCACTTTGTCGGTCAGGTCACATCATTTCTTCACGCTTTCTCTCGGTCAGATGTGTGCCGTGAGTTCCCTAAGGCTGCTCTTCCCATGTCTCTCTAACCTGTTATCGAAAAGAAATAAACATTCCAGTTTTCATAAGATCACAATATGTCACAGTTCATTGCAGGCAATTTGGTTTCACAGGTTGTACTTTGCACAATAGATAATCTTGTGCTTCAATAGATTTTTTATTATTTTTTATATTAGGAATCTTTTATGGCAAGATGAAGTGAAATAATCATGACACTTCCTGTCTTTGTGTGTTAATTGTTCAGTTATCTCATGCCACATGTCACAAAAAATCTAGTTCCTCTTTTGTCTTGTGAACAGGATGGCCGCTGCCACAAGTTAACCCAGGCGATCATATTAAACCTCACTTGACTGTTAGCTTGTGGGTCGTAGCAGCTCAGATAGCAATATCAGGGCAGGATGAGTGCTTTTTATTAATAATGTGAGATGTCGAGGTGGAATCTATTGACCTCCTCTCATCCCCCTCCTGATGTAATATAAGTGAAGAAGGTGTGGGTGGAGGTCAACAAGCTCTCATAGCCCCTTCTCTCACTGCGGCTCAGCGTAGCTATGAGCTCGCTAAACCATGCTGACTTTTAAGGGAGCCAATCAAATCCTCTTAATTCACTGAAATCAGATTCAAATGATTGGCCTGATGAGGACACTGGCTCAAGATTTCAGAAGCCATCGACTGACACAGCATGGGTGAAATTTGGCTGAAAATCAGAGAGATAATGATGTCCGCATTTGACAACCTGAGAAGGTTAATTGCCTACATTAACATTACATGGTGTTGCTTGGACACAAGGAGAGGTTGCATCAGAATCAGCGCATTTACAAGAGGAATGTAGTAACAGAGAGCGTCTCTCTGCAAAGCATGCGTGATTGACAGCAGACGGGTGGCGAAGAGCGAGGGCAGACTGTCCACCAGTTAACTGATCACGGATGGCATCGTTCCCTTGGATGGATGACAGAAAATAACAGAAAAAATGCTGAAACAGGGTCGCCAAATAAACTTGGGCTGCCGTTAATATGCCCCTCCAAGTAAAATCTATGTGTGGGAAACACTGCCTTGACAATACAGAGAGCCAAGAGTTGAACTCAAACAGCCAATCATTTAAAAGATGTGTGACAAATGAATGCCGCAACAGAGATAAAGATAGTCGAGTTTCCAACTTTTCTTGACAAAGTTTTTTTTTTTTTTTTTTTTTCAATTCTTCCAATTTACTGTCAGTCGACAATAAACAGCGACCTTTAGCCTCATGCTCATCTTTGGAGATTCTTTCGTGCATAGGCGAACCCTCCTTAAAAGCGACATAAGCACCATTATCATTGATTACCTATTGACGGAACTGAAACATGCTTCATGATACATTTTTCAGTTGTATGGCCCAGCCTAAGGTCTTTGTGTTTCATTGTCACATCTTTCAGGTTGGACCCACCAGCCACTACTTACAGTGCTCTATCTACTGTAGCTAAGAGGCTACTTTGGTTAGCATATCATAAATGAAAGGCAATATGAAAGATAGTACACTTATTTTGTCCAAAATTATGTTTAATTCTTTTTTGAACTGATAATATGAATCGATATCAGCAAAAATGATCAGTGGATCAGATGAGAAATTAGTTGCAGTCCTCATAAAATTCTCATTGACTATCACAGTGGTGCTGGGATCAGATGAAATACAACGTATTACTGTTTAAAAAGCAAACCAAGCAGAGAACAGGAGAAGCTCTCTGACATGAACAGAGAAGCGCCTGAGATGAAACCAATAAACCAATTGCCTCTCTCTCCCTCTCCGAACAACATTTACTGCTAATTATCAGCTGCTCTGTCCTCCTCAGCTTCTCTCTTTAGCACTCGAAGCACGTAGCACTCATCCATTCGCTCACTTCTCAGGCCATTCTTCTCCGGTCCTATCTCCCTCTCCCTGTGCACACGCAGCCTTCATCTGCCTGTAACCAAAACAGCACAGGAGGATGCCGGAGTGTCGCCGGGCCTGATGGGACAGCATGAGTTCTGGCGCTTTTCATTATTCATGCCCGCCCTCCTCCTCGCCGCACTTTTCTCTTCTTTCTTTTCCTCAATTCCCCCCCCCCCCCCCCCATCCGCCCTTTTGCTCTCGCAGCGTGCAATGGATTTATTAAAAGGTATTACCAAGAAGGCCCGGTGTTACCGCGCTTACATCCTGACGGACACAAAGGAAAGGAGAGGAAGAGGGAGCAGAGTAAAAACTGCCTGGAGAGGAGGTGGATCAGACAGGGGAGGAAGAAACACAAGAGGTAATACAGCAGCAGCGTTTGGAAGAAGAGGAATGTTGCTTGAAATGCATTTTTTATCATCTGTGCCTGCAACGAGACACATTTATGTTTTAATGATGCAGCGGGGCTTCAGTTAAGTTATGTTTTGTATTAACATGAGTATAAGCCCTCTCTTCTCCCATCAAACATTCAGTTAAGGCTGGGAGATATGGCCTTTAGATTATATCCTGGTACTTTAGGGCTATGATATATACTGTACATCTATAGTCTCCTCAAAGGAACTTCATAAGATGCTAGTTCTGGGCAAAGAATCTAATATTTTTGACCAAATTCCTCTATATAAATATAATATTGCTTCAATATTGTAGGAATGACTGCTTGTACTTTCATAAAACATTGCCACAATGAGATTTTTGATTTTTTTTTTAAATCATTAATGTGCATGTAGATAGACATAGGACAACAAATTAGAACAGTCTGGTAAGTTTTAATATCTTTGCGAAGTGGTTGATATGATGTTTAAAAGAGACATATCATTTTCAATTTCAGGTTCAGACTTTCAGGTAGTTACTATAATAAGTTTGCATGTGTTAAAGCTCAAAAAACACATTAGTTTTCTCATATTATCGAGTGCAGCAGCTCTGTATTCCCCCTCTGTCTGAGACGCTCTGTTTTAGCTCCTGCATCTTTAAGGGTCCACCTCCAGAAAGCCCAGTCTAATCTAATTGGTCAGCTCACACACGCTTGAGCCAGAACCGCTGTCTCTGGTTTGCCCTGTCGTGTTTTCAGCTGCCACTTAGCTTCACTTCTGCTGGAATATAGTGTTGATGGTAAGAGTTGGAACCTTTGTTGGCTCTGGTGAAAAAAGCAATTTCAGATCCGATAGAGTGTGCTACTGGGTGTTAAAATCTGCCTGTAGACTTGAAACGGTCATCTCTACGTCGGGGCACAGGCAAGAAGTACATGACCGTATCATCTGCATACAGATGGTACTTGCACAATTTAAGCCTTTTTGGAAATGTTGCTGACACAGATTTATAAAAAGCAAGGGTCCCAAAACAGAACCTTGTGGGACACCCTTTGTAACAAAGACTCAATCAGACAAGACATCGCCATGTCTAACAGTCTGTGAACTGTTAGTTTGGTTGTGGAACCACTTTGCCGCTTTGCATCCAATCCAATCCAGATTGCATATAATCAAAACATTGTGAATCCAAATGTGACTTTGTCTGGATATGATGATTTCCAAAAATCTAAGATGATATATAGTCTCATATCACCATAACAATGCAGTATTTATTTAACGCATCTGTCTCTCCTCATCGGATTGCAGGTTGGAGCCCCTGACTGTACACATTACAACACTTCAGTGATTCATGTGTTGCTGACGGAGCTGACTTTTCTAAATCTAGCCGGCACATTAATGATGACCCAGTCAGAGTGACTCCATGCCAGAGACGGTTCAATCCAGATTATGGCTCTCTGTTTGACACAGCTTAATGGCACAAACACACATTGCAGACCGGCGCTTGCAATATTAATCTTCCTTTGAGAGAGTGGCCCAGTCACGTCACACACACACACACACAAACACACACACACACACACACACACACACACATATGCATGCACAAATTCCCTGAAGCAGCAAAGATGTGCTAGGCATTTGCATATATGACTCTAGGTCTGATCATTTATGTGTATGCAAGTGTATATTAACGACACACACATACTCAAGATGCTCTATCGTGCCATGTGTGGCATCAGAAACAGAACATGAAAGCGGGCCTCTCCTCTCCTAAGCTCATCAAGCGCCTCTCAGAGCTGATAGACTGCAGCTTACTGTAGCAGTAGCAGTCGCTGCTAGAGGCTACACCACTGAGAACAAAGCCAAGGCTCTCCGAAACATCACACACGCCAGCGCCATCCAAACCCCAGAAGAACCTCTCCATCGCGCAGCTCATTGTGCGGCAGACTTATCAGGCGGTTCCTGAATAGGATGTGCTAATAGAATTATGAGGAGGCAGTGAAAGGAGATGAGAATGGCATTAATGTTTCTGTTGAGAGCAGATTCATTTCCAGAGGAGGCGAGATGGTCTCGTGGACATGTGTTGTAGCGATTGTGTAGACTGCAGTCAATAAGACCAGGCCTGACACTAAATGAACTCCCAGGCACAGAGTAAGGGCGCCCAGGGGAGTCCACCATCCACATCTGTGACTGGGGAGCAGGCAGAGAGAGAAGGAGAAGCAGAGATGTGAACTGCAAGCAAGGAGATTTCCAGCGAGGTTTAGATGCTGAGAGAGCAGGTGGAAAAGTGGAAAATTCAAATTGTACACACACACACACACACACACACACACCAGCTGCCTTCCACACACACACAAACATCATTGTACAGTGATCATATGAAGAGTGTGTGTTACCCCAGGAGAGAGGCTGACTATCTGGAAACAGCTGGACATGGCGATGAACGCTGGTACGCGGCACACAACCTCGCACCGGGGTCAATCAGCTCAGCAGCGTGACACAATGTGGTTTAATAGTTTATAATGCTCTAGGGTCCTGTCTCACATTGTTAACTCTGTCGTCAAGCGCTTAAGGTCATTTAAAAAGCATTTAAGCAGCGTATATGGCTTCAAAAAGCCTGTTTCCTAAATGGGTTTTGAATCAAAACATTGATAATCATCAAAAATTCTAATTAGGATTTTAAGGTGCAAAAAAATAAATAAACAAATAAATCACTTATGTGTTATAATCATTTGAGTTTTGGTATAAAATGAGAATCCGCATATACAGCTCATCACAAAATGACTGCTGGCGAGGAAATTAGGCTGAAGCTCAAAAGGAAAAGAAATTCTTCCTCACAGCAGGTTCGGACATCTTTGCTGAGTCCAGGCTCCTCTCTGCAAAGTGCTCGCTCGCTCGCCCACTGCTATTCACAAGACAGCTTTGTGCTTTGCTCTCGCTTCTCGGCGCTCAGGACGGAGCATCAATTTATTTGGCAAATAAGGCAAATTACAGCGTCTCAATTAGAGGGGGGACAGAGTGTTCCCTGCACTGCAGACATCATTTGTGACTGATAAGATGTTAATATTTTCAGACACAAATTAAGTCCAGTGCAATTCCAAAATACGCTATTATATGTTTATTTGTTTTTTTTAAATGGATTGACTGAAACCATTCAAATTTAAAAGTGCTACTCCTCTTTAACTATTCAGTCTTGCTGTGAAAAAAGCACCTCAGTAATACATATGTACATCTACAGTATAGGTGCATGTGCAGGCAGGAACGGCTCAGGCAGCCATTATATTACTAAGGTTAAAAAAAAACAACCAGCTCCACTGGGTGAACTGGACGGATAACAACATGTCTGCCGTCTGAGTGCATGATCAGATTTTGTATGACACACTGAAGCCCATAGGGACATGCGTATGGCAAATTGGAAATCTGGTTATCCAAACATTTAAAGGAGCCGGAGCTTCTCCGGAGGCAGAGCTAATCTCATTGACTGAGACTAACCTCAGTGGGCAGAGCCGAAGTAGTTGAGGTGATAAGTTATAGTTAAGAAATGACTCATTATTTTCATGACACGGTCCCTGTGGTAGGGCTGCAACTAATGAGTTTATCTTTACATATCTGCTCAAACACAAAGACATCCAGTTACTATGATCTAAGACGAAAAAAAGAAGTCACATTTAACAACTTTGAGCAATCAAATGATCAGATGATGTCTAGGGTTGTCACAATTCTCCAAATCTAACATTTGATTTGATTTAAGAGATTATGGTCGGTTTCCACCTTTTAAAATGTCAGCACTGATGGCTCGGCTACTGTGAGACTCGCATCTGGATTTGTACCAAATCACCAGATCATTAGTTTTTTCCCCCGACAAATGGTAATTAAAATTTTCTAAATTATCTTTAAAAAAAAAGATGCTTTTCACATCCACAGCTTGACTTCATTGCAGTTGCTTTTTGCAGGTTATTGTTGGAAGTTTAAATAATATCTTCCAAAAAATTAAGATTCTAGAATTGAACAAAAATACCACCCTTCAGTGATCCAACGGACAGAAATTCACTTTGTTACAAAGTTCTGTTTCTCAAACCTCTCCTGAGTAGACGCTCTTCTCAAAGAAATCAATAATCTCTAGCTAAGTTATAAGTCCGGTTCAGCTCAGTTAATTCCCCACTAGTAGACCCTCTTTTCAAAGAAATCAATACAGGATCTGTGAAACATCTCCAATCAGAAACAATTGGCTAATTGACACAAGGTGTTGGAAAGTGCGACTGCAGGCTACAGGTAAACTAGTTGTGTCGTCTTTGAAGTGTTTTTCTTTTATCTTTGGATTTGTGCAGATTGCGAGAAAGTCTGCGCACGCAACAGGAGTGCTGGGGTTTGGTGAATCACCGATACTGCCTTTGAATTCCATGATCATAATCGAAAGCTCATTTCCACACCCCTATCAATTAATTACTATTACTACTGCTAAACTATTGATTGATTATTGGCTCACATAGGATGCGCTGAGGCGAGTGCTACTAGTTTGGTCCGAAATGCATTAATGATGCATACTGTATCAGCCAAGCTGATGCCAGCCCGGTCAAAAGAGGATTTTGTTAATTACGGGGACTATATGTTCTGGTGAATTAATGCACATATTTGATATAGATCCAATCAAAAAGGAGCAACTTGTAAATCGTCCCTCATCAGACTTCCTGACAGCTCCCCACACCTCAGGCAAAGAGAATTGCCCCTCGTATGAATTCCTGACATGTTCTGATTTCTCCATCCAAAAAATGTTTAATGCCTAAAAACTTCACTCCTTAAACAGATTCAAATATTCTATTTTCCCGGAGGCATTATGGTCTCCACTTCCTGTACCATGTGTCTCCATTTGTTTACATAATGCATATGAGCACAGGTGTGCAATGGAAAAACTCCGGCAGAAGTGCCCATGAACATGTCCAGGCTCTTCACACGCTACACATACATTTCACTCAATGTAATGGCAACATTACACCATTTCTTCTGCAGAGATGAGAGCAAAGAGGCCCTAACCTCCCTAGTTACCAGACATTACCAGGATATAAAGATGCGAGCTGTTTGGCCAGAGGTATGTGGTGCTTGAATAAGGAAGGTGTGCCACCAGAGCCTTTCTGTGTGCTCCAAATGGCCGGGCCACATGTAGATGTCATCAGATTGCCTCTGATTGGGGCTGAAGTCATCTCTCTCCTCTTCTTGTCTTTCATGTTGGCCACATTAGTGACAGGAGAGTAATCAAAGCTGCCATTAATGCCCGACCATTTCCTCTGCCCTTGTCATGTAGGCCCACGGGGCAGGACTACGCTTCCACTGGACTGAAGTGCAGCTTGGGGAAGGGGGGCGGCTAAAACCGCCCAGCTAATGGATTTTCCTCATTTCCTGCAGCTCTGGACTTGAAAGAAAAATCACAAAGATGCTGTTGGTGGAAGGAGTAGTGATTTGTTAAGAGTGTTGATTTGGAGACTAAATGGGACATCTTTTAATCACTATAAACTTCAGAAATGTTAAATGCAGCCGTCCATCTCAGACCCAGGACCTTTGTGTTGTGTTTTCACGTAGGATCCCAAGCTTAAACACGTCTATGTTGTATGGCCTACGTACAACCAATATTTATCATATTTAAAATTTGGTTTGCTTTTTTGTGAGCTTTTCAACAAAAGTCAGGCTCGTTGTCTCCAACAGCTTTTAAGCTATAAGCTAAGCTCCAAAATGTTGTCATAATGTTTGGTTTGAATGCACATTTTTGAGTTTCTGTCGCGAGGGCTCTCTCAGTCAAACCAAAAAAGAAGACATAAGTAGCGAGGTATCATGGGAACTGTTGTCATCACTGTTACACAACCACCATTGCCAGTCAAAACATATCTATGTGACTAAGGCATGAGTGCTCGCTAACGAGGTAATGTTTCAAAGTTTCCCCCACGTCACTTTCAGTCACTTTCACAAACTTCCCTCTACACCTTCTGTCTCTCTCCTGGAAGTTTTTAGACATTTCAATGTGGAAGAAGAAGTTAAATATTATCTCTGTAACAGCAGGTGCATCCGCATAAACATCGTCGCTGTTTTCTGCAAATACTTTACTATTTTTGCAACGTGAAGTACATCTGCCGAGTGTTCTCAAATGCAAATTTGTGCATTTTAAATGAAAAATTCACTAATCCGATGACAGGGAGCATAATATGTCAAGTACGAGACTACATTTAACCTATATATAAATGTCATTAAGCTGGGATGAAAGGACTTTTCCCTCTTATTCTCCTGTAGTGCCTCGCCTCATTCAGCGGGGCTGACAATGAGGACAGAGTGGAGCTGAATTAGACATGAGAAGATAAAACCATTCATACATCCGTTAGCAACGTCCCATTAAATCCCGCTGAAGTGGCCCATTCTGCCAGGCATCGCTTCATCCTGTCTGCCTCCCACGTCGTCTCTATCCCTCTCACCCTTCTTTCCCTGACTCACACGGCACACTATAAACTCCCAAAATGCCTTTCTTTTTTTTTCTGTTCTTAATCTTGTGGCTGTTGTGCACGATTACGTTTAACTGTGCCTCAACTTGTGAGATTTACTTTAATCAACCCCGGCTTAAAATTACCCACCATCCACTGCTACTAGTCTCTAGCATGTGACCTGTGTCTTGTCCTGGCGCTCTGATCACGGGCCGCAGACTACGTGCGTAATTAGCAACGTAACACCCCCCCCACCTACGCCCCAAATTCTTTCATGTCTGGATTGAAATTTATTGCAGAGACAATTAGTCTAATTATACTGTTTGCCGCCTTGCTCAGAATGCGGTGGCATGCCGCTGTAGCAGGATCCAACTTGTGTGCCTCTGTGAGTCTCCACTTTTCGCCTCACGTGTTATTGCTAAAGCGCAAACAGGAATTGTGTAAAAATGTGCACTGATGTGATTTGGCAACACGCCCCAGTAGGCGACTGGCGTGTCTGATTTATGACACACAAATCTCTGCGGATCACGGTTCGCGCCTCATGGCTAAAGTAATACACACATGACGAGGACAGGGGCAGGGAGCGTTTAAGCTTTTGCTCTCTCGTTACTGCCGGAGAGAACCAGGGACTCGGGAGTCTCCGAGCGAGGAGCGTTTTTTTTCGTGAGGGAGAGCGCTGAGTGACAAGAGAGCAGCCCCGAAAAGTGGGTTAGCAGAGGAGAGAGATGGTAAAAGAAAGGAATAATAAAAGCTGAGTGGTGAAAAGGAAAAAAAAAAAAAAGACATGAATCAGCAGGGCACAAATCAAGGGATTTGGGATTTGGGACCACTTTGTCAAAAAAAAAAGCGGCGAATGAGAGAGGGGGGAGGACAGACATCGAGGTCTTGTGAGCCGTGAGTGACTGCAGCCAGGGCCTGTGGTGTTCTGAAATCCCAGGGCTGTGTCTGGTAAATTGGTGGGTGGGGTACATGGTGGCTGTTGATAAGCAGATAGAAAAACAGGGCCGAGTGCCTATAAATACACTATAAATACACATAGGGAAACCCTGGAGCCACGGGGCCAGCGTGTTAAGGGTGCAGAGGGAGGGAGGGGAGGCTCCGAGTCGGAGCTGGAGAGCGCCGCTGGAAAACAACAGAGACAGATGGAGAGGGAAAAGGGGCGGATGGAGGTAGAGAAGGGGAAAAACTGAATGGAGAAACAACAACACTGGGAGCACCAGTCAGACGGCAAGAAGAAGGTATCCAGGAGACTTTACGACAAAACATACAAGCAATAAACTTTATCAGATCACACGTACGCCATGAGTCAGCCCTGCTCTTACATAAGAGCAGTAAACGAAGGGGAAAAGGGTGCAGCAACCAAACCACCGCTATAACCACACAAACACAATAGGATGGACGCTGCTGGAAAGCACACTTCAGAACTGACCTTGTTAAGCGTTTATAAGGCCTGTCTGGGAGGCTTTATGAGCAGGGGAAAACAAGTTTTTGCGAGAGGCGGAGCAATAAACGACAGATTCAGATTTTCCAGGGATGTGAGTGGCTGCGAGAGAGAGCAAGTGCTAGGGGGGGGAAAAGGGAGAGCGCAAAGTGAGCCTGTTTGTCCCAACTGAATCACTTCTATCATATCAGGAGTAAACGAGAGGACGGACGGAGGGAGAGCGGCACTCCGAACTCTCACATTTCTATTCTCCCGAGACCAGAGATTGAGATAGAGGTGTGGCCGGAGGAAAAAAACAAAAAAAGGAGTGATGGTGAAAGGGAGTGACGAGGGAAGAAAAAGGGACAGAGAACAACAGGAAAAATGGCCTGGAGACGGCTTCAAAAGAGGCGGAGAGGTGGATGAGGGAGCGAGACAGTGTAAAGAAAGAGAGAGGAGGAGGAGAAAAGATGTTGATTAAAGGGGCACTTTGTAGTTTTTGAGAAGAAATACAAACTCATGAGGTAATAATACAAACTCAGACATATTTATAAACAAGCTGTGCTCAGAGGAAAATAAAGTCCGCGGAACACTGTTTGAAGCTAGAAAGGTGGCAGGGTCCGCCACATATAAACAAAGTTAAACAGCATCAAAATGTTTTGTCCTTTAAAGTCAGTTTCTTTACTTAATTTAACTCATGAAAGCAAAGAGAGGTTGTTTATTCAGTTTGTTCAGGCATTATAAAAAAAAATGAGTCGGTGGAGATCCCCCAAAACTACAAAGTGCACCTTTAAATATGCAGTCTTTTATATTTTGGAGTCTCTGTTGCACTTAACTGCAGCTCTTCCATTACCACGCAGCAGAATAAAGGGGCGAATATTGGATGAGAGCTCTGACGAACTCCTCTTAATGTTTCCTTACACGGCATGACAGATGTGAAAGCCCCTCTTCAGTCTGACAAATAAATTATGAGTTGTACTCTTGTATTAGGCGGAGGGAGCGTGCTGCACGGTGCGCGCTGCGAGTTTAAGCGGTGCGCCTGCTTGAGTTGTTCGTGAGCGGTGAATTAGGGGTGGACATGTGGAATGAGAGGTGAAGGCCCCTGTACCGTACCAGACGGCAGGGCTTTTCATTTCGCCGCATCATTACCTTGAGTGACGAGGCAGCCACGCCCCCTCCGAAAGTTTGCTCGTGCTTGGGCAAGAACTGGGACTCCAAAGCTCATATTTGACTAAGCGTTAGACAAACACCTCAAATACCCCCCCATCTCCTCCTCCTCCTCCTCCCCCTCCTCCTCCTCCTCCTCGCAACCAAACGCTGCAATGAGTTAACAGCATCACAGTTGGTAGGAAAGCGTTCCCTCTCGCAGCACGCTAATCCATGCCATTTTGCCAAGCTGCTTTCTCCTCGCTGGGCCTAACAATGCTAAAGTCACTTTTCCTCCCTCTCTCTCCCTCTCTTTCTGCAAACAACAACAAATCATAATCCTTTGGTGAGCCCGACCATATGGTCTTTTCTTTATCCTTTCTTTATCCACACCCCACTGACATTAATAATCTGGACGACTGGGGAGATGGTATAGGGCCCAGAACACTCCCAACATTCAAATAATCCTTCTGTCAGTTTTGTGCCTCTTTTAACCAAAGCTAGCGCTCTCACTGAAGTGAGTTGACTGTGATGTGTAAGGACAGACACTTACTACAGAGAATCACCACCTGAAAAAAACCCACCGAACGCTACCTGGAGGGGCACCGAGCACCAGACAACTAGCTGGTGAACATAGTGGAGCAATTACAGGCTAAAGAAAGCAGACAAAGAGAGGAAGTGGAAAGACTAATGACCAAAAAAAGCCAAACCATGACAGATTGCAAATGCTGATCCTTGTCTGCTTAAGCAGAACAAACATGTAAGCTTGAAGTAGCTTGTTTGTTTTCTGACTGTCGCACTGCCCCCCCATGCCCAAAAGTATCAAGTAACAACTGCTTTAATACCACACAACACATGAAAAAAAGCTCAGCAGTAATGTTTCTTCACACCTTAACTTCAGACAGATCACGCATTCATAATGAAGATGCATATTTCACGTCTATATATTTTGTAATTGATGAGAAAATGATTCCATTTGCATTTTTATTCTCTGCCACGTTACACTGTTGTCACTGTTCGTTGTGTTTTGCATTTCCGAGAAAGTCAAACACCTATAAACTGTAATGAATCTGAACTGTTACACAGTTAAAATTAAAGTGCGCCAATAAAAAATATGCATCTCCATCTGAGTATATTATGGCGCCACTTAAGCAGCACACCCCAAGTGAAAACAAATCACATGCTGTCATCACTTTCTCATCAATTATGCTCACTTCCAAGACAACCAGAGCTCTTTGAGTTCGAGAGGGACCGACTGGTACGTTACAGCGCGCGCAGCCTCTTTCCACTCCGTTTCATGTGAGGCAGCAATTCATGTTGGGACTTGGGAGGTTATGGATGGCTTTTTAATCTCCCCATCTGAGCACGGTTGCATCACTTGTTTTGACTATCTAGCCTCCTCCTGTTCCCCTCTGAAGGGGACGTCTGCGGTGGAGCTCGAGGGCATGGGGGGTATGCAGATACTGAATTGTACGAGCGAACTACTTTAATCAAGCGCATACAGTATGCAGCCACATGAAACAGATGTTGTTTAATCCGCATCTATAGCAGTGCCGGAGCGCTGACAGCTGTGGTTCACACAACCTCTTTCCCACCGTAACCTTAGTCGCCACTCTGCTGTTTGCTAATTACGTATCGCAACGTGCCCTCATAACGCCACGCTCCCCAACGCCTCCCCTCAGAGGGCCACTCTACGGGGGAAGAGAAAGCCTAATTAGACCAAGTGTCCATCTGCTGAAAGGGAGAGGTGGAGGGTGAGTTGGAGAAATTAGACAAATGCAGTAAAAGACAAAAAAAACACGATGCCCAGAAGACCTTGTGGGGCTATAATTAAACCTGACAATCAGGAATGTTGGGGAACGACGGGTGAACATGGTATTTTACCTCCTGCTTCATTACAGTCTAATGATCCCCTTAAGGTGTTTTCCCTGACACTAACTACAGCTTATAAAAGGGATCAGTTTCTGCCGCCGGGACAGTGCGAGGAGACTGAAAGCTTTAATGGCAAGTGAAGGTGAGGACAGAAAGCAAAGGAAGAAGATCGCAGGATGAATGTTTGAGCCGTGCCGACCAGAATGGAGCCTCCGCTACGCTATAAAATGCTGGATACTTCTGTAAAAACCAGAGCTGTCTCGCTCCCGTGGCAGGAGAACAGATACTGTGTGTTTCATACGAACCACGGAGCACAGATGTTTCTTTGTGCCCCTTGCAGCTCTTTAAGAAAAAGTTAAAGGAGATATATTGTACTTTTTCATTCAGTATTTGTGCATGTAAAAGATCTTGAAAGGTGAAAAGTCAGCACTAGCAGAAACTGCTCTCTCCCACTGAAAACAGAGTTGCTGAAACGCCTCGTCAGTAGTCCCACCTTCATTTCCTTGACTTTGTGACATCACGCCGTGTCACCATGTCACACATTTGCATAATTTATCCATAACAGCTAGTTTGGCACATAAAAAAGGATTTAGCAAAGCTGCTCTGTTGTTGTTAGAGGTGCTGGCTCATTCGTGCGTGAGCTGACCAATCAGAGAAGACAGGTTATTCAGGAGGGGTCCTTAAAGAGACAGGAACTAATAGGAAGTAGAATTTTTATAAGAATTTTAGTTGAAAACATAGAAAGATTGACTAAAATTTCCAGACTAGTCCAATTGCATGGCTAACTCAGCTAACTAGTTAGTTAACTAGCAGTTATATTCTGCCCTTTGACGCATGTAAGCGATCCTAGTAGTAACCCAAAATAAAATGAAGGAACCCACAAATGAGCATAATCTGTCTCCTTTAAAGCAACTGTCTTTCTGGTTGTTTTTTGTAGGTGTGTTTGTCTCTTTAAGTGAAAGCATTCTCCCACTATAATTAATGAGACTAATGGCACTTTCACCCGAAATGCATTTGGAGCAGTTTCATCAAAGTCTGGGAGCGTTTACAAGAACGTTCGGCCAGAACATTCAGGCCCAAGACAGGTGGAAATGCCTCCTCCAAGAGAAGTTTGGTGCTGTTTCTTAGACATGTATCTAGGCCAACTGCAGGACACAACCCAAAAATGCGAGAGGCCGAGCGGTGCACGGAGATGGATGCTGACATTTGATAGCCGGCGGCCGAGCAAAACAAACTGCAGTCAGGAACGATGCTCACGTATTTCTTCACATGCTCCTAAGTGGAATTTAAACAGCACAGAAAGCAAATGAGCCCACAACTCTTGGCTTAAGTTAAAGGGACTGAAGTTTAAGATTTATTTTGATTCACCGTGTTGCCAAAATCCCCCGACAGGTTTCCAAAACTCTGTCCAGTGAATGAGCAAGTTTTGGAGACTTTTGTTTATACGATCTGGTTTTTCTTGTAATCATGCAGCCTGAGACTGAAACCAAAAACAAACATGTAAGAAAAAGCACATGGATCGCCCCATAACAAGCGGCTTCAAGTGTGATCCCACTACATAAAGTGTAAAGAACACCAAGCTAAAGAATATTCAGTTTGTAATCCGAGCGATTAAAAAAGGGGCTGGCGTTTCCAGTTAGCTCAAGTACACGGACGCCAAATTCCGGACACATGACACTGTCCTCCTCTCCCTTTGTTCATTGATTCATGGAAAGACATAAAAGCCTCATTTCCAGTCATGAAGCAGCCTCTGTGCCTCTGCCTTCAGCATCTGGTCCTTAATAAGAGCGGCGGCACGGAGGGGCCGGGCCCGGGCCAGATGAATCAATGTCTGCCGCGATTGTCACATCAGCTGTTGAGGTGTACTGTGTCCAGACAGAGAGTAAAGGCTTGCCTTTGAGTGACAGCTCCTTCAAAGCGGAGAGACAAGATGACAGATGGTATCAAAGCCCTGCATTCCCACAGAAACTCAGAGACGGATCGGGTTCTCTGAAATGTTTATCGGCGTAATTAAGCTTCTTTCATTATTATTTCGAAGAAACAATGAAGTTTATCAGGGATGAACTGTGATTGTGTCGGGCCAGGAACAACTTGCCTGTGAGACTGCAGAGACACGGCAGCACAGTTAAAAATGCATGCGTGTGTGTGTGTGAAGCTCCGGCATGTACACACACTAACGTGCGCCCAGGCGCGCACACACACAGATGGCAGAGGAATTTAGCCGAGGCTTTGATATGCAGATTGGATGCTGGCTTGTCATTTCTGCTGGCTGCGACACCGGGTTATCGTTCCTTCAGCACAACATTAGAGCTGATAACATTTACCTGAAGGGGGCAGTTGACTGATAGTATCATCAAGACATTTCTTGCTCCTGGAAGGCCCTGGGCCCGGGCCTGCGTGGAATTTGCCACGACGGTATCGCGCAAAGTGGGCACGCACGCACATGGATCGGCACGGCGTAGACAGAAATATGAAATATGACCACTTTTCTGTCTCCTAGGCAACTACGGTATGAATAGTGTGACAGTTTGGAAAGCTGTATGTCCAAAGTCGTCAGAGGTGGAAGTAAGTGCATGACACACACACTTGAGATCTCAGCATGTGTTTGTGTGTGTGTGTGTGTGCGCACACACACACACACATGCTGAGATCTCAATCCCAGCGACGGTGGTGCATACTGACGAGGCTGTGAGAAGACCCGATGCTGATTTTGTGTTTTTTTTTTGGAAAGTCTAGGGAAAAAAAAAGGTGCAAACCAGAGAAAAGGGAGTGGATGTTTTGCTTCTAACAGACGTGTCAAAGTTAACGATTATGCTAATCAGCCACAGTGATTAAAACTGGCACTGTGTGTGTTGGAATACATTACCGGGGAAAACATCACTGGTTTAATAATATCTACATTCTGCATAAATCATGATGGCTGATTACCGCAGATGGCAGAGTGCCAACAGTACATTAACAGATTATTACAGTGGGCTACTTGCTCATGTGCAGCTTTTTTCCCCATCCCCACCGGACCGCAGATTAGTTGCATAAGCTTCTGTTATTGAGTGTTCATAACATGTTTCTCTACAGTACGTCGGGCCATAGGTCTGCACTGTTTATTGAACATTACCATGACAACTTCAGCCCCACATCAATAAGTCATCGTCGGAGTGGCACAGTTAACCATTTACCATATTTCATAGTGGCACTTGTTCGGAAAAATAGGTCCTCCACCTCTTTACATCAGAACATTACATCCATTTAATGCAGCCAGCTAAGAGGAGTTATTTTTGTCCTGTAAGAAGTTCAAGAGGTGGGTCGTTTTGTCTTCTCAAGAGTCAGTGACATGGGGCTAAAAAGCCTTTTCATGTCGACCGGATTGCACCGTAACACACACAATCTATTCCTATAACTCCTCTATATTCGTTCCCAACCCTGTTGTAGGCCTTGACCACCTGGCTGAATAAGAAATAGGGATGGGGCCAATGACATTGTGATTCAACCTGAGCTCCACCGGAGAACACAAAAAGAAACGTGGCCCCTCAGAGTTGCCATAAGGTCCAATATGTAAGAATTTGCTCCCTGTCTACGTGTAGTTAATTGGAAGCTATAAGTGGTACGAGGCCAGGATAGCTGTTTAGCATGATAACTTTGATAGGAACATCAATGCAACACAGTACATCAACTCTCTGATATAAAGTCAGACAATTTATTTCTTTACATTGTGATGATAATTTCAGTACATTTTTGAATGTTTTTACTTAAATTCCTACATATTGCACCTTTAAACCTGCCCAGTCAGGTGAAACAAAGATGCTCACATAACATTAAGGTGTTGTGTGTTGCTCTTAGTCGTGCCGTTGTTATTTGTGCTTTCTTAGCTTAGCTTCCTCAGAATAACTAGCTGGCTAACTTAATTTCAAGCCGCTAGGGCTGAACACAGCTAAGTTAAAGACATGTGGTGCAAAGACAACAACATTGAACACTGCAAAGGAATGTATGTCGGATGCTCAGCAGGCAGGAATGTGGAAGTGTGTTCGTTTACCTTACGTAGGGCTGGGTCTCGTTAAAAAAAAACCTTACTGATACCTTTCTGAGCGATGCTATTTAGAATGCTATTTTTATAAAATAAGTTTGAACAAAAGATTACATTACACATACAGGTAGTGACCCCATCTTTGGGCCTAACCCAGTGTTTTTTCCTGCACGACTGCAGGCAGACAAACACCAGCACCATTAGATCTGGGCACAATTTGCATGCTGTTTGCTCATTGCCTCACTGGCGCTGATGAGATAAACTGAAATTTGGTACTGAATGACAAGAAATGTTTTGATGCTGGATAGTATCGAGGCAGTTCAGTTGGTGCCATAGAAGTGTCGAAGTTCAATACCGACCGGATGACAGGAGACAAAAAGTTGGGACCACCTCAGCAAAGATGTTACACATGGCAATCTGGTAAACATCATCCAACCCTGATAAGAAGCCGTGATTTACTGGAACCGGACTGAATAACACAGCTTGCACTGATGCCCCACGGCACTGACTTGTCCAATCCTGACCATTTCAGCTGCCCTACTTTCTATCAAAAACTGAGAAGAATAGAAACGAGCGGATTCATTTTTCAGCACATGTGAATGGGACAAGGTGGGAGCCTTGTGTAACCTCTCGCAAAGCAAGCTTTTTGCAGCAATGCTAGGCCAGAGTGCCCATTCTGCCCTTCTCCTGATTTCATCAGGGATGAATACTGGTGTATTAGCCTCGTATCCATTACCAGTAAAAACTAATTAGTGTCATATTTCTCTGTACCATCAGGGTGAATTTCACCATTTTCTGTTTCATCAGTTTCCTTCATCTCTTATGTGTGAAGATCAGAAACATGTCGGGGGGAAACACAGTTTGCACATGCTCTACATTATTACACCAACGGCCTGCAGCGTGTCACAGTCTCTGCAGGGAAGACAGCAAGGGGGTCAGATTACTTAGCCTGAGGGCTCCATTTGATCATACAGTATGTACCGCTCTGCTGCACTCTGAACAATATGTTCAACCCCTTCAAATTTCACCTACAGTACACATGACGACTGGTGTGTATGTGTGTTAATCTGAGCAATTGAACAGTTTTGTTTTTTTTTCCTGTTCCTCCACAAAATCTTTTTCCATAAACACTTTCTGCACCGGCACGAGCGGCGCCGCGCTCGATAATAACTCGGTGAAACAATTAAAACACAGGAGGAACAGTCAAAACATTAAGCAGGGAGCAGCGCAGGGCCTTAAGTGCTGCTAAATCACACATCTCGCAGTGGCTGTAATTTTAGATTAATTATTCAACTGTTTTCTCGCGCAACGGAACCGGCGGTGCGGCCAAAAATGAATAGAGCGGAGATTTGTCCTGAGGTCAGCCGGTGCGTTTAAAAGAGATTATTATATTCTGCTATAATTCATGATCCCCGAGTGTTCCGTTTAAGATGTGCAGCATGTGCACGCCGCATTGCATTTACGGTCCAGGTAGAGTCATATCCTGTTTATGAGAAACGTGGATAGCTGGGAGACACAAGGATGTACAAGTGCAGTTAATTCTTTTTCATTATATTCCGAATGGGATGTTTAGTTCATTCATTCATTCATTCATTCATTCAGGGGGCAATTGTGATTGTGATTTGAATTTGTATAAAAACAGCTTGTGTCTGATTTGATATATATACACACAGTGGATTTCATGTATGTGCTGTAAATATCCAATTATTCTTGTGATACCGTATACGTCATGGTTCGGTGCAGCCGCCTAAATGTGTCGCACCATTCCCACACATGTGAACCAGCAGTCTGAGGGTTAACATGCCACTTTGTAACCTCCCAGCTCCAGCGTTGCCACTTTGCTGCGGTGAATTTCCTCCCCATCCGAGCTCTGAATGACTTGTCCTGAGGCGCTTCATCCCTTTTATTTCCTGATCCAAAGTCAGCGCACAGCCACAGAAGACCTTGTGAGTACAATATCACACAGTAAATAAGCACACGGGCACACAAGCGGCCGAACCGACAATATATGTATGGAAAAAATGAGCGGCGACAGTGGAGGTCGGTCCGCAGAGAAGTCAGTTTTCTTAACACGCCTTTGTGGGAACAATCGCTGAATTGTCCTGTCTTTTGTCAGCCTCTCAGTGTTCAGTCGTCGCCTTGTTCCAGGACAAATCTGGCAGCTTTAAGCGAGGATAATAAGGGTTTTTTGTCGAGACATGCTCTCCCCATCTTCAGACAAAGTTTGCCTCAATCTTATTCATTCACCTCCCACGGTTGATGCTGCTTGATGATACAACATAAGCTCTCCTGCTCAGCCAACTTTCAACTAATATTTCACATTTAACACAGACATTTCCTCCAGGCTGTTATTTGCGCTGCTGTCAATATGTTATTGACACAAACGAGGTGACATTATGTGGCGCCCATCTCTTGTCTCCCCGACGTGTCAATCAAAAATTACTCACGGACCCGACTGAGCACAGATATAGATCGCTCGGTGGGGAGGAGCAGCGGAAAGGAGGAGATATCTCTTCTAGGAATACTCGCATTGATTGTGTGTGACTGAGCCAACGGTTGTCTGATTGACAAGCAATACAATTAAGTGGAAGCAAGAAGGAACGGAAGACCATCATTATATCAATCATCAGTCCTTCCCCCCGCCTTCCTTCGTCTATCATCTGCGCTCATGATCTAATGAGCTTTGTGCGCTCAGAGACTAATTTCCCTGTAAATATTACAATCATGTCTTCCTGGTTCCCACCAGCACATAGTCACAGCACCAGAAAAACAAAGCAAATCAAAAAGACTGTTCTCTACACTGTAAATAAGTCGACTTTACTTAAAAAAAGCCAGTAAAACCGATTACCTCAGAGTATGCTATCAAATCTAAATTGTGGGAGCTGAAAAGTTTTAAAGGTACAACGTGCAACAATTTTAGTTTTCAACATTTTTTAAAAATGACTCAAATTATCACCAGAATGTAAACAAACATCAGCTTTAATGTTAAAGTATTGTGTTGCAGAGCTATCTACTGATGCTAGCATGCTAACCAGCTAGCCCCGCCCTCCTCCTGACAAACAAAACTCCCCTTGTGTAACATGCTCACAGCCCGGATTGCTAACTGTGTTGATAAGCTGCTACAGTTACCACCAGTTAGCGGTTAGTCTTGTGATATGCTGTATTGTCTGGAATGTGAATTTGACAGGTGCTGCTGCTAAATCAAGTATAATTATTGAGAAGTTGAAGAATTTGCCAAAATTTTCATCACAATGTGACTAAAGAGCAGTTTTGACATTATAATGTATTGTCTTGCAGAGCTATCTACTGAAGTTAACATGCTATACAGCTATACAGCTATCCCTAGCCCTGTCCCGGTCCAAAGCTCCTTTGTCTGTGGCGTTATCATTAACACTCCCCAGTCTGAACCGCTAACTGCACAGCTATCCGAGCTAACTAGCTAAGAGAAGCTACAGTTAGCAGCACTAAGCAGTCACTCTAGTAAAATGCTTTCCCCTATTTGTTTTGAATTTGAATTCCCTAAATATTGCACCTATAAAATTATGAGTCTACTTTACTTTCATTCATATCATTATTCATATCATTTTGAGGTAATCCGTTTCCTTTTTTTTTCAGTAAAGTCACTTCATCAGATTTTACAGTGTACCCACAGACTGAGGTTCAAAGTATGATGCTACAGCTGGGATTCAAACACACCATATATGGCATGGGTCTACTTGTAGCAAAGGTCCCCAGTGGTCTTAAAGGTAATACACGCATACCTTTGTATTGCACTAAAAGGAACATGGACATTCTGACAGCAAAAGGCACATTACATGTATTAGAATGATATGAACTTGAAGGTAGGTACAGAAGGTACAAAATGTTATATTACTGGAGCAGCTCTCCAAGAGGGACTTTTTCTCCCACTGCTCTACAGAGTGCCCACCAGTCCCGGCTCCTGCTGAAATCATTTTCTCTTAGCTGATGGTCAGAACGGTTATAATTAGTGACGCTTCTGGCAACGTAGCATTAAGTGAGCTAATGAGAGTTATGATAAAACAGCACTTATAGTAAGGTCAATCAAAAGAGAAAATAGCCACATTAAGCCTCGAACCTGGAGGTTGTTGAGGGCACATTCAGCCTACACTAGTCAGCACACAAGAATTAAATGCACTATACAAGAAAGGATAAACAATTCTATCAGCGCTCTAGCGGTATCCCTCAAGGTTGCAGTTTAAGGCCCCCATTTAATTTAATATTTATAGTAATGATCAACTATCCATCTGTCCAGAAGTTTACGCCCAAATGTTGCAAGCTTCATCCTTGCTTCCAGTAACTATAAAGAAAACAGCAGCATGCTAACCAGCTAGCTGCAACCCATCCCACTCCAAAGCTCCTGTGTTAGTGGTGTAAACACCAATACTCCCCTGGTCCCCGAGCTCCCACTCTGAACTTCTAGCTGCACAGCTAACTGAGCTAACTAGCTAACAGCAGCTACAGATAGCAGCATTTAGCGGTTACTGTGATGACGAGCTGACCCTATTTGTTTAAAGTATAAATATGACAGGTGGCAAATTTTTAGATAGTGCACCTTTAAACTACTTTCATTACACTGTGTTGTTCGCTAACTTACAGGTGTTGTAAGCGTCGTCGTTGTTTTAGCTCATTTCTGTCTGTTTTACAGTTAACCCGCCCCCCCAATTTTCCATGAGGAATAAAAGTATGTTCTCTCTGCATGCTGCTGTGCACCGCTCAGTGGCAAATACAAAATTATAATTTTGGAATTGAGTATTTTTCCCAGCCTACCACTTGGATTTAGCAGCGGTATTATTTTTGCATATTCAACTTTAAAAACCTTTGCTGAGCCTACAGGCTACGGCATAGCTGCACCATAACATGAGACTATTGGGACAATAGGGAACATTTTGTTCTTGTTATGCAAAAGCATTCATTTGCATTTTTTTTTCCATTTGAGGAATAAAAGTCTACCTCAGTCCCTGTCTCTTGTCTTCTAAAGACCCATGTGCTGTGTATTTTGAGGGTTATGTGAAAAGTAAATGTTTTTTACCACATATGTTAGAAAAGTGTCCCGACTTGACAGCATAAAGTGTTGGTGTGCCGGAACAAAAAGCAGACTTTATGGGGATGCCGCAATTCAGGGTTATTTCAGTCCTGGCCACAGGCATAACAGGATGGAGGGGATGACGAAGATGATAATTGAGCTTAGTCATCAACGCAGCTTTAGTCAGGTTACAATGCAGTTGTTGTGACAGAAAGTACAACTGTGATGTTTTCATCCGCCTACTTGAGCAACACAGGGCTGGGCATCAGACAGGATTTTTAGTGGCGTCCCCTTGAAGACCTGTAGTCTTAACAAATATTGCCAAACAAGCCTTCAGTTAGATGAGACTAGTTAAGAGTTGGTTTATTCTGTGTCTGGAAAACTGGACCACAGACAGCAGTTCAGTGGGCTGACTCATCTGTGTTACATCACAGTGGACAGGTAGGCCATTTTGTGGCGTCTCAGTGCGGTAGAAAAATGATTCAACCTCATCATCTAAGGTGTGTTTTACCTGATCCGCACATTAAAAGGGCAACCGCCGCCACAAAACACAGCGTCAGATCATTCTCTCTCTCCCTCTCTCTCTCTCTCTCTCTGAGGAAGAAGAAAAAGGGAAAACCTAAAGGATCGATACGGCAAGCCTTTAATGGATTTCTTCATCTGTGCCGTTCATTAAGGAGCCCGAGAGAGAGAAAAACAAGCAGCGTAAGAGTGTTGCAGAGACGAGGTGAGGATGATGGAGAAGGCCCGCGAATGAGAAAGGAGACAGAGCGGCCGATAAACAGAGAGCGCAGAGCAGGTTTCCACAGATATGGATGGTTAGAGGGTCGATCGTTACCCCAGACACCGTGTGCCTGCCTGCCTGCCTGCCTGCCTGCCTGCCTGCCTGCCTGCCTGCCTCTGCTGCCTGATTGCCCGGGACACATTTGCATTAGAGCTGAGAGGAGCCGAGCAGAAGAGCACAGCCGAGGAAGTCTTTGATCTCTCAGCCTCTGTCTCTTTGATGCACCATGTGGAAACACAGCGGCAGATTTGGGGGAACCAGGAGATGATGTTGGGTGTTAAGTGGAAGTGGTGGAAGTGTGCATGTGTGTGTGTAAGTGCCTGTGCATGTGTGTGATGAAGTATATCGCGGGGAAATGACTGTGCAATTCTGTCAGGACTCTGATTGCAATCCAAATGAGCACACACACACACAAACACACACACACACACACACACACACACACACACACACACACACACACACACAAACACACATGCATGCCAGCATGGGTTGCCCTGCTTTGTTAAAGTCAATTGCATTCAAGCAGGAGGGAATGAAAAAAGCCCCTCCACCCACCCCGCCGCTTCACTCTTCAGGATTATCAAACATCGCGGCAGCTCCGACAACCACAACTGTCAAGCAACAGATTTACATCCAACCCCATCACCCCTCATGTTTTTTTCTCGGAAAATGTCATTTCACATTCCAGTCCCGGGTTAAAATTCGAGGCAGCGCGCCGAGATAATCTGCGGATTTCGACTCTGTGCGTGTATTGACGGCACCCTCTGCCCACTCGCCCACATCTCCTCCGGTCCGTGCCTCCTTGCCTCTCCTCCGTCCTCCCTTGCACTCCACACCTCTCATCTCCCGTCCCCTTCCCCTCCTCTCACCTCACTCTCATCTCTCCTCTCGCCCAGCCTGTCAGGATGATTTCAGGCTTGTTGAGTCTGGTCTGACTTAGCGTGGTACGATTGAAGCAGTAATTACAACAGTCTCTGAATAGCTCTTTCCTCCCACGGAAAAACCTCGCTACCTATCATCCACAGGCTTAACCCCGCTCTCCACGCCGACATGTAAGGGCCAGACAACGGGTTTTCTGTGTAGAAAACCATTAACCCACAATTAAATTACAATCACCATAACAAAAGACGGGTGACATTTAAATCCACCAATCGAGGGGGGATTAGGAGCAAAGAGCACTTCTCTTGGGATGCGTTATCGTCTAAATATGACAGTGTGGATAAAGGAGATGTGAATTAATCAAATATTAGAAAGTATCTACCAGCGTGGGGCAGTTTTGGTGAACTTATCTTCTTCTACAAGTTAAGCCAAAGAGTCTTGCAGAAATGTAAGCTGAGGTGAAAAAGAAAAGGAGAGTGTCGCTTTCACTCCTCTTCACCTCTTCTGGTGAGACGTTAATGATATGCTGTAGTTCGCCGGTTGGATGTTCCCATATCACAACTGGAGTGGGATTCAGACGGAGATGAGGCGAGGAACAGAGGCTTAGCAGTTGGATCACAAAAGCTCCCAGCAATTATGTCTGGCACCATTATAGAGAACCAGCCAAGAAAGCTAATGACAAAATATGTAGCCCCTGGGTTAGCACGAGCGATAACTGGGTGGCGACTGCCTTTAGCCACAGCTGGCTGCTGAACCAAAAATACACACCTCAAGCTGCTAAATCAAGCATTGGACTGCACGATAACACAAACTGGTACTTTTGGCTGCAATTCTGATTATTTCAGGAACCAGCAAGTAAAATAAAACAAAAACACACAGACCACAACGCTTAATTCAACAAGATGGGAATGGTAACAAATGTTTGCAAACAAGCTAAATGCTTACATCATCATGCTAACATTCGCCCAATAACAATGCTAACGATTATGTTAAACAGGTATATCTACCGTGTGCACAATCTTAGTTGAGCATGTTGGCATGCTGATATCCGTTAATTAGCGGTACATACAATAACAATACTAACATGCTGATGTTAAACATGTAGCTATAACCGTATAACCGTGGCGCTACATGAAAAGTAGAATCATCCTGAAGGGAATGAATGAAGCCCCATGAATTAAAGCCATATTGCCAGTATATGGTTGAAAGGTTTCACGCTGAAACTGTGAACAAATCACATGGTGACAACAGGACACTGACACTTAGCTGACTAGATAATTTGACATTATGGAAAACAGAAACCTGATTGGACGAATCAGTCATAATGTGACACGGCCCGCTTTGCCTGAGGGCTGAGGACCTCCAACAAGACCACTAAAGGATGTGCCGTGTCACCTGACAGCCGTCCGAGGTGAAATGCCTACTCAACGCTTGGCTCTGACACAGCAGAATGATGTCGGCCTTCAATTGAATATCAAGGTTACGCTGAAATGAAAGCAATTTGATATAGCCAGAGAGGAGAATGAGGAAATGAGATTGATGTTGTGGGGAGAATGAGTAGGTGGTCTAATGTGAAAAAGGAAGTCAGTCGAGGTAGAAAAGCTGCATAGTTGGTGTTTTATGCTGAAATGGCACTCAAGGCTTTGACACGATATCAGAGAGATTGCTTTTTTCCTCAGTGAGACCGGACCCGTCACTGAACAGTGGAGAAGGGGAGGTGAGAGGGCTGGTCAGCCGCAGCAACAACAGGGCGAGCAGGAACTACTGTTCAATGACATACAAAACATAAAATGCATTTTTGCCGCAAAGCAAATTGACTTACTTCATGGGTTTAAAGAGAGCCTGGCCGTAGTTCATGAAGGTCATGATGAGCTTCAGCTGAGTGCCTCCAGACTTCATCGCTGTTGAAGAGAAAAAGACAACACGGCTTTTAAAAATACAGCACTGACTGCACTGAAGCGCTTAGCTATTTCTCAACTCAAGCCAAATGCAACAAATTACCAAGGTGGTCAGAAAATGTAGCGAAAATGTACCTGCACAACTTCTCCAAAGCAAATGTAATGTTTTAAAATGATTTGTTAGAAGTCCAACACCTAAAAAATGTGAGAACCGAGACAATAAGCCGAGCCACAAATATGATGAGCTGAAACAACTGAATGTCTGAAAATTCTGCCTAATAAAATACTAAAAAATAAAGACTTTGGTGTGACTTTCTTGAAAATATCCTCCTCTGTGAAAAACCTTGGAAATGAAAAACTCATGCTCGACACTCGGTTCCAAATTGCCAGATTCCTCAGAAATGCTATGAGCTTATCAGTTACTTTCATCAATGCAGGCATGTTTTTCTGGTGGTTTTGCTTTGCAAAACAATGAAATCAAACTCATGTTTCTGGGCCGCTGGCGGCTGTTTAACAAGACGGAGCCGCGGCGAAGAGGCCAGAACCGTCCAAACTGTGGCTTCATTTCAAGAAGAAAAAAATGACACCAGTGCTGGAATTGTTTGCACAAAGATGACCTCGAGGTTAGGGTGGAGGCACTGGCAATATGCTGAAACATCCTTCTACGCAGGTCTGCAGGTCTGCTCCAATTTGCAGGTCTGCTCCAACACTCACCTCTTTTAAATCAAGACTTAAAACATTTGTTTTTGCCACTGCTTTTAGCTGAAGCAATTCAAGTCTTTGAACTGCATTATGACTCTGACTCTACAGTCTTGTTTCTTTTAAAGCTTTTCTATTTTAGCCTACTTTCTTTTTGATGTTTGTTTTTTCTTAATGTTTTTACTGGTCTAAAATGCAATTCTTAATGTTTTTTAATGCAATTTTTAATGTCTTTTAAATGACATTTTTATGTCTTTTAATGTAATTTGTGTGTGCCTGTAAAGCACTTTGAGTTGCCTTGTGTCTGAATTGTGCTATACAAATAAACTTGCCTTGCCTTGCCTACGCAACGCGGGCTTAAAATCCAGGAATGCCGTTTATTTGACCCTCTGTGCACAAGCTCCACTGCCTCTCCGTATGCTACAAAAAAGCTAGCTGATTAGCTGATTTTTCTTTGATTACAAGAAGCCTGAACAAAAACGAATACGGTGCAAATATTCTCTTTTTTCTTCCCTTTTAGACAATGACAGATAGACACTGCAGCTACAGCGAGCGCTCAGGTTACAGCTAGCCTGGCTCGCCCGTCAGCTCCAAGACGGAACCGGTTCGAGACTTAACAGCAGTCAAGCGGTGGAGTTTCTGCACAACTACCCGAGTCTCACGCATACCTTTTCTTCCCTGCTTCTATTCACTGCTCAGACTAAGAGATAAGAGCGTGGAAAAACCTGTTTAGGCCGGGGTTGCAGCTGTATAAAGTCTGAATACAATATACAGTCACACCATGGACATTTGCTTATCCACAGTATCGGATTCTACCATCTGAGTGATAACAAAACAAGAATATTTCAAGCTAATATCTAGTTTCATGTCTGTTAGGATATAATATTCATAATAATTATACTCATTGAATAATGAATAGTAAAAGTGTGATGTTTTCTCAGATGGTTATCGCACTGTGTCATACAAACCGATTTGTATCAATAACATCTTCTCAATTTCCATCCTGAGATAAGAGCCCATTCGCACATCATAAAACAGGACTGTATGTTGTGTTTGCCGACCAAACGTAATATTGACTGACGCTGATTTTTACACCGTCGAGACACGCCAGTCTGCACCTGAAGCCTCAGCCACCTCTGCCGCGTGTGTGCGTGTGCGAAGATGTGTGTTTTGTGTGCCCGAGTGTTGATGTCACCGCGTTTGTTTGATGGGAAGGGAGAGTGAGGGGGTGAAGGACGGCCAGCGATCGCTCGCCCGCCGCTCTCTGTTTACTCTCTCTGTGTATTCTCTGGTGGGTCCATCTGTCTCCCCCCCCCTCTCTCTCTCTCTCTGTCTCTCTGTCTGACTCTTTGTGTTTTCTATTCATCTTCCTCTCCTTCATGTTTTCTCCCTTTTTGTACATGATAGCGCGGTCTAAAGGCGCTCGTGGGACCGGACTTCAGCGCTTTGTGCGAGGACTTTGCTGTGCCTGGAATATAACTAAATTCAGACACACAAAATAAAAGGAGCAGAGAAGCCGCCGCGCCTGTTCTTCCCCCCCCCCCCCAGCTGATCGATCGAGAGCAGTGTTTCTGTGGCCTTTTGCCCACGAACAACCTTCTCAATGAATGTTCTCATTTATTTTTACATACGGGAATCATGGGGACAAGCGAAAACGTTTGCAGAGTGGGATCAATGTCCGTCTGACCTCACCTGCGTCTGTGGTGAAGCTGCATATGCCGGAGACATTTTAAAGTCGCACTTACATCGTTTTGTAGAAGAAGAGAGAGATCTTCATTGACTGATTTTTCTTTATGCCCAAACGAACCGAATAAACAAACTCTCTTCATTTCCGTGACTGAATAAACTGAATAAACAAACTGGCCTGAAAGGACAACACAGTTGCATGCTGTTTTACTTTGTTTATATGTGGCGGACTCTGCCACCCGTCTAGCTTCAAGCAGTGTTCCGGGGACCTTATTTGCCTCTGAGAACAGCCTGATTATTCACTTATGGAAAAAAAAAAAGTTTGTCTCAATACCTCATTAATATTGTAAATATTCAAATTCTGAGTTTTAATTTACTCTCAAAAACTGCAGAGTGCCCCTTTAAATGAAGGCGCGTCGAACTGTAATTTACTGTAAGGTTTCATTTCAGCCTTCAGTCGCAGTAAACAAACCGCGTTTTTTGTCCAGACATCATGATGCGATGTGTTTACCTCTGTCTCTTTGCGAGACGTGCAGCAGCAGCAGCAGCAGCCTTTCACCATAATCTGTAAAAACATTGATCATATCTCGAGCCTTTGCACGCCATGTCTTTATCGATAAATGCTGCTGGAAAGAGGTTACTGTATAATACATCCGAGCACTCCTATCCTTAAGTTTAGATAATAACCGACTGCTATTGGCTTCTATTGGTATTCTGCCCGAGGCCTGTGTTAAGGCTCTGTAATTACTGAGCCACCATGTATTTAGCTGGCTCGAGATGCTGAGAAACTGCTTCCCCTATCCACCCCGCCTGAGAGACAGAAAAGCAAGACGGAGAAAGAAAAAATCTGAGAGAATTAAACAACATCTGGAGTAGAAAGACAGAAACAAAAGGAAAGAAATTCTTCTGTTGGCGACCTGGCAGGGGTTTGCTAGTTTTTAAAAACAGCTAATCCCACTCCAAGATAAGCATTTAATCTTTGCTGTGGGCCAGTTACAGTTTTTTTTTTGTTCATTTTTTTTTTTTTACATCATTGGCAGATGAACCTAAAAATCTGTAATCACTTTCCACGGCAAGCGCAAGATGGGCGATCTCGAGCCGACAAGCACTCTTGGAATGTTGGAGCCGGACGGAGCCAAAATGAAAGACAATCCCTCCAAAAAGGAAAAAAACAAAAAGCAAAAAAAAAAAAAAAAAACAGAGGATAGTCTCCGTATAACTGCCCCAGCGTGGATCACCACCTCCGTCAGGTACCGCTGTGAAGGCTTTTGCAGCTTTCTGCAGAAACCTAGATTTACTAGTGCACTTCAATCAAATAAAAATGATGAAAAAAAAAAAAGCAGTGAATCAAACCGTGATGTGTGGCTGCGTGGAGACCAGGTGTTCTCTCGGGCTGCGGCGCTTCGTGGGAACACATCAGACGAGATTGCGCTGTTTTATTATTCCCTCAGCCTCGCGAGGGAGGAGGAAGAGCGCGGGCTGATCAGATTCAGCGCTGTCGTGCGATAGCCTGTGGCTGCCTTCCACCTCTGTGCAAACTTGTGCGTGTGTGTTCACGGCGTCAGCGCCTATAGCAGGGAGCACAACTGACACTCACTCACTTACCAGCCCTCCCTCATACTTCAACTGGTAGACCTGCTTACATTAGACGCACACTTTCACCTTTGGCTGACTTATTTTAAGACTGACATGCAGCGTTGCCGGATTTGGCTTTTTTCCACCTCACTTGTTGTGGGTGACCATTTGGGATACGTCCTGTACCATTTGGGTAGTTAGTCTTGATTAAAACAGAAAGACACAGTCCAGACTGCTGCTTCTTCTCATAGGGTCACACTACAGAATTGTTTCCTAACTCGTATGTTTCTCACCCCTTGTCTGTCCACTGTTAACTGTGCTCTCAGGGACGTCTTAACTTTTCTTGCTGCTGTGTTCCTGTGCCTTTTTGTCATAATGCTTGTGAAGATTATTCCTTAAAAAATGGGCCCCCTCACATTTACAGAAGCCTCTCGGGGCTTCCATATAGTCCCATTTCACATCCAAACATAACAGGTGTTTGCTACAGGCCTGTGTTCCACCGTTACATTTTTAGGTTTGGCCCTACATTGACAAAAGTTTGGGCAGCTCTGGTCTAAAGCATCTGTCTGCCAGCTACGTGCCTGTTGCTCATGTGCTACACATAAAGATATAGTGGAGTGATGGCATCCTGACCAGAGAAGAAAGTCACATTTGTGGCAAAGGGCGCTTGGATCCGAGCTTCTCTGTTCTTTGTTTACGTGTTACAAGCTGCTAAAGGGCTCCAGCTTGACGCTGAGATGGATTTTCCTCTTCTCGACACATGTAACTTCATGGGCATATAGTTTCACAGGCTAGAGTAGCCTTAATCGCTAATTAGCTGTTGATGATATTTTACGTTCGTTTTGCAAATGTATAATATCGACATGAATGCTGCATGCCGCAGCATGCTATGTCATTAAGATCAGATGTTTCCTGTTGTTCAGAGGCAGGTATTTGGGATCAAGCTTTGTTCGTGTGTGTGTGGCATCTGGAAACACAGCTGGCGCATACAGACGCCGAGCCAAAACAGCACAGCCTTACTCCACGAGACAAGCGATATCTGTGCCCATCAGCAGGCGAGTGTCAAAGTGACCTCAAACAAAACGAGGAACTCCCTACAAGCTTGTTGATTATGGGTCGACAAAGACGTGGTGGTGATACTAGAAAGGTAGGTAAACCATTTAGCGTCCAGCTCATGTCACATTTGATCATCGTTACACCTCGACACACCCCGAAACTCTTTGTAATGGCCAATTGTGTGAGCCATCTCCCCACTGAAGTCCTCCTGCTGGCTCCCCCCCCCCTGCTGTCTAATGACTCACCGACGCTGGTGATCCTCTGGGTGACCAGGTCCTTCAGCAGAGCGTCGATGACCGGGTTGTGTCTGGAGTACAGCTCGTATCGATTAATCCCAATGTGGAAGCGGAGCCAGTTGGGGTAGGAGTCAGCCGTCAGCTCCCCCGTCGGGCTGAACTCGTCCACGTTGCCTTCAGTATTCCTGCGTGAGGGGAGCGGGGGGTGAAAGAGGATTGTCAAGGTTTTAATGTAAGCAGTGGAAGGTGCTGTGCAACAGCTGTGGAGTTACAGACAGTAATGTGATTGAACTATAAACCATGTAAACCTTTAAAGGGGCAATACGCAGTTTTGGGGAAAACATTTTAATCAGAGAGAAACATCGTAAGTTCCTGATATTTAATGCCGAAACAAACTAAAAAAACAAACTCTTTGTTTTCATGACTGAATAGACTGAATACAATTTCACACTGTTTTACTTTGTTTATATGTGGCAGACCCTGCCACCTTTCTAGCTTCAAACAATGTACTGGGACCTTATTCTCCTCAGAGAACAGCTTGTTTAATCAGTAATTTAAAAAAATTATATTTCTGAGTTTGTATTATCACCTCATACATATTTTTTTTTATTTCTTCTCCAAAACGACACAGTGACTCTTTAATGTGATCTCTATCTAAAAATGGCATGTTTGTTTACAGCTTTTATAACACTTTACCATGCCTGGTCCTCCGCTGCTTTGGGGTCGAACCTGATGTCCGTGTTGACGTTAAACAGCGTGTCCTCATCCGTCAGAGGTGGCACGGATCGTTTATACAGGGGATGCTCGTAGAGAGCCGACAACCTTGAACCCTTCACGGGCATGTTCTTGGCCACCGAGGCGTCCTGGATGAACTGCCTCTTCCTGTCGCCGCGCAGTCCGGGATGCTCCAGCGCCCTGAACGCCTGCGTCTTGTCGCCCGTCACCGGGACCCTCTCCAGGGAGTGGGAGGACACGTTGGAGCCGGGCTCGTTGCTGAAGTCCTGGAGGATCCGCAGGGTGTGCTTGTTAGGCCAGCCCTGCTTGCCCCAGCTCTGAGGCTCCTCGCTCGGCGTGTGCGAGCAGGAGCAGCCGCCGCTGCCGTGCCTCTCCAGCTTCGGCAGCAGGTCTATCATGATGTGCATCGAGCATGCGATCAGGAACACCATGAGGATCAGGAAACGGAATTTGCGCAGGAGGATCATCTTCATGGTCTCCCGTTTGAGCAGATGTGAGTACTTACTGCAAATGATGAGCACGCAGATGAACAGGCTGACTACATCGCTGATGATGTTTATTAGACTGGACGCCAATCTAACGAAATATACATTGAACACGTAGGAGCCATCTTCACTTGCCGTCTTGAGTAAAGGATTCAGTGTTCAGCCTTTATGTTGCCTACAAACACCAGACTCCTGCCTTCATTCGCGCGGCTCGTCCTGGGCGAAGATTCTCTCAGACGCGCAAAATCATCCGCAAGCGTCCAGGTAGCGCAGGTCGAGTCGGCTCAGACCAGCGGTCGATTTGCGCAAGCCACATCCTCCTCACGCCGCCCGCTCTCCCCCTTCAGCCGTCGACCACGAAGTATCTGAGAGGGAACGCGGAGGAGAAGAGGATCCGAAAAAAAGCAGCCTTGACACGCCGGAGGGGAGCGATCCGTTAAGGGTGCGTGTCCAGGGGGTTCGAGGGCGCGCGTCGGTGTCACCATCCAGAGCAGAGGAGCCGATCATAGACCGTACGGAACGTGCAACTCTTTCACATTTAAATGTTGTTGTTTCTTTTCTCCTTTTTTGAAGGGAAAGTCCCCGAAAAAAGTAGTCGTGAGCTCTTCATCCACCTCAGCGATCCCGGCAGGATGCGTAATTCTCTCACATCGCGTCACGAAGAAAAGAAGAAAAAAAAAATCACCCAACAGGCGTCAAATCGCGCAGGTTAACAGGAGACAGGAATCCTCCCGCAGGGGCCAGGCAAACCTCTAGGACTACAGCGGGATAAAGAGAGAAGGCGCTCCTTGTACCATGTGTGAATCCGGGTGGGTGTGTTAAATATGATGATGAAGCCAGGGCTAGATCCAGCCTTTTGCGCAGCGTCACTGTGCGCAGATTGGCTGAAGGGGGGAGAGAGAGAGAGAGAGAGAAAGAGAGAGAGAGAGATAGTGAGAGAGACACTGCGAGCATGTGAAGCATATTACTGCTCGTCTGTATTCCACTTGGTGTAAATCCTGCCTGCACATCCAGGCCGCGCAAGAAGAGGGCGTCTTTCCACTGGACAATTTTTAAGCAGCAGTCGTTCAGCGAAGCGGGCCTTTTTTCTTCTTTTTTTCCCTCTTCTCTCCTTTCTGAAATTCATCTGCTGGAATCCCTCAGAAATGTCTCCTCCGAGACGGCAGTCAATCCATCGATGATACATTAGACAGGCCTATTAGAGCGCTCATCAGTCTGAGGATCCTCTTCCATCCTGCACTGCTGCCACTCAGCCGCAATCACATCTTCAATAATGTTCAAAGGCTGCATGAAATGAAAACCACAAAGCACCTCTCAGCGCTGAGCTTTTTTAAAGAAAGAAAAAAAGGAAAAAGCGAGAAATAAACCGACTTTCTCTGGCGCTCTGACCTCTAACCCATATTCCACATGAAATCTCCACCCAGCCGGCGCACTAATGTTTCTTCTTTACGGCTAATTGGAGCGGCATTATGGCTGCATCCACTCTTCCTACCGGCTGTAAATAGGCAACAGAGACAGGGTAATAAACGGCCTGCATTTTTATAGTATGGCATATATGCATGAGTAAGTGATCATGCTGTCTGTGATTACCTCCCTAGATTAGTTTATAATTAAAAAGAGCCCAGAGAGAGAGAGAGAGGAGGGGGTGCCACTTGTACTAACACAGAGTAGATTCATAAGAGAGAGAAGAAGAAGAAGAAGAGGAGATGGTTTAAGATAGTCTCAGTGGGGGGATTTACCCAGTGGAACAAAACATTTGTTGTGAATGTTAATGAAGGCAGAATTAAAAGAGCGTGGAGAGCTTTGCTAATCTGGAGCTCTGGTGTGTGTGTATGTGTGTGCGTTTGTGCATGTGCGTGTGCGTGTGTGTGTATAGTGGAAGCACAGTGACACAAAGTACTTGGTCTCAGTTACTGTGTCTGAGCAGATGGACTTGACCTGCGGAGTTCCACAAGGCTCTGTCTTTGGACCTTTCCTGTTCAGACTTTACACGCTTCGGCTCTTGCGGAAATTATTATGAAAATTATGAAGTGGTTTGCCATAATTCTGCAGGTGTCATCTCATTTACACGTGTCTTCTCATCGACTTCAAAATCTTGTTGCTAATACACTGATCACTTCATGGCTCTGGGCGGAAATACAGCTCTGCCATGCTTTTTGAGTTGGCAAGAGTTGAACCAGAAAACAATCAAGCATCATTTTGTCATCATGCCACCCATACCAGGTGATAAATGTGATAAAGTGGCCTCTAGGGTGCCCTTTCTGTGTGCTGGTGTCCCACCGCCTACAGCCATTTTTTCCGCTCTTGTCCCTCAAACATCCCTAGTCCGCCACTGGGAAATCATTGATTGCTAATAACTAAATCCTCTTAGCTTTGCTTTTAAATTGCCTAGATTTTTTTAACATGTTAATTATTTAATATCTTTTTAATTGATTTGTGCTATATTTGAGCATATAAACATGGGAGTATGTACTTTACTTTTTTTTTAATCATCCCTTGATTTAAGCTGCACTGGTTTCATTTCCAATTCCACGTTTCATGTATTTCTTACCTGCACTTATGCACTTTTTAAGTGTAATCTTATTATCTCAATTTTCCTGTATTCTCTATACCAGTAAAGCACACTGAATTAATTTGATGTGTGAAATGGGCTATACAACTTAATTTGCCTTGCCTTGTAGTAAGCAGGTTTAATCCAAAGAGAAGCATCAGGTGTCAAACAACCAACAATGGATTCAGGAAACCACCACATTGTCTATTGTGTCAGACGTAGAGAAAAGATTGTTGTATTGCTAGTAAAGGAAGTATTCCCCCATTGCTTAAATTGCAGTGTAATTGAGGGTTTACATACATAAGATACGCTGCCTGCTGACATTTTGGGGCCCTTTAACAGTGACTAATTCCCAACAAAGCAAAGAAGGTCCATCAGATTGGCTCCTCTGGTGTTAGATGTCAGCGATAGTGCAAGCAGGGAAGACAAAGTGATGCTTGTTGCCTGTCTGAATCTCGCGCCAGCCACTATAGCCTGTGGCCGCGTAGCCCGAGGTGAAACAAGCTCAGATGAATGTGTATTGATGTCAGTCAGACATGGATCACAGAAGTCGATGGGTCAATGGTTCCTCACAAGGCCTGTCTTGTGCAATCGTAGCTGAGCTTTTTCATGAGGAATCAACAGACGGGCTCTCTCTCTCGCCGCTGGGCTGAGCCGTCAACGCAATCTTTTTTTACTCTCATTTTGTGTGCTGTCGAATGACATTAGCGCCCCAGATCTGGTAATAAAAGCAGACTGTTGTGAGATGACAATTTGCAACTCCAAATTAATAATCTCACTCTATTACTGGGCAGAAATGCACGCTGTCATGACAGAGCATGAAAACAACAAAAGGGTTCCAACTTTAGGAGTGTGTCAAATTTCACCCTATTGTCTGCAGCGTTCATATTTTCTGTATGACTGAGCTTTCTTCGACAGAAGCTCCTTTCGATCACAATCTGTGACGTAACAAGCTGATTGAGAAACACCATCCTCCTGTATCTCATGTGTCAACAGTATTAAAGGCGCCCAGACCTTGCACAGACAAGATCAAGAGGAGGAGGGCAGGGTATCCTAACAGATAGCTGACTACAGCACAGGTTGTAAATACACAAGATTTACTGTATGTCCTCTACGCCTCACAGTGTCTCTCAGCGAGATAGCTCAGCGGATAGCAAGATAGCACTATCCGTGTTCCTATCTGCGCTATCAGAGTGAAGGGTGAGCTTTGCCACTGTTCAAAGTCTGCTGCAAAGATTCAGGCAAGAGGTAATTCAAGTCCAAATGACGAATGACATTTTCATTTTGTCGGCTGATAACCCATATCATAACCTACCTGTATTTAGTGTAAAAAAATGAATGACACAGTTTTCCTGGCAACACTTTCCAAGAACCATCATCTATAAATGGTAAATTTATAGTGAAAGGTTCACTGAGTAGTTTTGGAATATGCATTTAAATTCAGAAAACATAAAAAAATAGACATATTTATTTGATATAGTCCCATATCGTAAGGTCCCCAGAGGGAAGTACAGTCCCCACTTAAAGGGGTATCGTCAATATAAACAAAGTAGAACAGCACGTCATTGTGTTGTCCTTTGATGACAGTGATGTGGTAAAAATAAAAAAATGAATAAATATAAAAGTTTTAAATAGAAGAATTAAGATTTTTCTCTTCCAGTTACAATTTCTTCCCTGAAACTAAGTACTGCATCGTTAATAAACTTTAAAGTTTCCATGAAACCATAGTTTCTTCGGCATAATTACGGGTTTCTTGTAAAAAAAAAAAAACAGGCAGCAGCCGATAGCGCAGAATGTAGGTGATGCAACGCCTAACCACTGAGTCACTGATGCCGACTCTCCCTGGACTGACAGCTCCCAGAGAACCCGGTCGGACCAGGACCAAAAAACAAAAGATAGATTCTTTCCTTCATTACTGGGTGTTTCTATCTTTAGGGCTGACATCATTAACCACATTAAGTTACTAACAGGTTTGGTTGGTTCCCAGTGGCGTGGGGGTTTTTTTTCACAAAGAAGGATGAGGAAGTTGAGACAGCACAATGCACCTTGATGGATTATGTCTCACTTGAACTTTCAGCCAGGAGTGTATCAAGGAGTAACATGCATATGTTTCTTATTCTGACATGTTATAATAGCGTGCAGCTTGTCTGAGTTGTTTTCACACTAGGTTCAGTTTTCAAATAGATGGTCGCAATTGCTGTATAGTTTTTGCAGCAGATGTAACCGTCGGGCAGATTTTAAATGTACATTTGAGCGAAAATAAAATGTGAAAGTCACCCTGAAGCTGCATGGAAATAAAACGCTGACAGTTGTTTATTATGGTGAGGAAAGAAAGTGGGGCATCGACCTTCTGTGCTTCACACCCCCTCACCGTTTCTGCCATTCATACATCCCTCTATATCGCCGGCGTTCCATATGTATTGTCTGAGTAAATTCATTTGTCTGAATTTGCCCTTGGCGTGACCAGGGCTGAGTGGGGAACAAGACTAATTTCCATCCCTGAGCAGCGCCACACTCACTGCATCTGATACGGCACATTTGAATGGATATTACAGATAACAATGCCCTCTGTTGGCCCCAATAAGCCTCACGCCGCTCTCGCTGCTCCTCCGCCTTCTCCACCCTCCTCCTCCTCCTCCTCCTCCTCCTCCTCTGTAAGCCCCTCCCCACCATGTACAGTTGTTCAGTTCAGGAGCCAGATGTGTAAACACAGGCACGTTTGAAGTGTCATGATAATCGCTCCTGTGAAAACAATCACCATCACAAGAGACCCGCTGACATTTCTAAAAAATCCTAGACTTGTTTCTTGAGTCACTCTCACCCAAAGCGGCTTCTTCTTTTATTTTCACGCGCGAGGGCTCCTCTTGATACAGTTTGTATTCTTTTGTCAGCCCTTCTCATCTATTTCTTTGCAGTGTTTGGATGAATGATGCGCCTTTTGTTTACACAATTATCATTTGTGGGTGTCAGTGCAAAGCAAGGTTGACATTCTGCTTGATTGCATATTAGGGACGTGCGAGAGAGATGTGTGTTCTTCTTTGTGATCGTCACTTTGTTCTTTCCCTTACACAGGAATGGAAGTTGTTGATAAAAATAATTGGCATCTCATTTAGAAGAAATGTAATATTCATAGAGAATTCATTGTTCCTTGAGATGATGCCTGAGGGCTTAAAAAAAAACATCTTGGCAGCTCTTTACAGATCAGTAGCTCTACACCAGTATTAGTGTATCTACAAAATATACACTGTACTCGCTCATGAATAATCATGACAAAACAGTAAAATTAAAGTGGGCTGTTTTGCTCTCATTAGGATAATCACAATCAGCAAGTTGACAGCTAAAAAGCTACCTGTAGCCCATATTTTAATGCCAGCACAATATAAATGGCAGACATTAAGTGCCTTAAATAAAGTGTAAAAATGAAACCGATATACAGTGAAATAAAAGTGTTTCCCCTCAAGTTGGAAAACACCTGTGCACCGTCACCATTCTGCAGTGTGCTATCTGCTCTATCAGGCTGTAATTAGGCATAGTGCTGCTTTTAGCAAAGCAGTCACTACAATGGTAATGTGCTGATGCAAGCAAGTCTAGTGTTTACCGTGTTCACCATCTTATTTTATTTTTCACAGCGAAACAAATGAAGCGACGCCTGCGAGCTAGTTCAGGCAGTCAACTCGAGCTTCACTGCCATATACACACGTGATACGCCTCTCTCTCCAGACCATCCCACAAGCGCACCCTCTCTATTGAGCGGGTTATTTAAATGCATGAAATTCGCTTCTCCCCCTTTGGCTCGTCAATGCTGATGTCGCTCTGCGCAAGCATCACCGCTCTTTCAGCCCACCACTACCCCAGCATCCACCTGCAGGCTCTGTCTAGGGGGAAATATATATTTGATCATCACTCCCCAATATCTCATGTAAACATATCCGCGGGGAGTGGTGAGGTCAGAGCCTAGACGCCAAACAAATCTAACTATGTTCTGCTTGTAACAAACATTTCAAACGTGAGTTGTCTGACTGAAATGCATTTGTACATTTTTGTAAACCCACCAAAAAAATATGACATGTCCTTTCACACTGGAAGGAGACAAGTTTGTTTTTTCTGTGTTTTTTCTTTTCGTGTATCATGTCTGTCATCACAGCTGCGCTGATAAAACTGGGATGACAGAAAGCATCAGATCATACATCACATCCGACTACATCCCTATCCTTGTTTTAAAAGAAGTCTTAATCAATAACATTCTTAACTAGAACAGCAGTGTGATCTCTCGCCTCCCTTCTGGTCCTGCTTTTGTTTTTCTTGTGATTTAGCTCTGTTTTATTGTGTTGTTTCTCATTATCCCCACCTCCCTTGTGTATACAATCTGCGTGCTGCCTGCCTTCTGTGCCAGTTCATCTTTGTCTCCTGTAGCAAGCCTTCTAGCATTTCTCCTAGCAATAGCCTTCCTTGTGTTTATTTTTTATCCTGTTTCTGATCTTGATCTGAACCTGTCCTCAGTAAAGACTTTTTGCCTCTTAAACTTAACTGTCTCGAATCGTGCATTTAGGTCCATATCTAGTGTGTCAGACCTTGTCAGGCAGTAAGTAGAGTGCAAACCTGATCAAGCCTGTTCCACTATCAGACAGAACATATTAAAATCCTTCAGATCCAGATTTTATGTGGACCCGCATCTCACTCGTAGATATCAACCACCTAAATACATCCAATCGCGATTGTTCATTGAGATCCATGCATTATACCCAGAGAAATTCACAAAAATGTTGAAACATTTTCAAATGTTAAAGGTGCAGAGCTACCCGTAAAATTCAGACTGAAAATAGGGGACAACATATATCAGAGAGCATATCAGAGTTACCACTACCTGCCGCTCGCTGTGGCTGCTGTAAGCTATTTAACTCAGTTAGCCCTGCTACTAACTGTCCAAACTGGGAGCTCAGAGCACGAGGAGATATTATTGTTTACATCGCAACCACAGGAGCTTTGGATCAGTACTGGCCAAGGCTAGCTAATTAGCATGCTTTATTTTGTGGATATCTCTTCAATGCAATACATTGACATCATAATGTCAAAATTGTTATTCCTTCATATTCCACTGATATTTGATCAACTAAATTGAGTACATATTGCACCGTCAAAGAAAGAGAGAAAAAAACCAGCACCAAAAGTTAATGGGCTATATTCTGTGCTGAGACCCATCCTCCATCTGAGTTTCATGGAAGTCTGTTCAGTAGTTTTTGTGTAATCCTTCTCACAAACCAAACCCAAAACCACGGACACAAGCGAAAACATTACCACCTTAATGAAGGTAATTGGACTCATCACTTTTTCTGGAGCTGATAATGGAAGATGCTAAGGAGCGAGTCATCTCGCCTCTATCTCCACTGTGAGTTGCACATGAGCGGTGCTGCACTGAAAGGGTGCACTCCCAATGTAACAGTGGTTACCTTTTTTAATATCTTTTACCTCAGTCTCTCGCTTCAGTCTGTTACTCACCTCAATCAGAGGCTCTAGGCCGTAATTACCTCGCTTAAGATCAATGTAATTTGCATGCAAATAAATCATTAAATTATCATACAAATAATGAATAACAACACACCAAAAATATGGTTGCCTTCAGGAATGGTGCCATTCAACATTATGATAACTGCTCCAGGAGCTAACAAGTCTGGCACCACCGATAACCCTGGGAATAAAACTTTCTCTTTCTGATTTCAGTCATATCAGCCAGGCAAGTGATTTTGGTGATCCAACCCCAGAGGGAAAGAATGAAAAGCTGAAAAGGATGGAGGAACTAAAACAGAAGCAGGTCCTGTGAGCTCAAGCATTGTATCAAATATCACCAAACGAGGAAATAAAGGAAAGGATGCATGTTCCTCCTTAAATCAGGACTCTTAAGTGGTGCTACGGGCTCCTCAGGGTCATCTCTTAAAACATCTTAAAAGCCCAGACTGTCTGTGGCTATAATAAGATGTTATTGAGAAGAGTTCTTCTGACCCTGTCTGCCTCCCTCTACTATCAGACTGTGGGACTGACTCTCCTTGCTTCTCCACCTTGGGGTTATTTTTAAGTCTGTTTTGGAGGCTCACGGTCAGCACTATACTTACCCAGGTATATGTGTCATTTGGCTCGTGTGTGTTGGGGTGTTAGTTCAAACTCTGAGTGAGTACGGCGTCCTGCGGAGGGAGAGAGAAAGGCGAGCACTGTGCAAATGAGTGTTTGGGGTTTGTGCAGGAGTGTGTGTGTGTGTGTGTGTGTGTGTGTGTGTGTGTGTGTGTGTGTGTGTGTGTGTGTGTGTGTGTGTGTGTGTGTGTGTGTGTGTGCCTGTGGGTGGATACCTGGGTCACTAGGTACAGTGATCAGTGTGTTTTGGGGCAGCTGCATCCAACCAGAGGCTCTTGCTGTGTTTGTCCTGCTGGCTGCCCTGTAATCCTATAATTAGAGGTTGGGCGGACCACTTTAATGAAGGTTGGCTTGGATGGATGAGTGTTCCTGTTTGGATCATTTTGGAGCGTGTGTTTATTTTAGAGTGTGGCTCCGTTGAATGCCAGGCCTCCCCAGCATGAAACTCGTTCCGGGTCCAGACATAGCAGCGACCCCTCAGCACCGTCCCTGATCCTCCACCAATAACAGTCATCTGCGGTTAATTTGTTTGTTAGCTCTTGCTCTGATTGACTGGCATGCTCCTTGACCTGGAGGCTAACCTTTGAAAATATGCTGCTACATGCAGAGCCCAGTGCATTTCAAACAAATGATTCAACATTTTAAGAAATACAGTTTTCTCCATCTTCCTGAGATAGTAAAAAGAAGAGAAAATTAATACCACTTCCATATTTATAAGGTTAACACAAGGCTTCCACCAGCAGTTTGTAAGCTTGGCTTAGCTTAGCTTAAAGACCACGCAGTTTCAAAGAAAACAACATCCACCATCAGCACCCCAAAAACTCACTGATATACTAGTTATATCTTGTTTGGTCAACTGTTAACCAAACTGAAAAACTTGTGTTTTGATGTGGGGTTAGAGCTGGAATACTATTTGACCAATCGGAGTAACTTCATTACAAAAAATGTGCCATTATTTTGCTTGCTGGTTCAAATTTAAAAAACAGGGAGAACATGTTGATAGTAGCACAGAACATTACAGTATTTGCTAGCAGGCAAGGCTAACAGCTAACATTGTTTCACCGTGTTAACATTTTTTAAAACTGAGCTAACACCCACCTGGCTGCAGTTTCATATTTATGGTGTGGCCATTAAAGTTGGTACCTATTGCAGGCTATATTCCCTCTTCATTCTATGTGTGATCCTCTTCTCAAAATCCCTGTTGCTACATGAACCAACATCAACCTCTGAGTTACCAACCCACATGCTGAAATTGGAAAATTACAAACCTAAACAAGCTAGCTAAGCAAGCTAGCTAAATTCATTTTGTGTTTGTATTTGTTTCTTGAGTATTCTGAAATTAATTAATCGCTGGCTTGCTATATTTCATTCATTCATTTTTATCTTGGGTGTCTACGAGAACATGTTTACATGCTTTAATGCCGTTTTAATTTTTGCCGTTTTGATTACGTATAAATAATAAATCAAATTCAGCTAAAAGCCAGCCTAAAAAGGAAGGTCTTAAGGTTGCTCTTAAAAGTATCAACATTCTTCAGTGCCCTCAGGTCCTCTGGGAGGCTGTTGCACAAACGTGGACCGTGGTAGTAAAAGGCGGCCTCACCGTGAGTTTTTGTTCTCACTTTTGGAATATTTAAGGGTTCTGGAGGGTTCATATGGTAAAAGCAAATCTTATAAATAGGTTGGCCCATGGCCATGAAGAGCTTTAAAAACTAATAAAATGATCTTAAAATCGATCCTGAAGCATATATATATATGAAGCATTTAATATATATATATATATATATATATATATATATATATATATATATTATATATATATATATATATATATATATATATATATATAAAAGCTGGTTAATATGTAATTAAAAAAAAGTCAAAAGTTGCAGCCCAACATACAGGTCATTGATTAATCATTTGAAGAAGTTAACTTCACTAAAATTTTGTATTTAAAAAGAGCACATTTTTAAATGAGCAATTTCTTATTTTTAACTAAGCAAAGTTTGGCCTGTTTAATTTGAAACTGAATTTAAAGTTTCAGGAAATGATGTGCTGCATTTCATTTTTAGGATACGATCATTTTTTCCAGCCCCGCTAAACTACCACTTCCTCTGACTGTACCATCACTCAGAACATTATTTTTCCACATGAACACGTATTTAATTCCATGCAAATATTTGAATTAATCCATTTGAGTCAAAAACATTCTTATCTTGTGCCATGCGCCCTTTGCTAAACAAAGTCTCGCTCCCTCTGTGCTTTCACATGGCCCCTTTCACAGATACCATCTTACAAAATCAACATTTATATTAGACCATTTTATGGCTTTAGTGCGGACCGCCTTCAGTAGAGGAGTAGAGGATGTGCTGCAAGAGCAGAGCCTCATGTTAGGACCTGAAAAAAGATATTAACATCCTGGTGACTTGAAAAACACTGGAAATCTCACTATTAATCCAGCTGTCTGCTTGGCAGAGACATGTTTGGGTTTGCTAAATGCGGTGGGGGGGTGGAGGAGCGGGTCTGCAGTAAATCTCAAAGGTTATGACACCCGCACTAAAATAGAGCTAAATGGAGACAGATCCTGAAGTCGTTAAGTAATAATGAAAGAGAAAAAGAGGTATCTCACAGATTTGACTCAGGGGCAACACCATTAGGAGAGCGATGTATGAACCCATTTCATCTGGGATCTTTAATCATAGTGGACAACGCGCACACACACATGCTTACACACATGCCTATACCAGCGGTTCACTGTAGCTCACATTGGGGCTCCTCACCCCCACACACCTGTCTCCTGACTGCTGACTTTGCAACTCCTGCCTCCCTCTTCTTAGTTTGTCTCCACTGCTTCATCTTTTTTCTTCTTCTCCCAACTGTAGACCTGTCATGGGGCTCCTCTCCTCTCCTCACCTCTCATTAAGTTTTTTTCTTCTTCCTCATATTATCTCACGCCTGCTTTTCCTCCTGCTTTCGCTCATCTCCTCACTGCTGCTGTGGCATGTCAACAAAGTCCCATCACTGTCAGCCAGAAAACGCACAAAATGTCTGCATAAACACAAGGTTTGTCAGAGGAAGCGGGCTCTAGTTGGCAACGCTGCCCTGGCTTCTCTGTGTGTGTGTGTGTGTGTGTGTGTGTGTGTGTGTGTGTGTGTGTGTGCGCGCGCACTCACATGACTGCGTGGGAAGATAACCAGTCATGGCGACACGGTGAAAGAGTCACTTGTCTTTGTTTTTCAGCCGGAGGTACAAGTCTGGCTTTGGACTCACACCGCAAAGCTTCCACAAAGCCACACAACTGCAGTCAGGGGGATTTCAGTGGATATAGTGTGTTTTGAGGATATTGTTTCAGTGAGTTATCGCGCTTCTGGGTCATAAAGCCATAGAAAAACCCCTTTTATGATTCGTTTTATACATCTATTCAACCGAACGGCCGCTGTATGATCAATGTTGAATTGATCAACAATGCGCCTTTCATTCAAGGAGTCTGTTTTACTGCCAGCCCTTTCATCTGAGTACCTGCTGGCTCGCGGCTGTATCAAGATAAACTTTGTGTTAGAGTGCCTTGTTGCAGGAAACTCCAGCATGTGGGTAGAGGGAGAATCACCCTCTTTGTTACAGTGATTCACAAGGCCACTAGACCAGTGGTGTGTACAGTAAGTGGGGAGTGATTTAGCAACAGATCTGACCTCTAGTCCAACAATCCAGTGTAATACTGCCCGCATTCTCCATCAAAACACGCTTGATGGATGGTTGAACACCTTTCTGACATTGAACTATGGAGGTGGACTTTCCAACTTTTCAAAACATTGACATTCAAACCCACTTCTGCAGAGGTGAGGAATTAGTAGTGGGATAAACTATATTCTTTCTTTCATGTCAACACATGAGTGCAACAGTATGGATGTCTTCCCGGAGAGACTGAAAATGTGTGTCATTATATCCACAATGGAGCTTAATCACATCTACCCTCCCTCTCTATGACATTCTTTGTTAACATTCTTGAATACTCTTATTAATATCTGTGTGAAGTTGTAATTGCAAATGTGCAAGCTAAACTTTCTGTTAGCCTTTTAATGTCATTGTCTAAATAGGTAACATCTTCACCTGTTGGATATGCCTGCCTAACATAAGAGTCTACAATCATGCTAGAGGCTGTATTAGCACTAAATGCTAAAATCAGTATGCAAACATGCTCAAAACAACAATGCTACCATGCTAATGTTATGCAATGGATAGGGTGAAGTATAATATTTCCCTTCTTAGCCATCTCAGTTCAACATGTTTGCAGGCAAGATATTTCCTAATTAGTACAAAGCCCTCTAAGGGTCATGGCGATCATTTTTCACTCAAAGGTAAGGAAGGAAAGGAAGGCAAAGGAACACAAAACATATTGCAAGAGAAAGCAAAACATGTTGCGAAAGATCTTAAAGGTATTGCAAGGTAACACAAAGGTTTTGTGGGGGGGGGGGGTGTGCAAAAGAAGTCTTAAAAGAATTCTCACCATGACCCTTAGGGGGCTTGACCGTAAGAGTAGAGAAAAGTTAGGGGAACACCAAAGTTTAAAACTATTCATCCTGTGGGGAACATGAATGTCTGTACTAAATCTCACGGCGCTCAACAGATGTTGAGATCATTTCACCAAGCATTACAAGCATCAACCTTGTGGTCACGCTAACCATGAAGGTCCATAAAAAAAAAAAAATCATGCCAATCCATCCAATGGTTATTAAGATTCTTTGGGCTGGAACTAAGTGTTGGACCGACCAACAGACAATGCCAATACCAATTTGTGAGTTGATCCAATTCTGGGATATGTTCCAATTGACAATTTTAAAGATGAAGAAATCCATTCAACAAATGGCCTGCATGACAGTAAGATGGAGAAAGCATTGGAGTTGGTGGATGTTTGTTCCCTAGTTTCAGTGAAATCTCTTCTATATCATTGTTGCTCCTTTTTTTTATGTCAGACACTGTGTAATCCCATTTGTAAAGGTGCTATATGCCCTAAATAAAAATATTAAATGTTAAACTTGGGTGTGTTAAAGAAAGACAGAGCAATGACAGAGCGAAAGGGCACTGCAAATGCGAAAGACACAGGTTGCATTTCAGACATCAACCGAGTGTTAGATGCCCATCTATATTCACGACGATCAAAAGGTCACAGCGTTGTTCTGACATTCTCTGCACCTCTGGAGCTCATATCCCCCCGCCGGGTCGCCGAAATGTTATTGTAACAGAGGTGATAGCTGGACGGAGCCCAGTATGGCACAGGAAGTGTGTATCTTGAATGGAGTTTCCATGAGATTCGGAGAGGCTTGACCTTTCAGTGATAGCCTCAATGTGAGGTACTTTCCCCTCAGGGTGAAAAGTAAAGACGCTTTTGCTGTTTTCCTTCACTCAATGGGTGCTTTATTGAACGGGAGGAGTGAGAGAAAGGAGGGCGACCGCTTCTCCTCAACTTTCCTTATCAAATGTCGGTCAAAATTGCGATTAAGTCTGACCCTCGTCCATTTCTCAACCTTAGCGGGCAAACAGAAATCATCTCACCATGGTAATGCATTAGAGACAGCATGTGTATGAACAACTGACACCATTCAGGGTTTTGGACATGTTCCAATGTATTTCTTGAGCCATTAAAAATACATGCCTTTATATCAGTACGTTGTGAATCCATCATTTCTATTGTTTTTTGTGACTTTATACTGCAGCTTACACTATTTTGCTTTATGATATCTGCGGTGGGGGATATGATCATTTGGAGTAAAATACGACAAACCTTGAAGGATTATTGCCTCATAAAACATATACATCAGACTCTGTTACTACTAACACTATCAAATGGACAGCGCATGCATGCAAGACCTCTGCCGTCTGTGTTTTTTGCCATTCAAAGGGCATATTGATTTAGCTTTACAGAAACCTGCTCCTGTCTTATTTCCCTCAAGACAGCCGTGACTAAAGCCCCTTGTGCTCATGCTGTAGGTATTGAACTGTTACCGTTAATAGATGAACACACGCGGGAAGACACCTTTGGCTTCATCCAATTAACCGTCAGACACGTCATTCATCTGTCAGGCGAAAACTTCACATGTATAAATTTGTGCTTTCTGCATGTGGTGACAGCAATTCGCTCTTTGAAATGGATTTGTATGCTGGAGGGTGTTGAATGCTCTCCACCTCTAAAGGAGCATGTAATTCTTCAATTGAATTTAAAACATATGAGGGGTTTTCACATGACAACAGCAAAATGTAAAAGAGCTTTGAAATGAAACTCTGGGGAATTTGTCCTGCTCATAATGTCTGTATGTTTTACTTAATCCCATTTCGTTGAACATAAAGGCCGCACAAACCTGCACTGGATTTAGTTTCTGCAACCCGTCTCTCATTCCTTCCACTTCCTTATCCCCGTCCTTCTGAAAACAGAGGCTCTGTGTCTTTGTGCGTCAAGACAAAAGCTCTGTTGTAATAGGTGGTGGTTTGCGGTGGCCAGGGCAGGTGGCCGGCCTTGATTGCATTAGACTGATGACGAAGTCGAAACGCCAGAGGAGAGGAAAAAGGCAGAGGCTTTGTTTCCTGCCGCATGCCAAGAAAAACCTCTGAAGTATGTGAGATACAGGACAGTAAGCAGAAAGGGATAGAGATGGGATTAAAGGTGCAGAATGAGAATAGAGTCAGACGAAGCTAGACGATAGAAATGATGATGGTATAAAGGAATAAAATATGAATTCCATATCAGCATTTCCTGATCCTTTACTCAGACAGCGCTAATTTTCGTCTGAATATAAAAGAAACATTAAAGCCTCAGTTTTCTGTTTTTACCAGATTGCGCTGCCTCAGTGTATCTCAATGATTTCTTTCTATCTGATTCCCTGTTGTCTGAGCTCCCACCTGCCTGCCTAGGCTTTTTTTTTGTTGGGCCCTGAGAGAAGCTTAATACCTGTGGCTGATCTTAAATCAGTAAAAAGCTTTCTCTCAGGCCTCCCGCCGCATCTCATTTTCTTCCCCCTATATATTGTACCTGACATGCAATGGGAACGCTAAAATGCAGGAGGTGGTGCGATGATGGTTCAGATTGATTACTGTGAGCCACCAAGGTCTTAAGGTTTGTGTAGTACGATGGACAAATTCAGACTGTTCTTTTACCAAATGGTCGAAGAGGGCTTCTACTGAGACCACGGTCTCTACAACTGTTTGGGTGATTGTGTGTCTATTTAGCAATGGCTGCAGAGCTCCTTGTCTCCATCAGACTCTTGAAATCACCCAACAGGGATAGGGGTGAGATTGAAATGATTCTCGACAGGCGTCCCGCCGCATCTCATATCCTTCCAACAATGGATTGTCCCTGACAAGACACGATGGGATCTCTAAAATATGGAAGATTAAGCGAATATGGTTCAGATGGGTAACTGTGAGCCACCGAGGTCTTGAGGTTTGGGCAGTACGATGGACAAATTCGGGCCATTCTTTTACCAAGTGGTCCAAGAGGGCTGCTCGCAATCATGCAAAAATAGGTATGAGGTTGAAATGGTTGTCGACAGGCCCCCTGCCGTATCTCATTTCCTTCAATCAATGGATCATCATTGACAAGGCGCAATGGGAACGCTAAAATGCAGAAGATGACACTAAAATGGATGAGATGGGTTAATGTGAGACACCAAGATCTTGCAGTTTTGTAGGACGATGGACGAATCAAGAGTCTTCCTCTACCAAGTGCGACTGACAGCAGGGCTCATATTTGCTGCTTGTTTGTTGAGCATAATAGAGTGAGGGCCCTGTTGTGTTCTGTGTCCCAGACCAAGGTCCCTAAGTTGGTGTAGTACGATGGACACATTTCGGAATCTTTTTTTACCAAGTGGTCTATGGGACTAAAGATCTCTCCGACTTTTGCGGTGATTGTGTGTCCATCTAAATTGCAATGGTGGCACATAGTAATGGCTGCCGAGCCCCTTGTCTCCATTAGACTCTTGCTAAAACCCAAAAATAGGGATATGGTTGAAATGGTCCATGGCAGGGTTCATATTTGCTGCTTCTTTGTTGAGCATAATAGAGTCAGGGCCCCATTGTGTTCTGTGTCCCAGACTTTCAAAGAAGCTTGAATTCAAAGGAAGTGCCTACAGCGTCGAGCAAATCTCAGAGCAATGGATGCTGTGCCAAGGTAAATACGATGGAAAGCCAGCTGATTTGTAACAGCACTCACCTAAATTGATACCACGCGCTACCACTGAAAAGAAGCATCTGTGTACAATGACAAATCCAAACCAAGCGTAGATGTACTCTGCGGCCAGTGATCAAAATCAAGCTCGAAGACACTAATACCCTCTGCCTCTATCTGTTATTTAGTCCACTTTAAATTAAGGAAAGCAAGGGAAAAACAATTTGGGGCCTCTGACTGGCCGTGGTCAAATAGGGGTAAAAAGTAAATTGGATTAGTGGTCTTCAATCATTCAATCCCACTATTGATCCCCAGCCAGAGGAAATATCTGGAGGGCTGCTGCAGTATCCAAAGTGGGATTGATTGGGAAAATGGGAGGGACAGGAGCTGATTTAGTTGATGCATCCAATCACTTCTAAGCTTTCAAAACACACAGTAGCTTCTGCTCACCCCTGAAATACACACACACACACACACACACACACACACACACACACACACACACATATATATATAACATATAAAAAACACATTTAAAGAGACTAGCAAGTCATTTCAGTACAGTTGTAAATCCCAGTAATGCTCAGTTACCTAGATAATTGGGGGATCAGCGTTTGTTGTCTTACCAGAAGTTTATTGGAGGGTCGGTAGCAGTTTGGTGTGGGTTGATTTTGTGTTTAATCCCACCACAAGTGAGACAAAAATTGGCTTCTAGCATGCTGTTTTCTAACCATGTGTTCAGTGGTTGTTTGGTGTTAATGGATTCTTGCTTTTGTTTTACTTTAAGTTGGTTACAAAAATAGCCAGTGCCAGAGCTGATACAGTGGATTGTGAGCTTGGCTACAACGAGCTCCGGAAGAGGATGAGGACCCATAGAGGCCTGGGTGGGAAGCAAAATAGGTTGGTGCATTCACCGGGGAAACTACTGCAGCTGAGGCAAGTGTGGAGAAAGCAATCAATCAGAGGCAGAGTATGGTGGGTTTTGCAAGAAATGCAGTAAGAGTATCGCACATTTTGAGCAGTCCACAGAACTAACATTAAGCTAACTATTGATTGTCATTAAATTCCTTTAAACTGTTGGTTGGCTGCTTGTTAAAACACATCTCATTCTCTATTTCTACATTATGTGTCTTTTGTTCCTGTCAAGGATAAATCAGCAGACACCCATAAATTCCCTCCAGCAACACCACCACATGTACTGAGATCTACAGTAGCCTATACATCAACACTCAGCTGCCTGCTTTACCCACAGACATGACTTTAGCATGAAATGCAACACTGTAGATATCAGTAAAACAGAATCGCAGAATCTGTCTCACATCTGATCTGATGCAGTTTCAACCGGTTCATGTAAGCACGAACCTCTACATGTTGACATACACTGAAAAAAAATACTTATATTGAACAAATTGGACAGCTAAGACTTCACTTTACCACAGCAGATCCTATAATTTAAATGAGAAAAACCCACTAAGTGCATGCTTTCCTCCTTTACCACTGAAGACCAGCCTGATTGGACTGATTTCAGTGATTGTGTGGTAAGGGGGGCAATCAAGACCAATTTCAGGTTTGATGTGTCTACTGAGGTTTGGTTTAAACTAGATTTTTGAAAAAAGCAATAACTTAAAATGTACCCATGCAAACTAAACCAATTAAATTGTCTCCATCAAACATATTTGATCATTTATATGCAGAGGTATAATGGTGCATCTTATTAAGCCCCATCATGATGTCCCTGCAGGAATTACAACATAATCAACAGAAGCTGAATAGATGGCAGGAATTAGATTATTAAAGCCATAATTCAACAGAAATGTTTAGTTAGGTGATGATATATTGCCATGGGCAGTAGGGGCATGGTAACACTGCTCTGCTTTGCTTTTTCGCTAAAGAAAAAGGCTTTTTAGCCTTAATGGTTGAACAATCATCAAGTCACTGATATTGATCAACAAGCTTTATCGACTCCCATCAAGTCATTATTATGGCAACAAAAGTCAAACGTGTTGGTCTGAGCTAAATAAAACAACCTGTACCGTAACAGACCTGCCAGATTTCATTATGTTGTGCCCATTTTCTCAAGTGTTTCCTGTTCATTATTGTATTGGGATTTGATACTGAATGCCTGGATCAGCTGAGCTGTATCATGCAGCCCTCCTCAGCTGTACCTAGTGAGACTCAGACTTGTTCATTACAGTCGAACAGCCAGGCAGCTCAAGTCAAACATGTGCACAAGCACACAGAGCCTGGCCTTGAGAAAGGAGGAATCATAGTCCCAATAGTTGACACGTGGGTGAAATCAAATCTGTATTACTCACAGGGCTGAGTTCTCCAGGCAAGCTCTCTCTTTTGCCATTTATGACAGGCCTCCTCACCGTCCCCACAATTACAAGGGCGTGATCTGGTGTTGAAAGGGTAAAAGACTCAATAACTCATCTGATCCGACTGTCAACATATTTCCCCAGCTGCCGGGGGATGCTCTACATGTATCTTGGTATGTCTCAGCCACGGGGATGAAATAGTAATGTCTTGTCTTGAAATTACCATGTTTGACATTAACAGAACCCCCTTCATACAAAAGTTATATTAATTGATTAGCCTGTCATGATTTCATAAAGTGAATATATTTCACTAAAAGAGATTTAAAAGCCATACCTCTGCAAAACTCAACACTTTGGCTTTATTCTCAGGATGTGGTTTGTTGATCTTCCGATTCCAGTGAGCTGATGTACACTGATGAATTAACATATATTTTCTCCACCAACTACAAATATTGAAAGATTTTAAATGTGCAGTTTGAAATAAATTACCAATTTAAATTATGTAGTTTTTGGGGAAGACATTTCAACCAGAAGAGAAAGATCTTCACTGTCTTATTGCTGTATGCCTAAGCTAACTAAATAAACAAACTCTTGATTTTCATCACTGAATAAACTGAATTAACAAACTAACCTTAAAGGTAAACACAATTTCATACTGTTTTACTAAGTTTATATGTAGCGGACCCCGCCACCTTTCTCACATCAAACAGTGTTCTGGGGACCTTATTTTCCTCTGAGAAAAACTTGTTTATTCAGTTAGTCAGTCTGAGTTTGAATTTTTTCTCAATATAAACAAAATAAAACTTACCAAACCTTGGCTTGCATTTCCGCACTCACCTTAGGTTGGTAGAAATAACATTTTAGTTCACAGGGTAAGATGTGGAATTACTCTGGGTCTACATGCCATTTGATGCCCAAATCTCCTGCTCTGTCTTCTTGTCCTTCTTGTTCTTCGGAGCCACTGTAAATCACCTCCATACTGCATCCCCTGTTGTCAAACTGACTGTCTGCTCTCTGTGTTCACTAGGAGTTGACTACCCTGTTGACCTGAGCACTATTGCCCACAGTGACCCGTGATCCTAGGGCCACAGCTAGTTGAACTAATTAGCTAACAGTAACTAGCTTAAGCCAAGGTTAGCTGGCACAGAGCAGCAGCGGTCGGTTACTATTGTGGGGTCTCTTTTAAATTGCAGCTACCTTTGAATTCTGGCCACATTTTACAAATGGCACCTTTAAAGGCCTATAAAACCTGAGCTAATGTTTGCATTTTTGCCTTCACTTCAAAGAAATGATTACTCAATTTATCTTCTGAATTTGCTAAAAGTCTGTTTGTGAATCAGAAAGGCAATGGAAATTGATGTTTTCATTAAAATGGAAGGTAGACACATTAGGCCTGTGGCATCTGTTTTTTGAAAGATGGACGCATGGAGATCGTGATAACATACATGAAATATCACCATCATTATTAGCCACCCGGCACGTCTGACAGACGACACCCATCTCAAAATGGCCATCGTTGTCTTATCTGGGCAGTGGCAGACTGAAATGTTAATGAGGCCTTTTGATCAACAGCAGCCCTGTCTGTCAAGCTAGCCTTTAAACAGATCGGTTTGTTTGTCCAGAGGATGAAAAATCAAGCCTTCTGTCCGATGACCTCTCAGTTGAATTAAGACACACAAATAGTTTTGTCTGTTGCTGCCAGTGGTTGCTTCCTCACCTCCTGCTGCATTCAGGTATTGATTCAGTCATGAAAAGAAAAAAACAGAAGAAGAAGGTCTTTGATGGGGAAAGACGGATTTGTACGAGAAATCCCAAATGGCGATGGGTTTCAGAGAAAGAAAATGGCAACATTAGCAAGTAGAGAGAGACAGCAAAGAGATTTACGCCTGAAAGAGAAGCAGAACAGAGAGGAACTGCCAAGGGAGAAAAGGAGCAGATTGAGAGGGAAGGACTGAATATATTCATCTGGAATTTAGAAGACACAAAGAACAGATCTTTGATGTTTCTCGATCTCGGCAGCTAAAATGAGGAGTATAACTTCATTATGACTGACAAGAGGAGACAGGGATGAATGGCTCTAGAATGTCTCACTATGTGGCCGTCATCAGCACTGAAACAATCATTGAAGAGCATCCGCTGCGCTGTGTTAATATGAGTGCTGATTGCAAATTGGTCCCCGGAGAGTAATTTCTCAGACAATTCCCCACATATCCAGAAATCCATTTTAAGCATTCCTATATGTCCAACAATGTGCATAAATTTAAGTGCAGGCACTAAGATGTCAATCCAAAGACTCAGTCACACTCTTTTAACATGCAGTTAGTGTCATATATACTGAGAGTGCTGCTGCTATGCGTCACTTCACAGGTCGTTGTTGTGCCGACGGGAGCATACGAGGTGGTGTGAAGGACACTGTTTATAGCTCTTTACATTATGCGTACTGTCATTAGGGAAAAAAAATTGAATAGGAAATTCATTCATTTTCTAGTGTGCGTGGTTTTCTTGGTACAAAGAGACACTGACTGGGTGGCTGGGTGAATTTCAAAGCCCCAGAACCATAACCCTTATATAACCACACCTTCATGCATGCACACAATTATGCACTTGTGCATGCACCACAGGCATTTTCAACACCATGGGCGTCAGTCATCAGCATGACAGCCAACCATTAGCATACTGACACGTTCTGTCAAAAAGAGCCGCAGGCATCATGACCTATGCCTTTACTTTAAAAACGACATATTGATTGACTGATGCATACAGACAAATCAGCACTGAACTACACGCATGGTGCACTGTTTGTATATTGGTTAGGTAATAATGAGCGGTACAGAGCATGATAATCATTTATGAAGGCTATGAAAAAAAGGGATATAATGTAATGGTGAGTGTTAAACAGATCACTGTCAGGACTCAGGACACCCAGCTTGAATCTAGGACGGACCCGAACAAACGGCAACGTCTGGTTTCGAAATACATTTACTTCACTGGATTTTTTTACATTATCTGCTTCGTCATACTTCACAGGTAACACATTGACATTTCAAAGGGACATATTGTGCTCCGTTCACCATCTCAATTATGCAACAGCTTCAGTTACTAATTCTCAGATTAAGATTAACCAAAACATATGATGATATAAAACGTTATGCAGTGCTTTACTATTACACTAGCCAGTATTGTGTAACGTTCCTGACATACACATGGAAAATAGCAACATTTACATGTTATTATTAATGACATAACAGCCTCGAAAAGAGCTTTTTACTTGAAATACTTTAAGTACATTTTCTTAACAATCCTTGCCAACATGTACTTCAGTTACATTTTTTAATGCAGGAGACTCTCTCTCTCTCTCTCTCTCTCTCTCTCTCTCTCTCTCTCTCTCTCTCTCTCCCTCTCTCTCCCCCCCCCCCTCTCTCTCCCTGAAGCTGTCCATGGTTCTGAAACGCTCAACACACTGATCTGCCCGAGGCGGTGGATGACTTATTAATGCAATTTATAGCTTATCTGCTATAACGTCACTGTTCAGAGGGGCTCCTACCCTACCTGTGCCCTGTAGGTGGTTGAGAGCTGAACAAGGACAACGTGGTGCTGTTAATTAGCCTATACATGTTATTCTCACACTACCACAGCGTAAAAATCAAATTTTGAAATAATCGAGTGACCTCTACCTCCTCTTCCCCCTGAACAGCCAGGAGCCCCTCTGTCTCCTTGACTTTGGGCAGCGGGAGCTTTCCCTCCTTGTACAGACGGCTGAAGAGCTTATCCGCCTCCAAGCTCAGCGCCCCAGAGACCTCGACAGGCGCTGGTTTAAAAAACATTGTCCTTGCTGTCGTTTGTGCTAGACAACGGGGACTCGTCTGTGAGAGAATATCCCCCTATGATATACCCCTCTCCCACATTGAGTACACCTCAAATTAGTTAATTCTAGTGACAGATTCTGTGACACCAATTACTGCCACCCTGTTTGTCTCCGAGGGAGATACACCTGCATGAACTGTCCTCAAACTGCCACAGGGGACTCTCGGCTGGTCTTCCATGGCGACCACACAGACGTGCACCGTTGAGGGGCCAGAGTATCATGTCAAACACATACATCCATAAAGCCAACGCAAAAATAGCCACTACAGATCACAAATACTTTTAGCTTCATCAAAGTTAACAAAAGATGTGAGGACAGACATAAATATAGCCAAGTAATATGCAGCTAAAGGCCGTTGATGCATTTATTATGTTTAACTGAATGACAAAGAGAAAGCACAGTACTCTCATAGTATCAATGTCAAACAGGATTAAAAATTGTACACATGTGTCACATGTCAAACTGTTTGTAGGGTCAGAATTATACCAAAGACTTGAATGAGAGGGTGAATAATTACTGGAACTGTGGGGTGATTTAATATAGCCTACTTTGGTATAGCAAGTGCTCCCGTTCACTAAATATTTTATGATATGTTTAATTCATTGCCTTTTTAATGTTCCAGCCCTTGAGGCCCTTGGAGCAGGAGGTGGCTGATGGACAGAAAAGCAGGTGACTACGAGCTGGGACTGTCTGGTTCTGGCTGTGACTCTGGTCAGCATCGCTGTGAGCTTCATACTGGGACATGTTACTGACATCCTCTGTGCTGATGGACACACTTTAGATCCAGAAGCAATGCATGTTGGCGTGGTCCGTCAAATACAAGCCACAACTGTTCACCTGAAAGATTGGCAATAATGTCAGTTTAGTGGTGCGATACTGGATTAAACTGTCGTGTCTCCTGTCCTTCACTCCACATCAGACTTAGGGTGACCAGACGCTTTGTTTTGTTTGTGCAATAACAGACGTGATTTCTTTGTGTCGTATATCATTTCTCTTGGAAAATTGTAGCTCAGTAGCAGGCCGAATAGCGTAATAATCTTCTAGGGAAACTAATCTCTACTCGAAGGGTGTCATTTTCTACACATTTACTTCAGAATGATAAGTTAAAGTAAAAATGTTGTCTACTGCCAAGTTCAATGGCAGATTTTTCTGCAAATTTTGTCCAAAATCGTTTTTTTCCCCTTTTGCTGTGGTATAGTAATCATTACCTTACACTGAAAATTGAGAAACTGAAATAAGATATAGTTGACATTTACCTGCATTAAGGTATCACATGTTTTGTTAAATGTGCAACATGTGAAAATTGGTCACTTGTCGAAATTTGTACCCAAAACAAATATTGGGCCACAAGAATAAGCACCACAAGAATAACCACTACCATTGGCTAGCTCATTAGCTCAGTTAGCACTGTAGCTAATGGCTCACACTGGGAAAATTCAAAACACACGTGTTCCCTGACTGTATTTAGAAACTGGATGTTGGACAAAAAAATGAGGTGGACACGTCATGAGGGCATTAAACTGGCACCACATTTCATTGAATTAAACCAACAGCAGCCACTGAGGGCTCAACTTTGCATTCTTCTACCCCAGAGCTGCCTCTGTCCCTGCATATCAGACCTATACCTGTCCACACCTACAACACTGACGTACTGCACCTATACATAGACTACCACGTGTTCACCCAGTAAGCGACACGATCACCTTGTCACTGAATATCTCTTCATTTCCTGTGCAGCTGCAATATGCGCAGAGAAACCCTCAAAATGTCAGCCATTTATTATTGTCACTGCCATCTGTTCAATAATAAACCGCATTCTTGTGAATTTCTACAATACTGTTGAACATGGAAAGGACACACTATCACTATCGCCTTTCACTGACGTACTGCTGCTGCGAGGGCGAACCTTGGGTGGTTTTCACAGCCGCTTTTTGTTTAAACTGAAGGCTCACATTCTGCTTTATGAGCTCAGAAATATTTGGTTTAACATCTCTTTCAAACCTCACCAGGTAAACTCAATATATCTAACCTTCGGTTTAAGACAGAAAAAATTGTTAGTGCCTGCAGAGGAACATTTCCGAGCTGCAGGATTTTTTCCTTTCACCTGACACTGACAATACCTCATGATTAATTGAAGGACTCAGAAATTCATATATATAATTTACCAGGTTTTGAAACCCATCCAAGGGCGGATATTTCACTCCACTGTTGAGCGGGACAGTAAGTGGAAAAAAAGAAATTCTCAAGAGTAAGACCTGAAGAAGACACCAACAGTGCAGCATTATCCAATGACTTTCTGGACAAAGGCAAAGTGGTTCCATCCGTTGGTGAACATCTTATCTGCCTAAAATATAACACGTTTTTTACAACTGTATTGATACATCAGTACACTTTTCATGTTCATGTTTATTGACCTAATGTCAGATAATGTTTTGCTGTAAGCGATAGCTGTCAAGATTTAACTTACCTGAAACACTGCTGCCCTCCTCTGTAGGATCAGGAGCCTCAGACGAGTTATCCTCACACACTACAACGAACAGGTCATGTTCGCCAGTTGGCACTCTCAGAATAGATCATCCATCGAAGTCCGTTTGGGTCGGGAACACTTATGGTAATTTGACTATTAGCCATGTAACGTTTGTGGGCTGCCTTCAAATTTCTCCAGCGGTTCTTGATTTGGTCAACGGTTCAGTGAATTCTGGCTGCATTCATCTTGTTTAAACAACAGCTTTTCAACCACAGAGGCGTTCAACAATCTTTAGGCCACGGACCTGTTGTGTATTGCTCCCGCCATCTTTTAGCACCTCCCAGAAGCAACGTCATCTTTGATGTCACGCCAAAGTGGGTGAAGAATATATTTATTCCAACCAGAGATTAATAATAATACTTCTGGATCGGAATGTCAAAGGTTTTAACACCTCTCTCGATCTGATTGAAAAATCCTACAGATCAGTCTGGATCAGATCACTCTCTTCTTACAGCGGGATTATACTCTGTTAGTGGCCAACATAGCTAATTTTTATTTGTTTAATAAATATAGATATATCTTAACATACTGTAGAAACCCTCCTTAGCTCATGATTTTAAGCAGTAGACTCTTACCAAAGTGAAAAAATAAGTTTGAAGACAACAGTTTATCACTGTGGCCCGGAGCAAGTTCTAGGACAAAGACCTAATCAGCAGCCAAAAAAGAAATAATAACCTTAATTACCGCTATTCAAAAACCTTTTTTAAGTAATACCTCTTCAGCGTTGTTAGAACAAGGGTCACGAGGAGCATAACTGCTCCGAGTGCCCCTCGACTGCACATCCAGCGTCGCTCAATCATTGTTCCAACATGAGATATACAATGTCTCATTTATCTCACTGTGCTCTCCTCATTAACCATGCTAGACTCTTAGACGGTCTCTGGAGGCCTAATAGCTGCAATTAGCAAAAGAGCTGCACTGAGTATCATGGCACACATGACATCCAGACCCTCCTCCACGCACACACACACACACACACACACTCACATATACTGGGGCTGGAAACCTGTCAGGGGGAATTGCAACCCTGGTCTGTTGAGTAAGAGTAAGATGGAGGGAGAGACAGACCCAGCAGGCAAAGGCAGAGTTTCTTTTGCATTTGCTAATAATGTTGGGCTGTGGGTGCCAGGCTTGATTTCATTGGCTGTCACGATGAGGACCACTGGGCCTGGATTAGCACTGGGGTTAGAGGAAGAAGGGGGGAAAAAAAACTCACTATGAATTAAAGTCTGTTTTCCAAAGAGCTGTTTTTCATTTCACTAAAAGTACCTCCATTAGCTGCGTTTAAAACCACTTTATCTGTTTAAATGTAATCTCAGCTCTGGTGGATAAACAATTGACTTTGCGCAGGCCTCTGGCGCAGATTTTCCATAATTTTAGTTTCATTAGATAATCCTCATTTCACTAAGTGTTTCTAATATACAGTAAAGGAAATTGACAGGTCTGGGTGGAATGAAGGGTGTCATGTAATCCGATTATCCGTGGCCAGTGCTTTATAGTGATCAGCACCGTTAATTCCACATTTCTGGAATGTTGATCCGTCATTTCGTTAATTAATATGTCCTGACATTGCTGTTTTGTTTGCTCAATGGAGCTTTTGTGTCTTTTGACTGTAACACTGCACAGAAAACAAGTAAAAAGAGTATGTAAATGAATTTCACGTGCCGGCACCAAAGCAGTTCCTCTCGTCTATAGCATTAAGACACATTGTTGATGGAAGAAAGAGCTGGACATTTTGGGGAACATGCTTATTACCTTTCCTGACAAGAATTAGATGAGAAGATTGATAGTAAGCTCGTTACTGTTCATCAACTACAGAGCCAGAGGCAGAGTCATTTAGTTTAGCAAAATAACTGGAAGCGAGGGGAAGCAGCTGGCATGACTCTGCCCGAAGATTAAAACAGCGCCTTGAAAGCTCATTAATTAACACACGACTTGTTTTTTCATACAAAAACTTCTATGTAAAAACTACATATTACAGAGCTGGCAGCTAGTCAACGAGAATTGTTTTTGCAACAAGTAACACAGAGCAAAGTTCCTGCAGCTGTTTTCCCCTGCTTGCAGTCTTTGTGCTAAGCTAAGCTAATTGACTCCCAGCTCTAGCTCCATTGAGATGCACACATATGTGAGTGGTATTAATCTTCCCATAAAACTCTCAACAAGAAAGTAAAGAAGAGCGTTTCCCCAAATTTAAATACATTTTAAATCTATCACTTGGAACTTAAGCTAACACCCTTTAAGTTGATACGGAAGACTTTTTATCAAAATGGCTTTTCAAATGTCCACAGAGCAACAGTGCCATTCAGAGTCGTGTTTCTGGCCACCAAATGAATAAACAGCAGCTATTCAGCCTTGTTTGAGCTGTTTTTGTTTGTATAAGTGACTCAGGAGAGAGGAGAAAGAAGACAGAATGTATAACTTGTCGATACGATCACTCATTTGCGGTTGTGGGCTCTAGGGCGGGCATAGAAGATCAAACGGCTGCCATATCAGGATCTCCGGCTGTTGAGGCGTTAGTGCCGTCTGCTGTGACATGAATAGTCTTTTTCACAGACTGAACATTTGGGAATTAGACACATTTGTGGAAGCTTGATACATTTCTGAATCACTTTATCGGTGAGTTGGCAAAACTTTGCACATGCAAATTTTGTTAGCTTGTTTGTTTGCTTATTTGTTGATTCTTCCCTGCTTATATGATATTATCTTGAAATTTCAGGCACGACTATACACTCAAATTGAGACGTTTGCCTATTTGCTCAGCTGTGTTTGTACTGTTTGGCAAGATGGAGGGAGATGGCAGGCGGGCAGCTGAGTTTTAATAGGTTTGTGGGCACACACACACACACACGCACACATGTGTACAGTCCATTTTAAAGCCAGCTTTCTTGAAACAATGCTATGAAAGCAGTGAGAGTGAATTACACACGTAAAGTGACGATGAGCTGGAAGTCATTTAAAACTGGTAAAACCAACTAGAACTGTAGAGTCAGGTTATAACTTCAAAGAAAACTGTTATAGGTTTTCTTTCCAGCAAGAATTTTTCACAAAATGTGTCATGGGAGTGGACAGAATCAGTATTTGTCTCAGTCCGAGCTGCAGCTTTCTCTGCGAGGACTGCTGTCAAGGTCTTGCATAAACAAGAAGGTGGAGAGTGGTAGAGTGAAAGGAAGGCACGATAAGGACGGTATGGCTGAGCATGAGGAGCTGATGTCCAATTTCTCCTTTTCCTGGACCGTTTGCCAGCCTATATACAGTACATTGGGGCAAGGGAAGTAGGAGAAGATGAGGTGAAAGATGGAGAGTGTGCAAAAGGAAAAATAAAAATAAAGAAGGTGACAGGAGGACTGTGACATAGAGGGAGTCGCGACGACAACCTTACTGGAGCTGCGAGGAGAGGAGAAAGTGAGGAGGCTGCTGGGGACAGAACAAGGCCCAGTAATCTTCCAGAGGAGCTCCTATTATCTGCCATGCTGTCTCTGAGCCGAGAGCCCGATCCCCGGGGTACGGCTCGTGCCTCTATTTCAGACACGCGTGCACACACAGGTAAAAGAAGAAACGCACAACTACACACAGGAGACAGACGGATAATCTGACACACACGCAGCCATGCAGACAGACAGGTAGATGCGCAGGCAGCCAGTCGGAGGCGGGCGGGCGGGCAGACAGGCAGGCAGGAGGGCAGGCCGGCTATGCTCAGGCACCCAATGTCCCCAAGCAGCTAGAGATATTGCTGCTCCACTGAACAGCATAATGACAGTCTCTTCTACTTCACATGGGCCGGCCGATGTGAAAATCTACTCATAGTCGTTCTTTGCTTCAATTTCATCAGGAGAATACACTGTGGAGGCGCCCCTGAAAGAGCAAATATGGGAGTAAATGACTGCAGGGGCTTAAGGAGGGGAAGTTTTTTTTGTTTTTTTTTTGACTAAGTAAACTAAATCGAGAGCAGGTCAAACTTGAGATCGTATCTACACGGGGGTAAATGAACAGAAATGCTCAGTTCATCTGTTTGCGCGCGAGGGGTTTGTGCAGTGCAGATATATTTTCACACGAGCTATAACTACCATCCACGGGGAGCTCGGGAGTTCCGGTGAGGCCCACCCTGCTCCCTTCACCATCCAGATGATTCACAAGGAAATTATATCATCTGGCGCGATGATGCAGACTCCAGAGTGTGATAGCGTGTTTTATTTGGTCTGATAGGATGGCAATTAGCCACGTAATGGATGGGCAGCCCATCATACAAGGCTAATTAAACAAGCATTCACGCTACAGTAATTGGGTTTTCAGTTCAGAGAGCCATCCAGCCGGTTTCCAGCCGTGTTTCAAGGTGCTGCTTACGCTGCCACATCACCTCTCTTCATGTATATATACATTTTGGGGGGGATTTCTCTTAATTTTTTTCTCCGTTTTTTTGGATCATGTTTTTATTTAGTTCACCCGTATCCCCACCGCAGACCTGCGCCTGTTTGAATTATTTACTCAAGTCTCACTCCCCCCCCCCCCCCCATGGTAATCTGTGTGTTTACCTGAATGCATATTTGCTTATACGGCGTGTTTTCTCCGAAGCGGAAAGCGCGTACTCGTGAAACAGCCGAAGAACTGTGAAATGAATCAATTAAGGCCGTAACCACAGATAGGTGAATGTTACTTTTCCTTTGCTTTGTTTGAAAAAAAAAAAAAGAAATTCTGCTCACAATGCCCGAAGGCCTTTATTTTTCATTTTCAAGATTGCATAGTGGCTATTGTGGTGTTTTAAATTACAGTAGTTGCAAGATGGTGCGTGTGTGTGTTTTTTTTTTTTTTTTCTTTTTCTCTGCACAGCACAGACTCAAACTTTTAATGCACTATTCATTAATGTGCTTCTTCAGCAGATAGTGCGGCGAAGATAACCTCAGTCACTCACAGCTATGCCTCCTCCTTTTGGGAGGGAACCGAAAAAAGACAAGAAAGCAATTATATCTCTACCACCACACTCATTTTCAGGTACTCTCTCTCTCTCTCTCTCTCTCTCTCTCTCTGTTCTTCCAGGCTGATGACAAATGGAGGAAGAGGAGCAGAGCTGCAGGTGCTGATGGTGTGACGGTGGCGTTGGTGATGGTGGGTGGCTGGGTGGGAGGAGGGAGATCATGCTTCATTTCAGCTCATGTTATGGCGGGGGAGCAGCGCTGACCACAGGCACCGGCAGTTTGTCGGGCTTTTAGCCGCCACTCCTCGCTCCTGAAATCGGACTTAATGGCTACATTTCAGAGTGATGCGGGGCGACCCGTCATACTCTGTTTCCCGGTCGAGATCTTTTTTCCGGTTGAGCTGTGCGCCATTCCTACTCTGCGACTGACCCTATAACTGAGTGTCTGTCCTCCCGCAAATAGACCAGTTAAAGGGTCAGTTCACCCAAAACAAGAGAGAACATATTTTTCCACTTACACCCCCCCCCCCCAAATCCCCACCCAACGAGTGGTTTTGAGCCATACTTACAGAGTACAGTTGCCTGGGTAAATTTGACTTTCAGAATCGAGCTGAAAGCTGAAATTTTTGCTTGTTCTGACAGAGCGTTCTGCAAAATTTGTATTACCCAAATGAAGAAAAGCGACATCAAATTTCAGTTTGAGTTTAAAAAAACAACCGAAGCTCCACTGTCAATAGTTTCATGGGTTCTATTTCTTTGGTACATATTAGCTTGAATAAAAAGCGTTCAAGCCGAGGTCTGTGGGTCATATAAATGTAAATGTTCCTTTCCATTCCCTGCTGTTAATTTACAGCTGAGGCATATGTAATTCTCTGAGACATATATCTCAAAACCAAAACCATCTGTCAAGCTGTCAGCTCTGTTTGACTCCGCAGATCTAAGACATTTAGTCAGGTTGCCGCAAAAAAATGCCAGTAGCAGTCGAAAAATTGGTAAATGCTGGCGATCATGTCTGATAACAACAGTTGTAGGTTAAAAATATGATCATCATAACTTTCAAGGTCAGGTTTACCTGTTGCTCAACATTGTTTTACAAATTTTGCACAGATTTTTTTTAAGGTCTCATAAACTTTCTGTGAAGTTAACGGGTGGAGAGTGTGGTTATGACACGGCATTACATCTCCCTGGCAGCTCATTGTCTGCTTCGGGTAAGGACGCGCTGTTATCGACTGAACGTTCCTCTCAGACAGAGGCAGGATAGGACCGTCATACTGCTGATCCTGACAACAAATTCACAACCTTGAAAGATCGTGACAGACATTCAGAGTGAAGGCGTGGCAGCGCAGCCAGTCTTCATGAATAACACAGAGCAACGAAGCGCAAGTGTCAATTAATTACAGGAAAGTCTCATACCTGTCTTTCTTCTGCCTTCATCGTCCACCACGCATGCGTGACGATAAGCTGGCGACTGATGTAAAAATCTTCTAACAGCAGGAAATACTGTGTGAATTGAAGATGACATTTACTTTACAAAAACATTCACAAAACTTGATGGATACCGCAAGGCCTGTGGTTCTAATGAGGATGAGCAAATGACTTCATTTCATTTATTTTAATCACCCTCAGTGCCTTGTGATTGTTGTTTAAAGGCATAAAGAGAGTAGGCCCCTCACGCAGATTATTTAGCAGCTTCCTTGTGGTTGTTACATATAATCTTAAAGGTCCTATATTGTAGAAAGCTAGATCTCCATGTCTGTTTTTGTTTATAAAAAATGTCAAGCTGCAGAAAAGATACTGCAAAACACAGAGGAATAGCTTGCAATGCCCCCAGCACAGCCATAGTCGCAAAATACCATCAGAGCTGATACGGAAACAGGATGGGCGGTGCCTGCTCAGCCCTGTGAGAGCTGACCAATCAGAGCAGACTGGGCTTTTTCAAGATAGGGGGTCGAAAACAGCCAGGTGTTCAGACAGAGGGTGAATTTCATGTCACTCAGAAAAATAATGTGTGTTTTTTTTTGTTTCGTTTTTTTTTTGTTAAAGCATGTTAGCATTGCTCAGTAGAAACCCCAAAATAAAAGCATGAACTTGAATATGGGACCTTTAAAGAGGGTTAGGAAAACTGAAAGCTAATGCGTCAACACTTGACAGGACCTGTTGTGTCAGTTCACAACAGAATTTAGCTTTTTGCTTCCTTGTTTTCCGACTGCTTTGATTTTCTCTCAACATGCTTTCTTAAGTGGAGCAACAAACATTTCAAGAATGATGACCCTTGGTAAACCCTTCAGTAATGTGTTCCTTTGTTCGTTTACATCCATTCAATCAATACCAGAGTGCTGGCGAACTTAAAAGGGAAGCCGTAAACACAGTCTATCACGACGGATCATTCAAAGGAGTGGAGAACAAACAATCTGGTACAAGATCTCTCCCATCACAATATACTGACATGCAGTGACACTGATAAAACATCAGAAAATGGATGAATTGAAGTGTTTACATGCCACAGTATCGAACAATACGACAGTGGGAGCATTCAAATCTCATACACAAGCCACAGGTGGTGTTTTTTCAAAGGTTTATTTTCAGTTAATTTTTCTTTTAAGGGTATTTTTGCTTTTGTTTTTGAGTATCAAACGATACATTTTGTTACATGTCGTATAGATTTTAAATCCCAAGATGAAAACGCTATTCATCCAGGTAGGCTAAGTGTTCAGTTAATTCAAAGTGTTTATAGATTTTGCACCTCCACGTCCCATTATTGCACATTTTATGACCATTATGTCCCCCGGATCAGAAAATTGGAACAATTATAAAACACTAGCACTTAAAATCCACACTTACTCTATTTCTACAAAAGCTGAACATTCACTAAACCCCAGCCAAGAACAGCAGTTGCCCAATGATTTTTTATCACAGCGCATGAGGTATCAAACTGAAAGGACTGTATTTCAAGTCTTTGGAGGATGGTCTCTTTTCATTCAGGAGCAATAACAAAAACTACTGTGTTTGAGCGTTAAAGCATGTAGATCTATTCTAGTAGTAACACAAAAGTAAAATTATGAACCTGAACATGAGCATAATACGTCTCCTTTAAAGCATGAATCAAATGCTGGTGTTGCCTATCACGTTTGTTAGCATCCAACCAGATCAGAAGTTATGTTTGAAAGAATTAAAATTGATGTACAATGAAACTTTCATTATAGAATTAGCTCTATCCAGCAAAATGCCTTTTCTTCCCAGGTGTTCTGTAGCATCATCTGATGAGGATGTCGACTTTTTAATGGAGAATTAGAGGCCCATTAGAGGCGTCAGTAGGCTATTTTAGCATGGTATCCAGTAACCATCATGTGCAAGATTTAAGATGCTTTTTGTTTTAAAAAATAAAAAATTGACTTGAGGTATTAAATAGTCAGCTTTCGACAGAGTTTAGAACCAACTTAGCGCTCCAGCATTAGCATTAGCTTACTCTGGCTAGCTACAGCTGCAAAATCGGATAGCAACAAAACATTTTATCCAACAACTTGCACAAATGTTGGCTTCCTTTTACTTAAATTGAGACCCACTGTTTCCTCTAGCTAACTACAGCTGATACAGTCTTTCAAGGGGCAGTTACTGCAGCCAAATAATTCCACGGTTGTCAGCTCAAAGCTTAAGACCCATTGTTTAAAAATTAACTGTGAATTTCGAGTGGCAAATCTGCTACCAATGTCAAATCCACTGGGTTTGTCATCATTAATCTGTAAACATATTGTACTTGCAGAGAGTCCTTTACATTTAAACGTGCAAATGGAGCCCGTGACCGGGGCTCATCAACTTCAGTTCAAACGCCGTCAAAATCAGAATCAGAAAAGGGATTTTGTCGGGGGACTAATATTTTCCCAGCAGCTTTGCTCGCATGAGAAGATGTTTTGTCTTGCTGCTTTTGGTCCCAGCTATTGGATGTCAAACGCCAATTGTGCAAAAAAAAGAAATCATTCGTCCGACAGCAGCCCTGTATTATTAGGCACATGAAGAAGATACAACGTTTCCTACACGTGTACATGTAACAGGAGCCGATTGCTTTTCATATCTGCTGTGACAGGGCACTGATATTCTGCCGCTCTTCCCTCAGAGGGAGAGAGAGAGAGAGAGAGAGACGGCTGAGAGACTGCCTTTCTTCTTGAAAGGATTTAGGAAAGCTGGAACAATGACTAAATTAAAGCGATATTGTCTTTTTTCTCTCTCTCTGGCTCTTCTTCCACTCACTCCTTTCTCATCTCCTCCTCTCCCCCCATCATCTTTCAATCTCTTGTCCGTCTGTTTTTTTTCTGATTGATACACCCATTTCACGAAGATTTCACGCTCGAGGAATCCCAAATGGGTCTCCTCTCATGACAAACAGATCAATTTTTATAGACTTGAAAGTTGCTGGTCTTGAAAATTGTTTGACTATCTTCGAGACGGCGCCGAGGTTCTGTGGCACCGCTCTCTTTTCTCTCTCTTTCTCCGGGGCCTCCGTCTGAATCATGGGCCTCTTGTACTGTTGTTCTGTTGGTGTCATAAACCATTTACGAAGTTGCTAATACCCGTCGCCGCCCTGATATATTTTGTGCAGCCTCTTCACACTCAAGTGAATTTGCAATGTCGGAGGGGCCAAAGTGCTGCATTTTGAGGGAGTCTGAAACATTGTTAAATAAGCGGACAAAAAAGACCTGCATGATATGCTTTATGGTCTGACGGCTTGTAGTGTAAACAGCAGGTGGCTGAGCTCAGAGCGCCGAGGCAGCCGCTGCGATGCTTCTAAGAGATCCGTCTGCCTCTTTGTGATACCATTGGCAGCCCGGAGTCACACTTCAGCCAGCAAAGGTGTGCGCATAGACCCACACTCACGCTTACTGTACAGACACACAAAGAAAATGCCGGAGTACGCCCACAAACACATTCATAACTCTCACACAATTACAATGTAATTAAAAGAGCAGTGTCTCCACCCGCAGTGATAGTCTTCGGAGCAGATTTTCGCAGTAAGCTGAGCAGTCATGTCTCGAGAAATAAAATTTAAAAAACGCTTTGATCACAGCGGGATCCCGCGGTGTCGAGGTGAGCAGCACATTTACATCTCATTCACAGAGTACACAGCAAGGTGAGCCTGCTTGCCTCGCTGCTCCTGTGTGTGCGTGTGTGTGTGTGTGTGTGTGTGTGTGTGTGTGTGTGTGTGTGTGTGTGTGTGTGTGTGTGTGTGTGTGTGTGTGTGTGTGTGTGTGTGCTTTATTGTTAATACGCCTCCTCTCCTCTACATTTTGTGTGTCTAAAAACCCAACAGGTTTTATTTGGAGGCGTTTTTTTACACAGTGTGATTTAATTCATATATGCACAGGCAAGTAGAGGTTCCTCTCTCAGCAGACCTTGTGGGATGGGATGGGATGGTGTTAGTTTTCTCTGCCACCAACTATCTCCTCTAAGTTTTATAAACCATGTTGGTCGGTTATTTTGGCTCACATGGTGGTTTCTGTGGAGCTGGTTTTTTCTCCTGCTGCCGTTGTGCCAACATTATCTTCCACTTCAGATTGCACAATCAAAAAGTACTCAGCCTGGATTATATAGGATTGGGTGAATTTCCTGATGTAAATATTGACAGCTTAATGAATAAAATATGCACAGAGCATAATGGACATGAGCCAAGTCCAAATATAAGGTGCAATATGTAAGAATTTCTGTTAAAAATATTCAATGATGAACCAAAACTATCGATCGAATGTCAGAAAATAACAGTTTTGTCATTATCTTCGCATAGTGTTGGAGAGATACCCATTGAAATTAGCATGCTAGCCAGCTAGCCCCTTGCCAGTTTGTAACCTCATATGTAGAGTAAGCTAATAAAACCGCTCACTGCATGCTTAAGTGACCTTACGAGCTGGAAGCAGCTACAGTTAGCCGCAGTTAGCGGTTTATCTGGTGGTATGCTGCCCCTCTTTTTGGATAGAGTATGAATTTGTCGGGGGTCCGATTCTCACATTTTGCACCTTTAATGAATAACACAAGAACACGTTGTAATGGAAAACAGTTTGTTCTTAGGGGAGAGTGGGGTAAGATGAGCCACTTTTTACTTATGTTGTCCTGGAGGTAAGGAAAAATGTCACAGAAATAGAATGAAAACATATACCTTTATTTCAGGATGTCTCCTTTCAAATGAAATTAACAGAATGCATCTCTGACAAAGCTTCCCAAAATAATGACTTCTCAAAAAAAAGTGCTCCTCTGGCTCAACTTGCCCCAGGTTAGGGGTAAGTTGAACCAGGTCAGGGGGTAAGTTGAGACATCTGGGGGTAAACTGACCATCTGAATTTAAAAATGTAAACCATAGCATATTGTGCTACCAAACATTTTTAACAGTTTTGAACTTATGAGAACAAACCACCAGTTGGTTTCAAAACAAACCACCAGTTGGTTTCAAACCATTTAATCAAAACAACTATTCAATATTCCAACTGTCAAGGTTGCAGGGGAATATGAACTGTTGCTCCCTCCTTGCAGTTCCTCCAGCCTTTTGAGGTTGAGGTAGCTTCTTCAGCACATCACTCCGTGGGAAAGATGCCTCATCCTTTTCTTTGAATGCAAAGGTGGGCTTCTTACTGCCAGTGATCCCTCGGATTCTTCTGAGAAATCTGGCACTCACTTCGTTGCCCGTAAGGCTGTCAACCAAGCCAATGTAATGGTGGCTCCTGCATTTGGATGCAATTTTACGATGACAAAGTCACCAACTACCAGATCTGAGACATCTGGTTCACTTCTTTCATCGCTGGAGCTCTCATGCTCAGAAGTGTCATCAAATGGGATGGCAACATCACTCTCCTCAGAGCTGCTTTCCATTGCAATTTTTGTCTGAGTTTGTGTCCTCTTCAGCCTTCTTTCAGTTTTGCCTTTCTGTTTATTTTTCCTCTCTTCATGGGCACGTTCGATTGCCAGCTTTTCAGGTGTATCAGTCAGGATTCTTGTCTTCACACGCTTTCGGTTTGTTTGTTTCCTGGGCTGCTGACTTTTGGGTAAGGGTACAATCTCAGTAGGAGACACATGGTTGCGGTGTAAATCTGTGTCACTTGGTGAAGCGCATGCATGTGCAGGGCCTGGTGAAGGTAGCTCAGAAGAAAGGGAGGTTGAAACCATGGGTGCATCACCTGCAGCTGCAGGCTGCTGCTCCAGGTTGGGCCTGTCTGACACCATGGATGGCTCAAACTCTGCATCAGAGAAGACATCTCTGTTGTAAGGGAAAATCCCAGTGGATCTGAATCCAGAGGAGATATTTCGTGGTGTCATTGCTGACATGAAAGCATCATTCACACAGCCAGGGATTTGGTATATGTTGGCTGTTTTTCCTGGGTTGGATCTCATCCAACCATCAAGAGCTCTGTTGTAATAGGTCTTAAATGGATCATACACACTCTTATCCAGAGGCTGCAAGCGATGGGATGTGTGGGGTGGAATTGTGAGCAAAACAATACCATTTGTTTTTGCTATGTCCAAAGCCTTCAGTGAAATGTGGGCTTCGTGGTTATCCAAGATTAGCAGCAGTGGCAGGTCAGGGGAGCACTTGGTCTGCTGAACCAGATGTTCAAGGAACACAACGAAGGTGTCTTCATTGATCCAGCCTGATCTGGTGGAGGTACCAATTGATCCTGGAGGTGCTCCTGTAATGAAGTGGTCTTTGTATCTAACCCCTTGGGAAGATAAACATGGGAGGGACTGCATTACCAGTCGCATTGACTGCACAGACCACAGTCACAAGTTCGCCTCTTTCAGCAGATGTGATGGCGCCCACTTGCTTCTTTCCTTTTTCTGCCACTACCTGCTTTGGTGTCTGTACTGTAGTTACACCTGTTTCATCAACATTATAAATCATGTTTGGAGGGAATTTATGCCTGTAAAACAAAGAAAAGAGCAATGATGATAATCAGAATAGTTAAACCTTAAGTAATGCAGAAAATATTAGCAAGTACACATTCCTTGATATACCATGGTAATTATAACTGGTAAGTAAACATGTGTCAGTTTGTTGTTTATTTACTTAACTGTTGTATGTAGTTGTCATAAATAGTTATTAATGTTTTCAAATATATGAATTCTGTTACCTGTCCATCACGTTAGCCAGATTGTCAAAGAACTCCCCAACCGTAGTTTTATTGAAGGCTGTAGCCCTTCCCAAAGATGTAGCTTCAGGCAAACGGCAGGAGAGATGGTGGCGTGCCATAAAATTCTTGAGCCACTCTTTACCTTAAAAAAAGTAATGGTACTGTATTGAACTACACAAAATACATGAGTCTATGCCAACCTACTGAGTAATGTTATTTCTTGCACATCCTACCGGCTAAACCTTTCTCTCGCCAGTTGCTGGGGGTAGGAATATCATTTCTTTCTGCCAATTCCAATGCCAGTTCACGGCATTTCTTTGGAGTTAGGCCATGGAACTGCTCCGCAAGCTTTTTGATATGGTCTGCTAGCTCCTTCTCCACCTCCTCTGAGAAGACTCTCTTTGCTTCTGCTGTTCCACCGTACCCTACTGTTTTTACTTCCTTTGCCTCCCTCTTTTTCATGTACCTCCTCAATGTTGACCTGTCAATATTTCTCTCTTTTGCCACCGATCTGATGGACTTTCCACCCTTGACATCATTGGCTGCCTTCTCCATCTCTTCAATGGGTGTTGAACCCCAACTTGTTTTCCTCTTGTAGGTTCTAGGCATGATGCCTTTTCTACAATGGTTAACATATGACAAACACACAAAACCAGTTGAGTATACTCAACTGAAATACCATTTCATACGTCAGAGACTTAACTGAATTTCAGTGCCTTATGGTGGGGTAAGTTGAACCTTTGGCTCAATTTACCCCATAGCCTTTGGCTCAATTTACCCCATAGCCACCATTTTGGAAAAAACGGGCTAGCTTAGAAATTCAGGCTAATCTTTAGTGAAGTGATTCACATGATTTTATATGTTAGCAAATCACCAACATCTATAATATATCATTTTAGACCTGGATGATTTTGCTTTGACATAACAGTCATTATACCTCATATGCAAAAAATTTACTTTGACAAGCAAAAAACAGTTTTTTGTGTAGAAAAAATACTTAACACTTCTCCCATGTGCTTCTCTGCATCACAGCAAGATGGAAATGATGGGTGCCTCCTGAATTTATGGTCACATGACAAAACATGTGCACGATTACCTAGATACAAGGGGTGGGTCAACTTACCCACTGGCTCATCTTACCTCACTCTCCCCTACTATTGAAGATGCAATTTGTAATCTTTTGAGTTAAATCATTCAGAAATTTACTATAATTATCAACAGAACGTACAGAAAAAATTGTTTTGATGTTATGTGGATGTCTTTGTATTGTGTTGGAGAGATATGTATTGAAATTAGCATGCTAACCAGCTAGCCCCTTGCCAGTCTGTACCTCAAGAGGTAAATGTCCGATAGCAAACAGCATCAACACTCAGAGTCAGCTAATACTACCGCTGGCTGCATGGTTGAGTGAGGCTACCAGCTGATAGCAGCTACAGTTAGCAGCAGTTAGCGGTTTTTCTGGTGATATGCTGCCTTTCATTTGTTTGGGGAATTTGACAGGTGTCCAGTTCTTACGTATTGCACCTTTAACGTGGAATTTTTTACAGTATCTCTTTTAAAGGTCTTTCGTGCCATTGTAATTGCTAACTCTGCGCTGGACTCCAAGCATCTGACAGAGAAACATCTTAATCTGACCCCAGCTCCGCCTCCCGGCGCCAAAGTGTGTTATCGTGTGAGTGACCGTTGATGTAGGCGAACCACAATTTCCAGGGCTGTAATTCTCAGTCTGTCCGACCAACAGGAATTCTCGACATGAGGAAACGACAGCGGCCTTGAGTCCGCATGTGTGTGTACTGTGGATGACATCATTTACAAGTCTACTAAATCCTGAGCGGGCAGCTACATAAGCAGCGAGAATGCTGGATTGTGCTCCGGAGAGCAATGACTCGTAACAGTGATGGCGGGGGGGACAGTAGGTGGAAGGACAAGTTGAGCTTGATTTACCTCCGCCGACAGTGGAGCCGCTCTGCCTGCCGTGATGTTAACAGTTGTCAATTCAGGCTCTTGGCTTGTTTGCTGACAAACATTCATTATTTTTTCTCAGGAAAACGCAGAGCGCACGGAGATTGAAAGATTGAAAGAGGGAGCAAAAGAGGGAACAATGCACAAACTAATCAGCTAACTAGCTAAGACATGGAGTGACAGGAAGTTATGATGCAGTTGTACCTGACAGAAGAAGCAGGTGCAGGGCCCCGTGGTGGCCGCCTGCAGCCATCCAGCTCTAATCAGACCAGGTAATGACGCGCTGCTGTTTGTCCAGTCCCAGACGGCGCTGAAAACAGGTGAGTCTGATTAATCAGGAAGCAGCTACACAGCTCTAGTAAACACCAAGCAGACACTATTCATATATCACTGCGTGATTGTTCTCAGCTGGACAGGATGGAGCTTATTCACCCTCAATCACTTCTGAACTACGTCCCTGTTAGCATGCAGAGATGAAAGTGTCCTCTCCAAGTCTTGTGGCTGTGGAGGGAGGGAGTGAGTTTGTGTTTTTGTTCAAAGCATTGCTTTTAAAGTTCAGTCACTTTGGAAACATTTGAGATAATATTACCCCATCATGCGAGTTGATTCCAACAAAAATCTCATCAACTGCTTCACCGACAACCAATACTGTCCTTCAAGGCCACTGGCCCCGAAAGTGTGAGGCAAATCTTATCTTTTCAGCACATTTCTTCTCCATATTGAGATGAGGCACGCGCAGAATCAAGCTGGGGTTATTTTTATGTCAAGCGCGTCTCCGAGGACAACAGCCCACACCGCGTATCGACAGCATTTCATTTTAAAAATATTTTCGTAAGCTGACAAGAGCCGAGGCAGCGGTCAATGGTCGAGAGGCGTATCTCGTTACAGAGCTAACATCAGTATGTTAAGGAGTCTTTCTGATTTTGTACTGTATTGGAAAGATATGCACACAGGCACGCCAGGCTATAGTCAGGACAATGACAATGTTTTGGTCAGAATCGATTGGTGTGATGGAGGAAGGTGGAAAAATAGGGAACAGGTAAGAGGCGGCAGATTTTTATTTTCTTTTGAACGGGCACAGGAGTCAGTCAAACGCTTAGTTGTTTACGCATTTCGGCCAGCTCAGTGTCACCCCAAATTACATAGAGACGCAAACCAAAAATAAAGATAGCGGAAGATTAGACACAGGAAATTAAGCAACCTGTCACACACGCCTCATTCCTAGTGATGTGGTGTGTGTTTGTTCATCCGGAAAAAGACTGATTAATGCGCATAATCTTCTTTTCAGGTAAAAACGTGAGGACACATGTCAACAACAACAACAACAACAACAAACGAGAAAGTGCGTGCCTCTAGAAATATTGTGTTTTCCGATTGGATGACATTCACAACAGGAATACCACACATACCCATTACCATTGAACCCATTACCTCTCCTTGGATGGAAAAAAATTTAACCTTGTTACAAAAGTATCTTTGTAAGGTTTTAAACAAAAGGACCCAAGTGCAAAACCCCAAGGCAGATGGGTAGAAAAACAAAAAGCGAGCTTTAATAATCAAGTGCTGTAGTCCGCATCTGTGATTACAAAATGCATGCAACAAAACTCTGGCAAAAAGGCTGGCAACTAGTATCCCCAGTGCGAAAAGCTAGAATAGGTAGAAACCAGGATAACAGAAGGACACAGGCAGCAACTCTTATAAGAAACAAAAGAACACCAGGACAGACGAAAGGACAAAAACAGACGCACCAAGGAAGGGTAAAGGAAAAATGCTGGCTTGAATACACAGGGGCTGATAACCAATGGAACATAAGGGGAGCTGGAAAAAGTGTGTGGTAACTGGACAAATACAGGAACATGAGGACATAATCTTCAAAATAAAACAGGAAATGACTAAACCAAAAACCCAAACCATGACATACATGAAGAATATAAGTTGTGCTGTGTGAGATTTTAGTTTTAGATTTGTTCAGTGTTTGCAACCATTTCTTAAAAATAAAAAAAAAACTGCAGTGGCAGTGAAATCTCTATGTGACGGTATACTATATATAGATCACTGTGTGAGCTCTGATAAAATGTACCAAATGCACTGGCTTTAGTGGAAAATTTCAAATGGCATGTTACCATCAAGACAACTTAGGTCACATGAAAGTAAAGTGAAGTCAAAATCACATGACAGTAAGATTTCAACATCAATATAGTACATACTGTATATGTTAAGTACGCCACATATGCTCACAATGAGTCTTTCCCTGCATTGTCCGTACGTAGATATCATCATTGTGCAGATATGACCGCTCTCCATTTACAAATGATTTTCTGTCCCAAGCTGGCACATAACACGCCTTCCATTATCTCCTGAAACTCAAGAGCTCGACTGTTAACGACAATTTTCACCAATCAATACGGTAATTTCATACAGGAATACACAAGGAGTTACAAATGGGGTTATGGTTGGGGGGTGGTGCGGGGAGATATGTCACATTTTATCCCCAAGACACAGGGGATAAAAGCAGACATCAGTGGATCTGTCTGGCGGCGGCGGTGAGTATCAGCAGGAGCAAATGGACAACTGGACACTTTTATCTGCTCGCTTTGAAGCCGGCGAGGAGGGCTGACGGAGGGTTCAAGGACGACTGCAGCAGGGGTGCGGCAGCTGAATGGAAACGTGCACGTATGCAAGAGAGAGAGAGGGAAAAAAAGAAAAAAAGCAAGGACGGGATGAGATAAAAGAGAAACACGACAGCACGAGTGAGAAGGGAAGAGACAGGTGCCTCCGCAGCGGCCGGTCTTTAAACATTTACCTGTGCCTGCCCACGCTGAGGGGAGAAATGGCTGTTTGATTCCATTACACTTCTATTACAGCTGTAGTTAATGGCTGTGTCACAGTCTATTAACTGCATTCATCTTTGCTTCTGATATATAACAGGACATCAGTGTGGAACAAAGACAGATGACTGTGGCTCCCTGCTTTCGCCTCCACAACTCACAGTCGCACCTTTATTTCCATGCACGGGACGAGGCAGAGGACCCACGCACACACAGACACACACACACACGCTGAAAACACATATAGCTTTCAATCTAATATATTATAGCGTATAAAAATAACCTAGTATCAGAGATTCATCTTTCTGTCCTCTCCGGTGTGACGGAGGCTGTGTAGAGAGGTGGTTTTAATCTCAAATGCGTCAGTGCATGTGGTATCAGAACACATGGCTGTAAGCATACATCCAGCTCTGACAGAGACCAGATAAGCAGCAGACGTGATATACAGTAGCGCGTACACATGACTGATTGTGTGTGTTAGCATACATATATATTTCTGCCGCTTCACTCACAGCTCAATTGCAGACCGCTGCTCGTGTCTGACAGTTTTTGAATGACTGGATTTTTCTATTCCGGGATGTGATCTACTTAATGATATGTTGAAATGATGTTTAAAATGACGTATTCAGTGGATTGGCACTGAAGGTTTTTCTTCTAAACAAAGAAATACAGGAATATAATGTTCAATTGATGAACTTGGTTGTCTTTGCTGCAAAAGAGAAATACGCTGGGAATATAGGACCATGACAAAATAGGTCCCTGGGAACATAGGACCATAGCACCCTAAGAGCACAGGATCCTGAGAGTCTGAGAACACAGGAGAGTGGAACATAGGACCCTGAGAGTGTAGGCCCCTAAAACCATAGCACCCTTGGCACACAGGACCCTGAGAACATCGGGTGTTGAGAATAGAGCAATGCCTCTGTAGTATTATTCCTGGAATGAGGCAGTCCGCGATGACACTGCTTCACCAAATTTTTTACATCAAACTGCCCCTTGTAGCTTCAGCAGAGTAAGTCTGCAAAAGTGGTTAACATGAATTTACCAAGAGGAGGACAGATGGACCCGGAGCAGATTTTGGCAGGAAAAAAAAACCCAAATATAATTTCAAAGTTTACACTCTAAGCAGCAAAAAAAAACGTGGTTTTAGATTGTTGCTATGGCAACACTGCTGAATCTCAGTTTGAGTAATGAAAAAAAAGACACACGCTCAACACGAGAGTGCGAAAAAACAGTACATACTTACTATACAGTGTACTTTATTTACTAGCATTTTAGTTCCCCTTAAAAAAAAAAAAGGAAATCCTAGAATGGAACAAAAAAGATGCAGTGTGTCACATCTGACAGACGACATAAAATGACCACAATCTAGAGTAAACAATGGAGCGCCTTATTGGGAATAGTTAATAAATGAACAATCAGTGGATTTAGGACATTTATTTGTTCAAACATGGAATTGAAAAAAAAAACGACATCTTTTCACACTGACCATAAGCCGTCCGATCTGCGGTAAATTTGAGGGAAAAACTTCCGGCTGCCGCGCTCGCACGTCTGTATTTGTATGAGACAAAAGCTGGCACGGATAAAGAGCTCCCCGCACGTTTAGTTAATTTCATAAGGGGATTATGCACGGCCTCAGCAGTGCCTTCAAATGAGCCGCTCCAAGATGAGTTGCTGCTCCGCTCCCCGCTGGCTCTCGCTGCCCAGCATTAACCTATTTAGGGCAGCTTTTAGGCCTCTCCGTCGGCCCTATACTCTTTCACAATTTATGAAGCCTGATCAATACCGAGTGGAGCACCTACATGAGAAATGGTCGAGGGGAGAAACCGCAGAGGAGCACATCAAAGGGAGGCCCTCCCTTTCTAGGCAAGAGATACCACTCTGCAAATTAATATAACCTAATACACAACGTGAAGAGCCCAGACCCCCCAGAGGCTAATACCCTGTTAGAGAAGTTTTATTTTACCCTTCCTCTTTCCTGCCTCCGTCTACTCCCCCTCATAAAGCTTTATCAAAAGCTAATTATGCTCAAAAACAATGAAATAATTCAGACGACTGCAGCCTGTACAGAATTTATTGTATGAGCCTCTTGGCAAGAGTGCCCTACAAAAATTATATTGTCACTTACCTATTAATGAAGACAAGTTTGCAGGCACTCTTTGGTCCATTTTAATTTATATTAATTCTCTGTCAGCCCTCGTTATGGGCATTATTAAACCGCATCCGGAAGCAAAACAAGGCTTTTGACCTGAGCTGGGGTTGGAATTAATCTCTCTCTATCATTAAGCGGCCGTGAGCAGGCAAAATACCTTAACAAACAACCTGGCAGATGGAGGAGTGTGAGGAGAATTTAGAGGAGCTGACGACAGTTTGCAGAGTTTTGTTATGTATTTTTGTCTCTGTGCTAACTGTGCAGTTTTACGGAACAGGTCCTAAGAACCGAATCAAGTAAAACAGGCAAGTCATAGTACCAATGTTATGTGATTATGTGAATATTATGTGAATATAAATGGATTGGCCTAGGATCCTAGGATATTGTGCGTTATTACCGATCTGTGCTCGTCCTACTAGGACAGGTCCAGCTGTCTGCTGTGAAGTAGGCCAATCAAACTGATCTGCCATTGTGTTCTGACTGAACAAATTTGTTCAGGTGACAGCGGCTAAATGCAAGTCCATGAAGTTGTGCCTAAAGCAGGGGCTTTATGTCAGCACCAGCCAAATGCTGGTAAAATATGAAAGAGGCTACGACTATTTAGTGGCTAGTGAATTTGAAAACGTTAATTTCCCAACCTGGTGGAAAGCCCTTGCTAATTAGAGTATGTACTCTAACTAGTACTTGGCTAACTTGTAATCTTTAAGCTAGCGTAAAGCATTGATGAAAAATAGGCACACTGTAATATAACTGCTGAAAATAACAGAATATCAAGGGATGAAAAATATAAGAACTTGTCCTAATCAGTCCTTTGTGTAGCTATGATATATTTTCATATGTACATGAGGAAATACTGTATGTGTTCCAGAGAAAGTGGTACTCATGACGAGTCTTGCTAACGAAAACAACGCTAGACGTAGTGATTCGCAGTAAGGGCTGTGAAATGTGATACAAACTCTTCTCAGTTTCAATCATTATTCAGCAGCATTATGGTCCTAATAATAACAAAAATAAGAATAATACCTATTTGTTTTTCAGTCTAAATGGGACATATTAATAACCTCACATTGGTTTCGTTAGCTTATTCAGTTAGCTGCTCGCCCGTTAAGCCTCCACCTGGCAGTTACTGGTGCAAATACTTACCAACTTTATCTACATGATAACCAGATTGTTTGGGGCAACCTGTTTGAATTTTGGGATTCAACTTTTTAAACATTTACGTCATATCTAGTAGAATGACAGTTTTTTGGGGAACATAGCAAACACTCTAAAGGGGTTTTGACATATGAATACAATGCAGTCCATTTGACATATACAGTATGTGTATCAGTACAAATTTCTGCTTTCTAAATGTTAAGAGAGACGTTAGTCAATCAGAATACAATATATGATTTTAGTAGAACAACCTGCGATTATTCTCTTACTATGCTGTCACTATTTTCGTTTTACGTCAACAGCACTAAGAACAAAGGTGATCTATTATAAGACTGCAGGACCGCCGGCGTTGCTGAGGAGAAGGTCATGGTAAATGTTGACACCAGAAAATGCATCACAGCACCGATTCTAATAGAATTAATGGGCAGCGATTGGCTAATGAGGCTGAAACTGCACCTTTCCAGTCAATTTAACCAAACACTCGGCCCTCAGTTTGCATTGCGATCACGTGAAGTACTATATATACTATATATCACACCTCTCCATGACCATCCCCGAAACCCAAGGTTCTGACGCTGTAGAGTTTACTCTACACTAACTGTAACTCCATCAGTAGTGTCCAGGCCTGCGTCTCAAACCTTTCTATGCTCAATCCTCGAGTGTTCACTGTTGTCTTTCTGGCAGCCATATTGGTCATTTTGTCCCCTCCACTCCCCACAACCATCCGCCCATTTCAGGAAGAGGGAGCTATTGTTTAATGATCCATTCATTCTCTGTTGCTCCGCTGGCTCGTCCAGAGCTTCTAGTCAGTGGAGAGTGCCTAATCTGCCATGCTGTCTGTGTTTGTAGGGCTGTAACGGCACTGACTGAATGTTATTTGTATTCCCTACGCAGCAGCCTACCTGCTGGTCTAACTGCCCGTCTCTCCGGCTGGCATGAATATCTGCACTGTCTGCCGAACTGACTGACCACCTGTCTGAACACCTGATTGCGTCTAACTGCCTGTCTGGCTGCATTAACATTGAATTTTCTGTGGGAAAAAAAGCCCGCCTTTATATCTGAAACCTGACCATGGCTGGACCGCGCGGCTACCTGTCTGTCTGACAGCTTGTCTGCCCGACTCCTGATTATTTGACTTCTTGGCCGCGCACGCCCGTCTCTCTTCTCGCCCACTCGCGGCGAAGCACGGAAAACTTTCCATCCTTTAAACTGAAGTCATTAACCGCTTCGACTCTGCTGCACCGGCTGGACATTGAAGGTGAAAAGCTCAGCGCCGCTGTGATAATCAGAGCGAGGGGGAAACCGGCCACAGCTAGTGCCGAAATGGATCTCTCGCCAGGGAAAAAAAAAAAAAATGCATGTGGTGCATTAATGTAATTTTTTTTTTTTTTATTAGGTCAAAAAATGCTTTGTAAAGCATTTACTGCTGTGAGAGGGAGCAGCAGATGAATTTCTCACTGGGATAATGTGCAGCAGAGCTTCTTCCTCTGCATGTTGTCTCTATAAATATTTAGAGCCACAGTCCAGGGGTCGTGTTGGGCGGACGGAAAGCAACGGTTATTCAAACAGGGTTTCGCTGGCTTGTTGCAAAAGGTTTATATAGGTCATGTTGATTGAATGACCCCACAGCCCGCCTCAGTTCTTCTATACATAATATTCAAAAGCACCCTCTGTGTCATTGTTTACCTCCCCTGTCTCGTCTAAACCTTCCATCCCTGTACCTAATCTCATCTTGATGGCTACCTCTCTCAACCTTTACTTTCTCATTGTGTTCTCTGTTTACCCACATTTGTCCCTTTCTGCTCGTCGTCCTTCCTTACCTCTATCTGTTCTTCCCCTCTGACTCATCCTCAGTCTCAGCTTTTGTATTCCCTTTCTTGTACCTATTCATCTCCCTCAGAAAGAGAATTCTCAGACAAACCAGAGCCACATCACATGACTGTAACAGAGCCCCCATAACACCACATATCATTTCTACTCATCTAGTCCCTGTTGTGAAGGAAAAATGTGTTAATTGGTGACTTAATTGGTGGTAATAACTTCAGAGCATTTTGTTACCTTTGGACAGAGACAGACTGTTTCCCCTTGTTTCTTCCCTTTCTCAGTCTTCATGCTAAGCTAAATGGCGTTAGTTTCATATTTTAGCTGTAATTTCTCTTTTATCACTCAAAGTAACAACTATATATTGTCTGATATGTAGCCACTAGTGACCAGACAAGAAACAGCTAATCTTTCTTGAAATATCCTAAAAAATATCCCCAAATTTGGTAATAGCCCATCATTGCACAGTTGAACTATGTGCATACACACCTAGTGATAATTTGATTTCTACATAAGTTTAGCTGAAATATTTGCGGAAGGTTATTGATTAATAGTTGCGAGTAGAGTGTAGCCATTTTGGGAATTCACTTGCTTGCCAAGAGCGACATGAGACAGTAGGTGCCACTCTCACATAGTTTGCATTGAGTGTAAAAGCAGCTGGACACAGATAGCTTATCTCTACTCAAAGCTAAATTCTTCTACCAGCGCCTTTAAAGGTGTAATATTTTGAATATGGCCAGAATTTAAAGGTAGCTCCAAAAGTGTAGGGGGCAGCATATCAACAGTGTAAATCACATCTGCTGCTCTCTGCTAGCTACCCTTGGCTGTCGCTAGTTACCGTTAGCTGATTAACCCATGCCTCAGTTAGCGTGGCATCTTTGGCCTTAGCATTTGTCTGGACCAAAACTGGGCGAATTGAGGATTTATATAGACCAAACCAGAGGTGACTGTGGAAAGATGAACCAATACTCTGTTGGTGAGTTTTTAGATTATGTCAAGTTTGAATAAAGTGTGTTTTAAGATGTGTTAACAAGGCAATTTAGCTTGTTTTAGTCCAGTAAAGAGAGAGAATTCTGAATTCAGAAGGTGTACAGTCTATTTTTTCTGTTTTATGGCTACATTTTACAAATTGCTCAATCAAGGCTCTTAAGGAGGTCAGTTCACACCAGGTAAGAAATTCTTGTTACACTAGCTGTTTCCCCTGTTTCAAATCTTTGGGTAAAGCTTAGCTAACGGTTACCCGGCAGTAGCTTCAGAAGATATGAAAGTGCTATTGAGCTTCACATGAAGCACTCGGCAAAAATGCAAATACAAATATTTCCTGAAAATGTCAAACTATTCCCTGACATCCATCCATGTTCTCAAATCTCAACCTAAGTACTTAACTTTGTAACTGAACTACAAAAAAACGTACAGGCAACACAGTGGTCATTATAAAAAATATTTTAAAAATCACGTAACCGTGCACGACAGATAAAAAGAACAAATATAAGGGTGTGAAAGTAAAATTACTTGAATTAGTCTTAAAGTCATAGCTCGCAATGAAATAGGTTAAACAAAATACCCGCCAGATGTACAAAACAATGATCAAATGTCAACATCTGGCATTTGCATAGTAACCTGTGCCTCTGGGTGTTTGGTCGTCAGGTACTGAGACGCATATGCCGCACAGAAACCAAGAGACGCCTGTGTGATTTGTATCACTATGAAATCAGGAGATTGCCAGGAGAAATTGCCATCCAGGAGCACAGCGGGAGAAAGAGTTAAAAATAGGGAGACTCCAGCGAATATCGCTGAACAAGTGTTGGCACCTATGTAATCGTAAGGCATATGTAGAAATGAGTTGGTCACATGGCTCAGAGAGGTTTGTCTGCACACTCTTTACCTTTTCCAGCCTTTTCTGTTTTCTCTTCCCCTCATTTTCTACCCACACATCTGTCTGCCATCCCTTCCTCCCAGCGAGTGTTTCACAGACAGCAATGTAATGCGATGCAAAAAAAAATCAGGTTTCGGATAATTCAAAAACAAGTGTGACATTTACATAGTCTGATAAACTGATATAAAGCATTCAGTTTGGTGCCACATAGTTTGTCAGATCCGCCGCTGACCTTATATCCCTCACCTCCATCCTTTGTCCCTCCCTTCACTCGGCTTTTTCATCTCCTCCATCTCCCTCCTGAAAGCCCCAGCCCGTTCAATTAGCCATCTGCTAGCCCGGCCGGCGGCGAGACCGGCCCGTTTGATGGCGCAACCCTGGGGATCAGGACAGGTGAGCGCGCTGCAAACAGCCACTTAGATTACTCCCTTAACCACAGCAAAAGCAACCAATTTACCACAGGGTTACCACTGAACCTATTAACCTGTTAGCCCGCACAGCCACTGTGAGGAAATTGGATGCTGGAGGTAGGATGTAATGTGGTGTTTTCCTAATGGAAATCATGTAACATGTGGCCTTCAGGTGCAGCAAATAAGATCGAGAGGTGGTGCCGGGGCTCCAGGATGCTTGTGCTGCAGTCGTCAAACGTATAATCAGGAACAAAATCAGAGAGATCACTGTAATTATTTGAAATTGTCTCTCGCTCTCAGGTCCCCATGTTTCGTTTTCTGTCCAGGGGTCTGGCTTTTAATGATAGAGCTGTTTTTTCTGCCATCCAAACTCATTTGATCACGGCCCGTTCTCACTGCGACATGATGGGAAGCACATTTAGCTGCATGGAAATATCTCCAACATGCATCAGTGTAGCATCCAAGAGTTTTACCTCCATGTGCGTGATAAAGAGGTCAGTAAGAAGAGGCTGCAATTGGATGGGCTGGTCAGCCCCACAGATAATGCTCGTAATAGTTTTTGCTCTTTCCCTAAACATGTTTTTTTCACCATTTGGGGGATTATTTGAATGTTAGCTAATTATAATATTACAGATAAGACCAACATCCCCCCTAATGGCTTTACAATGATAACGTAGTTATTATTACTGCCATGAAAGCCGAACAAGGGGACTCACGTTATCTTAAAGGACAGAAGGCTGAAGCTTACATGGTAATGAGGTGAAATGTTACAGCAACCGTATATAAAATATTCTTCAAGGATCGCACAGAGCCAGAAAAGAGCTCACACCAGGGAGTCGAACATACTGTAATGAAAATGTGCGCAGTGGTTCAAAGAGTGGGGGAAAAACACAAAAAGACTGCCAGTTTCTCGCTATAATACTGGAAACTGTGGCGCCACTGTGAACAATCTCAGCTCTACTTAGACTCAGAGTCAATTACAGCACGCTACACTCAAATGGGATAAATGAGCCCACAGAAGAAAAAGGGTGTCGGTGGGGGGAGGGATGAAAGACCAGGACGAATCTGTTGGTTTGTAGCAAAACACAGACCATCCTCAGATCACCGCTGTGTGAGATTTTTGCTGAATACCAGATTAGCCTTCGATGTCGGCGTCCTGGAAAAGAAAAATTCCCGCTGTTATACACCGTTTTTAACAAGGTGCCGGAGTGATGCGAAAATTTGCGGCCGCCGCAGGAGCTTTAACATCATGACACATATGAAAGTTTTCAAAGCGGCGGAGGTGGTTGGTTTGGAGTGATTTTTAAAGAGCTGGGAAGTTTAAATGAAGAGTGTTAATCAGCGTGGCTGAAAAGACAATGATAACAGCACCACCGTCAGAAACTCTGACTCCAAGTCAAGTTGCCATTTTATATTGATCTCTACTACTTCACCGACGCTACACTCTCAGCATACATATCAATATCTCTGCCACAGTGAACAATACAGTGTACTGATGGAAGTCTGTTCTCTGTCCCAACTTGTAAAATACAGCGGCCTAGTCAGTGGCCCTACGTGTGTGTGACACTGTGATTGCCCCTAGTGTCACTTCCTGTAGTGCAGCAGCAGAGACATCCAGGAGGAGTTAAGATGCATCAATGTTTTCTTTTAAGTTATGTGACGCACACTTAGTAATTTAACCCAAAGTATGATCCTTTCCTGAACCGACTCATGTAGATTTGGTGTCAAAACCCAATTAAATAGCTTTAATAGTTTTTGGGTCTAAACCAAACCAAGTAGTTTCTTGCTGCCTAAAACTGTCCAAACCATGACTATTTCACAACATTAATTATAGTTCAAGAGTCCCAGTATGTCATAATATGATAACTGTTGGCTTTATTTTGAAAAGTCTAGCCAGACCTTATGTATTACTGATAACTTGCCGTCGGAGCCATTACCATGCAAAACTGACGCTAGAGGGGAAACAATAATACAACGCAATTATATAAAATGTTGCTGTGAAGCTGATCAATTAACAACACCCTGTAAGGTCTTACTTACTAGAGTTTTATTGACGCATTCAAGGATTCTCCTTTAGAAACAAGACCTGTTTGCATTTGATAAAAAAGAACCTTGCATATGTGTTGCAGACAAAAAAATTACTTGTACCCAGCTTAAATGCATATGAAATTCAGACTTCACCAAGTAAAGAAAACTAATGAATTACATGTGTTACAGCTGATCCACATGCACTTGTCCACAAAGAGATGTTGAGCTACACAAAATGACACCAATGCAACCAGTTTGCTCATCATAAGGTGTTGGCAACGATGCCTTAGTACTACTAGTCATACTAATGGCTTTCTAAACTAAAGGAAACCGATCCTGATGATGTCATTGGTGTTAAATGACTTCACATTTTTAACTGAAAAGCTTTTTACTTTAATGTATATGACCATTCATCAGGCAGAATTGGTCTAATGAAAGTGCTGTCACATTGCATTGTGGGAATTGTAGGATTTAAGGGTTTTTTTTCAGATGTGGATTAAAATATGAACCAAAAGTCTGACATTTGGGGATTATTGGGTTATTTCTGCTTGGGTTCCAAGAGTTGGATGAGAAAATTGATACTGATCTCATGTCTGTAGTGTAAATATGAAGCTAGCTTAGCTTAGTTTTGCTCAGGTGAGACAGTTGCCAAGCAAGACAGCAGAGCTCAGAGTTGGGACATTTTCCAGCCATCTTTGTGGCTACAAAACCAGGTATTTTTGCGAGATGTAGGGACATTTTTTCAGCTGTGTTCATGGTTTATAAGCCAAAGCATGATCTTTTCCTAACTCTGAGCAAGCATATTTATAACTAAACCTAACCGGGCCATAAGTTTTGTCTCAAGATAAAAATGTAAAATTGAAATGTAAATTTATTCTTAAGATTGGGTTAGGGAAACTGCTTGCCTGGCTCAGTCTGGAGGAAACAAAATTCGCATACCAGCACTTCTACACCTCATTAATTAACATGTTTTATCTCATTTGCACAATCCACCCAAAAAACTTACCATTAAAAAAAAAAAAAGTGGAGTAGTAGAAGTTACTTAGTGAGCCTCAGAGCACTTTGTCACTTTAGTCAGATCAGGATACTCTTATCATAGCTTCTATCCCCTGTTTTCTGTCTTTTTGGCAAACTAAGCCAAGCAGCTGCCGATGGTACTTCATAGTTTTAGACATGAGTTGCATTAATCTTTTCATCTAGCCCTCTGTAATTAAAAGGATTTAAGTGTATTTCCCAGAATGTGGAACTGTTCTTTCAAAGAAAAATCTTTTCCCTCGAAAGAACCCTCAACTTTTTTGGGAGAGCAGTGCTTAATGAAGGAGCGTCTCTTTAAGCTCTAAGGTCACACGCAGGGAAACTTCAACGCCTCTTGAAAGAAACTCAAGAGTCCTGATTATAACTCTGTATCTCTAACCTCCAACCCTCCATATACAGCACAGATATAGATCGAGCCCAGTCATTCGGCTTACTTTTATATACTCTCATGCATATGCTATCTGGGGAAAGTCTCGCTTATTAACTCTGAGCGTCCTGGTTTATATATTGGCATATAATCCAGAGCGACTGTGTGCATGTCATGAATCCATAAGTGTCTCTAATTTTGGATGGGGAGTATGGAGAGCTGGGGCAAGGTGACCCCGGCTGTGTTCTTAATCATCAGCTGGTCCGGACGAGGTTAAGAATGGAAATTGGTTTGGCCCTGTCGTGAATCTATTATCATATCTCCTCAGCCCTCCGCCCCTCCTTCTTTGTTTCTCATCTCTGTCAGACACCATTTTACATCTTGCTCACTCCCCTCATCCATCCGTCTCCCCTTTGTCATTCACTCTTTTTTCCCAGCACGCACACTTTTTGTTCTCTTGCGTCTTTTTTCCTCTGATGTAAAAACTGCCTCAGCATATAGATAATGGGATTTATTTAAATAGCCCTCCTTAAAGCGAAGGACATTCCCTATGACATCTGCAGTTGTTATATCGAATCGTGTGGGTGTCTGCATTATTCCTCTCCTCCCACTGGTCTGTATAATCCTAAAGACACTTGCTGACCAAGAATCCGGTGTATTTTTATCAGCGCTGTCTTCGCCGATTATCGATCCGCTTTTGGCACGGGAAGGGAAAAAAAGAAAATCCACTCAAGGCAAAAAGACTCTCCTTCCCCATCTATTCACACGACCGGGAGAGGATTCTCACACAGTATGAGGTTTCCTTTCACTGCAAACACTTGTTGGTTCATTAGGAGCCTGTCGGAGTGACTGACTGACTGTGCCTTGTTAGGCTGATTAAACCATCGCGTCTAATTAGGGGCTGTATCACGGCTCAGTTCACAGCTGCTGTAGCATCAGAAAGATAGAGGATACACTAGAAGCATTAAAATTCCAGCTCACCACCTGAGTACAGAGCCTGTTAGTGGCCATCACCAAGAAAGTGAGAGCACTTAAACTAAATTGTGCACACATTAACGGAAACCTTTTATGCTTTTTTTGTTTTGTTTTTTCTTCCCATCAGTATTTTTTTTTTTTTTTTTAAAGTTGGGCATTTAAAATATCTTGAAAGTTAAAATTGTCCAATTCTACCCAGACAAAGGCTTGTCTCTCCCACAGAAAACACTGCTCCTCAAATGCCTCATCAGTAGTCCCTCCTTTAATTCCGTGACTCTGTGACATCACACTACGTCACCATGTCACATATTCGCATAATTTATGCCAGCAACTAGTTGGGCACGGAAAAAGGCACACAAGAATGAATTTAGCATAGCTGCTGTGTTGTTGTTAGAAGTGCTGGGTCAGGTGTGTGTATGCTGACCAATAAGCGCAGACTGGGTAGACGGGAGGTGGGGCTTAAAGAGACAGGAGCTAAAACAGATCATTTCAGACAGAGGGGAATACAGAGCTGCAGCACTGAACAGTATAAGAAAATTGATGTTGTTTTTGAGCATTGAAGCATGTAAACATATTCTAGTGCACTGTAAAATCTGACACAGTGACTTGACTTAAAAAATTCAAGGAAACCAATTAGCTCAAAATGGCCAAGCAAAGTAGATTCATCATTACTAAGATGTTGTTTTTATAAGTTAAGTTTAATAAGTCCATTTTTAAAGTAAGGTAAACTTTTAAAAAACGTACAACGTAGTAACCCAAAATAAAATGATGAACCTGAAAGTGAGCTCGACAGGTCTATTTTAAAACCCTCTTCTTCATGTTAACCATGTCACCAATAGCCCCTCCAGTATACATATTGATGACCGATTATGGTTCAGCTCATCCTCTGAGTTTATCATACTTCATCTCAACTCATTACAATTTACATATTTAGTAAACATTAAATGGGGGAAAATTGTCAATAAACCAAGGCAATCAAGCAGACGCAGCTAATTATAGCACATAGGGAAATCAGAAACATGCTGCAGGAACCGAATAAAAGGCACTGATTTAAAAAAATAAATAAAAATGTAACCTGTGGGCGTCTGTTCATTTGTTCACATTGATTATGACTCATTGCTTGCAAAAATAATTAAATAATGAGGGCAGGAATTAAGCAAACAAAGCATGATATCAATCAGACTCCACACTATCTGCTGCATTTAATGTTTCAACTTGTGGCTTGCACTTAATCATGCTTATGAGAGGGGGAAAGAGATGACAAACGGTTGCAACTAATGCTTATTTTAATTTCCAATTAATCAGCCAAAGTGACATATGCAAATGTCTTGTTTGGTTCAAACAAAATTCTAGCACCTAAAGATATTCAGCTTATAGCGAATTATGACGATGGAGCGTACCATTCGAGAGGCTGACACCAGCAAATGTTTGGCTTTTATTTTTTACCAGCTTTGCCTGTAAAAACAAACAATTAATAGACTAATCGCTCCAGCTTTGGAAAGGCCTTCGTATGTGTTTTTGTGTCCTCTATGAGTCACTGATTCAATACATGCACACGCAGCCAAACAATAACAGAAGGACGGGGGGGGAAAAAAAGATCCTGGATGTTTGCTCGGCTAATGCTGCCCATGATGACAGGAATAGAAAAAACGAGATGCTGAAGCAGCACCGAAGTGTTTGTGCGGAGAAAAAGAAAAAAGAACACCTCCGTCTAAACCGATGTTGTCACATTAAAACACACGTCTCAGACAACAAAGATATTCTCCGTCCTCACTTTCCTGACAACTCCTTGTTTTCTTCCCACAACATCAGAGGAGCCCTCTCTTCAAGGACTTATTTATCGACTTGGCACTCCTGGATGTGATATTCACCTGAGAGGACGTTTTTGAGGGGAGCTGTTAGAGTCCATATCTGTCCTGTGTGAGCCGTGCAGGGTTTGCAAACAGTTTGGCAGAGTAGTTGCAGGTCAGGAAGTGGATGGAGTGCAGAGAAATGTTCGTAGTGTCAAGTGGAGGCCAGAGACAACATTAACCTTTCATTGCCGTAGGAAACAAAGTTGCGCAAGGTGAGAGAGGTCATACTACAAACTGTAACCTAAATGCAGTTTGGCACATATAGGCAAAGCTGCGGGTGGTGTTTCGCCCGGTTTAACCGATCACACTTTGCATTATTCTTGTTTTTTTTGGCTGTGGGCTGCGAGTTTGTCTCACGCCTCATCACTGAATGACCCTGGAATCTAAAAACTGCTTGAATTGTTCATGTTTATTCAAAATAAAATGCTACAAATGCTGCTTTTTCAGATCACAGGTCTTTAGCAGGCTGCAGCGGTGTGATAGGCAGGTTGTCAATGACACAACCGGGTGTTAATTAGTATTGTTAAAGCCATTAAATTGGTGAAAGAGGATTTTTGTTTTCATGATTGAATAAACTTTAAGGGCAAAACAATTTGCCACACAGGGTTATGGGGGCTTTATTCTCCTCTGAGAACAGCTTGTTGATTCATTTATTGAAAAGTTTGTAATTATTCCCTTATTACTATTGGAAATAATAAAGTTCTGAGTTTGAATTTCTTCATGATTAAAGGAGACATATTGTGCTCATTTTAAGGTTCATAATTTTATTTCGGGTTGCTACTAGAATAGGTTTACATGCTCTGACGCTCAAAAAACACATACGTTTTCTCATGCTGTCCAAGTTTGTCTGAGACGCCATGTTTTAGCTCCTGTCTCTTTAAGACCCCCCTCCAGAATACCCAGTCTCCCCTGATTGGTCAGCTCACATGCCTGATCCAGCACAGCTATAACAACAGAGCAGCTCTGCTAAATAAATTGTTACATGCCAAACTACATGTTGGCGCAGCATGATGTCACAAAGTCGCGAATTTAAAGGCGGGACTACTGACGAGGTGTTTCAGGAGCAGTGTTTTCTGTTGGGGAGAGGAGCTTCTGTTGCGGTTGGACTTTGACCTTTTTTAACTTTCAAGATCAGCCTGAACAACAAAAGATATTGTACAGAGAAAAAAATATTTGTATTAATTGGAAAAATATCTTGACATTTTGCGTTCTGCATTCTTCTCCTGTCAGTTAATGCATCATTGTGATAGCTGTGCTCGGCGAGCAGGGGAACTCAGCCAACACGGTAACAGAGAACGGACTTGTCGGCCAAAAATAGTTGGCTGCAACGAGGGGAGCAACTCAATAAAATGTAATGACAGAAACAGAGTTGATGAAAGTATGACTGAACTGATTAGTTCCCTACTTTTGATGAAGACACGGACGATTGACTAAAAGATAATTGATCTGGGAGAGGCAGGGACACTATCGGATAGAAACAGGATTAATTTAGGAAACCATCTTCATATCATATCATAGCTCTGTTCACTATCTTTAAACGAGTGTACTGGTGTGGTTTTAACTCAACCATGAATCTGAAATACCAACATTGTGCAAAGTACTCAAAACCACTTCTGTTGCAGTTTGTAACAAAAGGTGCCTCAAAGAATAAGTTTTTCCATGATGACACATTCACACACAGACTCTTAAGGTGAAAACGATACCAGACCCAGTTCGAAGACAAAGTGGAAACCTTGTGGGCCGCAGTGAGAGACTTCGGGGAAAGATAGATGCTCGTATTGGCAATTGATGACTACCCAATTGCAAGAAGAATACTGGCAATGTAAATTTCTGAAAACCTGGGATGTGTTGAAACCAGTCAAAAATATCCAGTTTCTTGTTGCTAAAAAACACAGCTGGAACTTTAAAGCATCCAGTTGTTTCACACTTACAAAAGCTGAAACGTCTTTTTAGATACTCCAACGTCCAGCCCCAACTCACGATATGAAAATAAGCTTATAAATATGTAGGGTGAAAGTGATGTGGAATGTATTGTAGACATATCAATGTGGTGCGTCACCTTTAAACCTGCAAACATTTTATCCTGGTCGACTGGGCTATAAACATAGTGGAACATTTAGCAGATGAGGAGCCGGATATTTCCCTCAGGAGCTTGTCAAGCAAAACAGAATTTAAAAGAGATTGAATATTGTCCTTACAATTGTCAGGTTATCCACCTGGAAAGCCGACAAAATTGAAGAGAGATTGATTACAGCCGTCTAAAACCTTCCGCTTTAATATGAGACAACATCTAAATTGCGGTGTTTAAATGATGCTCAGGGACTGGTGTCGCTGGGAGTTGATGTTAACACATCAAAAGGCAGCTACAGTATGAAAGAAAATACAAAAGCAGCAGTAAATACATGGTTTGCTTGAAACGAAGCTCCAGACCACACGCAGTCGCAGCCTCTCACACTTCCCATTCGCATGCATTATCATAGCAACACATCACAGAAAAAGTGAGAATGCGCTGTTAGAAATTATCCCAATTAACCCGTTTGTGTCTAAACCACATCAGAACTGCCTCATTATCCGAATTGTTTCATCCAAAGCATCTCGGTACGCTAGTTTGCTAGCATGATGGCTGCCAAAAAGGCCCCCCCCCCAGAAAAAACGTGAAAACATGTGGTCTGATAATACACACAGATGCTACAAGAAATACATCGCATCTGAAACATCAGTGATGCACAGTTTACTTGATTTCTTACTCCTTCTGCAACTGAATGGGCTCGTGAATGAGTCAGTGAGAAGATATCAATACCAGGAAATAACATGATTCACTGCACTGTAATTAGAGATTCAGCAAGATGAAAAGAGAAGATTCGCTCTTTGACATGGGTCACCCACAGAGAAACACAAATACTATCTAAATGTCATCAGGCCCACTGTAGCTGCAGAGCCCTGTGTGAGAATGTGCAAAGTGAATTCATTATTTTCATCTATTTTCATCTCGGCGCCATTATAACTCTGTCAAAGGACTGTGACGCACAGAAGAAGAGAAATTGGAAGGCGAAAGTTAAAAGTCGCAGCCAAGCAAAGCCTTCTATTTCTATTTTTTTTTTCTACCCCCTCCTCGCGCAGGAAATGCTCTCCGGAACAAAACACAGTCCAGCATTCATTTGTTTGAGCAGATTTTCCTGATGATCAAATCGGACGATCTCTTTATTATATATGACGAAGCGGCGGATTGAAAACTATCTGCTGCTTTATCTCTCTTCCGCGGACTTGGTGGCTGAAGCTATCAGAGCACAGATCAGTAATTACTGCAGGTTGTCAACAATTTATCACCCAGGTCCCATGGGCTCCTGCACAGAGGCCGGGCGTGCCCGTTCGCTCGTGCCCGGGCTCCAAGTGCAGACGCGGATGCACCAAAGGATGCACACAAAGTCTCGTCGAGCGAGGCATCTCAAAGACGCAGGTGTCGGTGTGACAGTACATTACCTCTCTGTCCTTCGTGATAACACGGGACCCTTGAGGTACGTTTTGTAGGGCTCTTGTAGAGATTTACAGACACACACACATGCACACACAGAGACAGACACAGCCGCTCATTTACTGAATTGTTTGTGGAGTGGCCAGAAAATTGCCTCCAATGAATACCATGTTTTTCTTTTTTTCCTCTATTAGTTTTCATTTCGCAGGTAAACAAACCTCTCACTCCTCAGCGCTACGCAACATTAGCATAAAAAACAATTAAACAAATTATGTTTTGGCCATTCATTAATTTTTACACTCAGGCATTGGGTGAGTGGCACGCCAGTTTAATGTTGTTGTTTCTTACAGTGAGAGAAACCAGTTGTTCACTTGTCAGCGGCTCGTCAGAATAATTTGGTCACGGATGTTAAACAACACGGCGATCCATCATCCAACAGCTAAGGTCACGTTGTAAGTCATTTCCTGTGCGAGCACACACACACACACACACACACAAACATGAAAGCATGCCGCATCGTCGCATGCACACAAACCCTCCATCACCATACTGTTAAATTTGATTTATGGAAAGTGACAACAACATCAGTGTTTTTAATTATTAATGGGGAAGAGTCCATGGGAGTCATCTCTCAATCCTCCAACAAAGGTAATGGGGTTATTTGTTGTAGTGGAGGCCCTTAAACTTTGATTCATTTGACAAGCGTCCCTTGTGTCAAGTGGAACAGCAACGGCGGCTAGATAAGAAGGCTATTCCCGGTGATCCGGTGACATTGACCCGCCTTGCAGAAAAGTATGCGCACACTCGCAAACATGCACGTTTTAACATCCACACGCACGGGCCGCACACACACACACTCAGAGCCGTTTAATCTTCCGGCCGCTGTTACAAGTCCTCTTATCGAGATGCTGACACTATTACAGGAGTTGAAGGTCAAGGGGCGCCTCAGCCGGACGGAATATAAAAAAACACATTAGGAGGTTAAATGAAAAGGTTAAGTGATCCTACTCACACTGTGATATCCTTCCATAAAACTGAATGTCAACACACCTCATATTTCACGTTTATTCAGATTTGAAGAAAAAAAAAGTGCCTGTAAGTGCAGCCTAACGTGTTCGCACACTGTGTTTATCATTCAAGGCATCTGTCACGCTCGCACAGGGGTGCGTAAGGCGCAGCGCGTCAGTCTGTGCTAATTACAGCCCTACTGTGAAGCTACACTGTACTCTGAAACCTTTTCACTGCTTCTCTTGCCGGTCTGCAGGAGCCCGGAACAAATTAGTCTAATAGCTGGAAAGTGCCTTCCAAGCAGAGGCGGAGGTCAACTAGCTAGAAACATGCTCAGGTGCGCTGGACAAGTACAAAGCAAGATGTGGCTCATGTCATCGTCTGTGGATCTGCCTGAGAGGTGTTTCTGAACAATGAACTGATCAGCATAATAACAAAGTGACATAAACTCATGTTATGCAGTATTAAAGCACTAACTTTGGCAGATGTGTCGTAGACATTCTTACTTCATTTGAAACAATTGCTTCTTGAGTCCAGACAGGTAGACTGAAGCAGGCTTTGCATTTCCAGTCATTGTTCTCATGTAAAGCGACTGTTACTGGCAGATTTCATTGGCTTACGTTGTAACCGGCGAGCTATCTAAGCTAACGTTGCTGCGCAAGTTGTTGAACACTTAATCTCTCGCTGACTTTGTTGCTTCAAAACAAGAATCCTGTAAAAGGTTTATTAAACATTTACCTCAAGGCTGAGATAAGTAAGTAACATGGCGAAAGAGTTGTATATCTGGGCCAAAAAGTAATCATTCTCACCAACTAATGAGGTGTTGCTAGGAGTTCCACCGCTTTTCTTAAAAACACCCGCCCCACTCTGCTGATCTGCTCTGATTGGTCAACCTAATATTCTTTTGCTAAACGAGTTACTTACGCTAACGGCGGTGCTGATAAAGCGGGTTGTGGACTGTCGCAGCTCGGTTTCTGGGCGGCAATATATTCACCTTAGAGCACGGAATAACTGTAATGCAAGGTAAGATGCAAGAGCAGACAATTATTTTGTTCCAACATAACCCTGTGTGGCTGGTTAGCTTTCATAATACTCGTTGAATTAACTGTATAATTTCACAACATTGCAAAAGAAAATGCACTCATAATGAGGACTAATCCATGAGTACAGAATGTGACAAATGCACTTGTTGTAAGTCGCTTTGGACAAAAGCGTCTGCTAAATGCCCCAAATGTAAGTGTGACATTATTGTGTGGTTCCTGAAGTTTCAAGTTCCTTGAATCGCTAAAGAGCTGAAGGTCACATGAAAGTAGGAAAACAGAAAGCTTCATCCATTTTTACACTTTTTTTCTCGTGTTTTTAGGTTTTGGAAAGGCTCAAATAAATGACACCACTAGAGTTACCATTGCTCGGCTATTGGAGGACGTGTTTACCTAACGGACAAAGTTCATTTCATCTTCCGCAGGTAGCTAAACTTAAACGCACAGAACTGTAACTAACTTCGGTTTATTTATGAGTGCTCCCTCCACATTAGCCTCCCTTACCCATCTTGATAAACACCGGTATTTGAATGTCATTTCAGCTTAAAAATCTCATTACCACTGTGTTACTACATGCTACACAAACAAAGTCAACCGTGAAAAAGTAACCAGGAAATCCATCTCTGCCTGTCTAAGATCACGGCGCTATCTATTTGTTTATCCCTCAGAATGCATCAGCAAACCAAATTAAAGCTCATATCTTTGTGCTCCAGGCTCTCCAATATTATTTCCAATCAGGAAGAGAATTATTCAGCGATGTGTGACTAGCGATCTGTTATATTTGTAAATGGCGAGGCTGCATTACCAGCATGGGAGGGTACAGTAAGGACAAGATTAAATATTAATTGGGTTGTTATTTAGACTACGTATTCGTATTTATTTCACCTGCTGAAACGCACGCAAGCTGTGCCTGGCAAGTGCCCCCTTTTTTTTTGTCCTGCAACTGTCAAGCCTATAAATATCTGCATTTTCAGTCAGAACAGATAAGCATTTTAAAGTTGAGGCTATTAATTTAAGTTTCAGACTGTCTTGTAAGGAGGCGTTACAAGCGAAATGCAGTACGTGATCTGCTGCTGCTGCTGCCTCTGCTATCATTCATATCGGATTTGAAAGGAGCAGGTGACACCGAAACCAGCTGCTTGTTGCACCTGCTGTGCATTCAGTGATAGACGAGGGTCAAGTCTTGTACATTTGACACTAAAATGGGTCTTTTTTTAGCTGCGCTCAGGAGGTTGATGCTTGATTTATCAGTTCAGTAAAATGATAAGTTGTCTGTGTCTATGTTACTGTATCTTTCCTTTGAGACCTCCAGAAATCACCTCTGTAATTTGCAAAACCTCTTTTACTCGCAGGTGTAAAGAAACTATTCAGGGCCACGGCTACCATACAAAGGATACAGAGGTCACGTCCTTGTCAATATCTTAAGTAATCTGGGGGTTTCTTGAGTTACATTATAAAATGACTCACATATGACATTGTCATATATTTTTTTTTGGACTAAACACCTTAAAGTACGACTATTTTTGTTAGGGCTGTACCCAGTGTCAGTGTACTTAAGCTCCTGTTGAGGTTTTCAGATGAAGCTTCGGATGTCTCATATTTCATGATGTCCTTAATTCAAATAAAGTGAATTACTTACTCTTTTTATACCAAAAGAACTCTCTTTTTAATGAATATAACTGCACCCAAACTGGTAATATCTACAACCTTTCTATAGACATTGGTATAAATGTGATGACGTCCAATGGATTTGTTTCTTGTTGGCCAATAAACCCATTAAAAACAAGAAACAACAGACACCAATATCCCCCGTCCTCATCTGTTGGCTACACATTAACTCTTGATTTATAGTAAAATATATTAATTAAGAGAGAACTGTAGGTCAGATCGTTGCACTATTCATCTGTTGTTTTCCCTTTAAATTTCTTCACAGACAGGATACGTGTTATTCCACACAGCCCGCCGTTTAGCTGCTTTAAGTGTCAAAGGCAGCAGCTGATCGTTGAACTCACAGACCCTGGGACAACATTTGACTTTGGTTTCCATGTCTGCTTTTCAAGACCAAATATGTGAAGCCTCCGTGACTTTCACGTAAAGGGGGGAAAACAAAAAATTTCTCCCCTACTACAGTTTTATAATCCCACTCTATAAAAGGACTCTCAAGGAAACTAATTTTAAAGAGCCTCGGTCACCTACTGACCCCGTGGTTTTTTTAGTTTTCGCTATCATTAACAAGTGTCAGTGTCCTGCGTTGATATCGACTGCAGGTCCATTAATTCTGGCACATTCTTATTATTCCCTCTTCTCTTCTTCTCACGCTCATCTTTCAGTGCCTTTAAAGTCAGCAGGTCTCTTTTCATCTGCAAATGCCAACGTGAGGCGTATTGTCACCGGCTGTTCTATTCTCCCCGCGCTCTCTCCCATCACATCTCTTCCTCTGTCTGTCACGGCGCCGCTTTCGACAGCCTGCCGAGCCAGAATTATACATCGGGTCAGGACTAATGAGTGGGTTTGGAGAGTTTTCCCATATTTATCACGGTGAACCTGCTGATCCCTTGCCTCTCCCAACTCGTCTCTTATTCGGTTTGTTGTCTCAAGTTTTCGAAGGATTTCGAAAGCTGCGTTTGCTCTCACCCAGACTGCCACAGACTCAAACTGACACTCAGACTATAAACTTTACTTTTAATATCACAGCAAATGAAAGTTTGAATCCTGGCTATAAGTGAACCTTTTTCCGTTATTTAATATATTTTCTTCTGTCGATCAAGTGAAAGTTTTTGGAACAAAATGTTGTCTAATGATTAATAATTGAAATTCTCAGCCTACTTATAGGGATTTTACTTACAGCCCAATCGATATATTGTTTAGCTGATGTTATTACCTGATATTGGTCTGTCTCAGATATATCATGTCATCTGTAACGTGTGGATATGAAACCTTTAAAAGAGATCACAATGCATAAAAAGATGCTTGGGGTAATTTATTTATAATGATTGAATTTCCAGTGAAGTTTACTGTTTCAATGCACTGATGTCATTTTGAGGCAATACAGTTTGTTAAAGGTGCAATATGTGAGAATTGGCAAATGGTGCCTTTAGTGGGCGGGATTTTACTAGAGCCACCGCTAACTGCAGCTAACTGTAGCTGCCATTAGCTAGTTAACTCATCAAGCCATGCAGCTAACGGTCCAGACTTGGAGTCCGGAGCACTGGGAAAGTGTTGATGTCAATGCTAGCACAGGAACTTTGGACCAGGATAGGCCGGGGCTGGCTGGTTAGCATGCTAAGGTCAGAAGATATCTCCACATACAATACTTGTCATAATGTCAAAACCTTTATTTATTCACACTCTGTTGATCATTTTACTTAATTTATGATTGCTTTCAATGAAAATCTTACATATTGCACCATTAAACTAAAATATTCTGGCTCCAATATCTTTCTCAGAAGTGTTTGGTGACCACAATTGAAGGATATCATTGAAAACAATGTGTGTTTATCGGCCGATATAGCGATATTGGAATTATTTCACTCCCTAATATCAGTATCAACCCCAAAAGTTTGTTGTATAGTGTGGGCTCTAATTTTACTGTTTATTGTTCCAGTTGCTAGTGGCAGTAGTTTGCCTTTCTGTTTTTCTTTTTCTATTGTATCATGTTCAAGGTCATGAACGTGCCAGGAAACAGGAAACAGGAGAAAGAAACTTGGAGACGAGTGACAATGTTATGGCATTTGCTTTTCTACATATTTTTTGTTGATCTCAACAGTCGAACTCAACATCGACGGAACAATTTTCAAGCGCTGCTCAAGCGCCAATGTCTGGAACTTCAGGGGCCAAAATGAGCACGTCAACCTGGATGTCAACTTTCCATCGCTGCCAATCGGACCTGGAGCTGCTGAATACCTGAGACGACTGCAGAGTCATTTGACCCACAATACAAATTGTTGCCTTTCCCATCGAAGAAAAAAGACAGATTTTATTGCGTTTGAGAGTTTTTGAAGCCAGTATAAACGTCTCTGCCCCACTAGGTAATCCCTACTAACCCCCTCTCTCCCCTCAAATGAATCACACGAATGACTTTTACTCGCAGTCATGTGAAAGAGACGTTCATTGACTTTCAGTTGCTAAATATGTATAGGGGAACTGGCCTTATATGGAAATCTTGTAAAACTTTTCACCGGGGGCAGCGAAATGAGATTTGCTCTACAAGTGAACATGGTTTCCTGCAATTGTCAGGTAATGGAGGATATATCCCTCCAAGTCTCGGGCAGACAAAGGGATTTGCTTTCACTGAAAATCTTTCCGACCTTGTTCCAAACCCATTTGGAGGTGTAAATTCCCCGCGCTTCACTCTCAGAAGTCAAATTTACCCCAACTCCCTTGATAATTTCCCTCTGATCCATTACCCAGCATGCCGCTGTGTTGTGCTGTTTGTAGCTACCGTGCAGCTGCGCCTTCTGCAAAACATACAATCAACCAGAGGCGGACCTAACAGACGCAGAAGAATTTATTTGGTAAACAGGGCTTTATTTGATTTCCTGTTGTGCTGCGGCGTACAGTAGTCGAAAAACGCTATTGTGTTCATTAGTTTATGTGCATTAGCAAAGGAAGCTAATGGTTTATGCATACGAGGCCAACAGCAGAGGGCCTGGATGATTTAGGATGATGCTCATTTTATGGAAATCAAAGCAAGAAATAAGAACAGTTCTCCGCGGAGCCGCTTTTTCTGTCCCGCAGTTGTCTGTCAAGACAATTCCTCGCCCTCCCCCGCCCTCCTTTCTTCTTCGATCTTTCTCTTGCACCTTCCCTCCATCCCCTTCTCTTGTCGCTGTCAGAACACATTAGGACATTGCTAACGAGTGACTTAAATTAGGATCCCCCGCAGTCCTATCCAGGTGTGGGTAATGAGGTGGGAAGACAGGAGATTGGGGCTCCTCCTCCGTTCCTTCAGTCTTTTCGGTCGGTGCGAGCAGCACATCAAAATATTCCCCTGCGCGTCTTGAGGTGAAACGAGGTTAAATGCTGCTAATGTGACAGACGGGATCAGCTTTAAAAGAGTGAGAGACACCCATTTATGCAGACGAGCCTCTAAACAACACAACGCCGACGCCGTTTGATTCGTGACAACAGTTGTTTGTTATGAACTGTGGGAGGATTTATGAAAAGTAGCAGGGAAACACGCTAACGCAGACAAGCCTAATGATATGGAAATTGAAGTCGTAAGTTCGTGAAATGCAGTCAGGAGCTCTCCTCTCAAGGCCATCAGTTAGATCTGAGCTCCGGCGGCTGATGGGCTGTGATCTGTTATCGTCCCTGTGGCCTGGCCTCTCACAGACAGGCTAAATAGGTGGTCTCCCTCCACTGGAGGTGGAAATGAATCTGGCCTCAGATCCCTGCTCCTTTCTGCTCCCTCTAACACCCTGCTTGTCTACCCTTCTACCTATCTAGGCCATCTCACTTCGTTTGACGTGACAGGTGCGCGCAGCAGATATGTATGTGTGTGTGGGTGTGTGAGCCTCAACTTTCCCAAACTACAGAATGATCAATTGCAGCACGGTTTTATTGAAACCAATTACCTTCGATTCTTTCTCCGGCTGATTTGATGCTCTGAAGCATCGCAGAGTCAGCTAAACACTCAGGGACTCGCATTTCTCCTGCTCTTCATCACTGTCCATCAAGCCAGCCGCGACTTATCAGGATCAGCGGAGGGCCTTGACAGAGTGACACAGTCACAAATGATGGCCATCTGCCTGGCATGAAAGTTTTGAGAAAAACTAATCTGATTACCATCGCTCCCCGCTGCCTCAGCATGTTTCGGGAGATTTCACTATTTGAGTTACAGGGGGGAAGCGGAGGCACGGACCTGGACTTTCCATATATACATGTAATAAGGTTCACCGGTTGTCTTGTCTGTCTGCCGGGTTGTTAAGCTGTCACTCCCGACATATACACGGCCTTCTCCTCTCAGCCTCTGCACTCTTTTATTAAACCTTTTTTTCGGGAGGACTGCCGTGTGAGGATAATAATGTTAAGTCAACTCGCTGGGTATCGCTCACAATAATGCAGGTGTTTGGCAGCCGAGAACAAGTCCTGGATCAGCGGGAATCTGCTGAGAATGGCCAAAATTAAACTGCCACTCAAACGCAAAAAAAATAAAGAATGGATTAAATATTAATTGAACTGTGAAGTTCACTGAAGAACAGTTTCTTTTCCATCACTTCTCCCAGAGTGCCTCATCTACTTTTATTATTTGGTGACTTTCAGCGAATCCCAGAATGAGCCACCAGTCGAATGTGCTTTTAAATGAAGCTTGTTAGCCTCCATATGCACCTGATACCTCAGTGTCTCATTATTGTTGAACCTCAGGATTGCTGAATGTTAATATGACGTGGTAAGTCTGGGAGGAACTCTCTGAAGCACAAACCTGAGTGACTAGTGCTAACAAACTCCAGTGAACTTTTTTAAATCACATAATCTTTGTTCAGCGTGTTGTCAGTTTGGAGCTGGGGTCAGGAGTCATTTAGCTTAGCTTAGCATAAAAGACTTGAGGCAGAGGGGAAACAGCTGGCCTGTTTTTTTTTGCCAAAGTTCTAGGTAAGGTGTATGATAGCCTGAAGCACCAGATGGTTTGTTACACAGAACCGTCTGGCAAGTCATCCTTGGAAACTGCATGGACAAAGGCAGGCACCTCAAAAGCTAGAATCAACTACCACCAACAAAGTAATTTGTGAATCAAACTCCAACTCAAAAAAACTAACTTCCCCAAGCGGTCTTTGTCTTTGGTATTATTTAAATGAGAACAGATGTTGTTGTTTTCAAGTTAAGAGTTGCTTCTGTTATTGATCTTCACACATAAACCACGCTCAGAGCGACCAGAAGTTCCTCACAGCGCGCTGGTTCAGGGAAGCCCCAAATGTGCTGCTGTGTTCCGAGTTTTGTAAATCTGACAAATAGTTTTTTCATTGAATTGCTTCCTGACTGATCAGCAACTGAAATGCAGCGAGCTTAGTGATTTAATGTGAGACATCAGTCATACAACATGAAACACAAACAGCAAGCATGCTGGCTAGCATTTGCTGTTGAACTAAATTTAAAATATTGATGTTTTATATCACGTGCTACGTCTGACGCGAGCCAAATGTGTGACCGATCAGTATGTCCTCTTCCCATATGACTGGAAGCACAGACATGGACATGAGCCTCCCGTCCCGTCCAACACAAGACAACGCAGACTCAGACTCAAGAGGTGGCTTAACCAGCCAGATGCAGGGGTGTATATAAATGAAAAAACATGAATGAAAGATTCAAGTTTCTTTCATTTATATTTTCTTTTGTGTTCCATAAGAGCTTTAGAAGTGTTGGCTGTCCTGTTTTTTTAATTTTTTAATTTGAATAGAGTCAGGCTAACTGTTTCCACCTTCTACCAGTCTTTATACTAAGCTAGGCTAACTGGCTCCAGCCTACTTATACTTCAGAGAGTGTATGATCTTCTCAACCGTCTTACAGTACAACAAATAAACACATCTGTTTCTGTATGTAGATTGTTAACATCAACCCCAAGATCACATTTTCGTGGTAGTTATTTTATGATTTGACACTAAAATGCTCATAACGGACTTACCATTCACAATTATCCACAGGAAATGATGCCACAAAAGATACCTACTATGATGTCTGAGTACCAGGAAGAATAATAAATGGTCATGTGGATTTTCGGAGGATTGGGGAAATCTCTGTCACATAGCTATTATGTCCGCAGTCAAACGCGGAGTTAGATGATCTGCGTTGACAAAATAAATGTGACAAATTTCAACGTGATCCATCACACACTCTGGGAAGAGCTGTCTTGCCAGAGTCTCGGTGGAAGCTTATTGGACAGATTGGACGAGCTCCAGCACGTTGTTGTGCAGTAGATTGGTCCCCGGCAGCACCTGGTGCTTTGTCTCCACTTTAAACAGCTTCCGTCTTCGTAGCTGGCTCCCTTCCTGACACAAAACTCCCCGCTGGAAAAGGGAGAAGTGAATTGGTGTCTGCTTCCCTCTCAGGTACATCCTTCAACACCCCCCCACCACCACCACCACATTCTCCTGTCCTCCCTCCTCTTCCACTCTCTCCTGCAATCCGCTGCCCACTCAAGCAGCTGTCAAGGTGAGGCGGTTTTACATGGTGAGGCTCCAATGCCCTTGTCCAATTTCACTTTGGAGTGAAGCTGGGCTGAACATGCCAATCCTGATATTACCAAACAAATTAAATCACGCGGTTGGGCGCAGAGGAGAGGGAGAGTGCTGAGGATGCGGCGTGGGATGGATGGGTGGAGAGGGGGGAGGGAGGGAGAGGGAACAGTTGTCAACCTGGCTGAGCAGCCCTCTGCCCGGCCTGATCAGGACATCATAGGAGGAGAATCGTTAATTGGCTCGGGATGGAGGGGAGCGCTGGTGGGAGACGGCTATGTTGCTGCTGGCCATGTCCATGAAAAAGCCATGATGGAGGGCAATTAAAGGCCTTATTACAGATGAAGCGGCCACAAGCGCTGCAGGCGAAGTGCGAACCCCCACCAGTCACGCTGAAAGAAAAACATCCACCTGATTTATGTAATTTAGCATTTCTGGCCATGACATGTTATTTGGTTGTCCGTTCTTCTCGTTCCAGTGGATCGGGCCAAACATTGGTGACGTCACATGTTTAGTAACAGCCAACGCTAACATGCTCACAGTGACAATGCTAACGTGCAGATGTGCAGGTTCAGTGTTTACCACGCTAACTATCTTAGTTTAGCAAAATCAGTCTTTGTGGGACCTGAATGTGAACATATGATTTCATGGTAATCTACTCTACAGTTGTTGAGAAATGTGTCTCAAGCCTCCAGTATATAAGTTATGGGGCTAGGGGTCTGCCTGTTAAGACAAACGAAGATTATTTTACCTTGTGGTGTGTGTTACTTTTGGATTTAAAAACTGGATTTATCTTCACTCCTGTTTATCAACCTGACTGCAGCAGCGATCGGAGGAGGGGACCGCCATTGTCGAACGTCTACGTACTGCAATGTTGTCTGCTGACAGGAGCTGCAGGGCAAATCTACTGTACTTCAAGAACAAAGAAGAAAAGAAAAAGGAAGGGGACAAAGATGAGAAAGGACCAGAGTCTCTGGTGAGGGCTGAATTGATTGGCATTTACACATACAGACAAACACCGCCTTGGTGCCTGTCGTCGCTTGCTAGCATTAGCACGGCTAAGGTGAGGTCAAACTCACAATGACGGTAGTGAATGCACCATTAAACAACCACGGTTGCTGATAAAAGTCTATCTTACTTGACTCAGGCACAGATGAGGTAATGTTTTAATGTTTCATTCACATTAAGTTTGTCTCATTTGCCGACTTCCCTGTCCTAGAAGTAGCAACGGGCGAGAAATGAGTAACATTTTGGAAATACATTAAACAAAAGTTTAGTTGTTTCTGGACATTTTACTGCAGAATTCCTACACATTATATCTTTTTTTGTGTGTCAAACAAAAATGTCAACCTCTTCGGCACTGAATGAAAAGTCATGGGATCACTGGTGTCATTAGGATCAACCCTCCTGGGACAATCAATGTAACTGTTGAGATATTTCCGTCTAGAACAGTGGTTCTCAACCTTTTTTGTACAAACGCCCCCCTGACCATACCATGATCCTCTTACCGCCCCCCCCCCCATGCTCTTGTAGTAAACAGTGTGTTAGACCGGAGGACTTCAATTGACATCGGGTTTTGTATGATGAGAGAAGCCATTCGTTTGCTTTAAAGTCCCTGTTTTTATTGGATTGGAGTTGTATTTATGCCCCCAACAACATGATGTGCTGCTGAGCAAATCTGACCATTTTATAGGAAATGAAAGCATGGATTTTAATTTATTTTAATTATTTTTTTTGTTATTATTATTTATTTATTTATGTTTTTGACACATATAGTAGGTCATGTTGTATATAACTCAACACTATGCCTGGAGAAACTGGTAAACAACATGGAAATGTTATTTTAGTTGTAATTGGATCTTGAGCTCTTGAGTTGCTAGGATCTTTCTGCAAAGAGCTGTGCGATAGAATTTAAGTCAAACTGGTGTTTCTACTGAGAGAAAGGCCACACAGCCTTTGAGGATGATGAATGAATTGCATATTAAGTCTGAATAGAAGTGGTTAACGTTTATATCACTTCACAATATCACAACATTTGAAAATAACCACAAGTGTATTAAGCAACGTGGAACTTTGGAAGAAAAATACCACCACAGCAGAATTTGTTAAATATTAGTTTTAGTAGGCTTATGTAGTCAGAGATGCCAACAACACGCACACTTCACGTGAACAACAGTGAATGAACCAATAAAAAAACGCTCGTGCAGAAATCGCTCATGCGTTAATTAATGCACTCTAGGCTTATTAAACATTTGAAAAAGCAACGGTCATTGCCTGAGGACTGAGATGCTGACATGAACCAAGGAAAAAAAGAAGGGAAAAAAGCCTATTTTAAAGAAGGGAACTATACAGGACTGCACACGCTTTATTTTTTTAAAGCAACCTAGTGAGAGCTAGTGAGATCCATAATTTATGTAATTTGCATTGTAATGCCGGCACTTCTTCTTGTTTTCCGCCATGTTTGATTGTAATGTAAATGGATTGTGATTAAATGTGATTACGTAATCGTGCTTGTGTACGTTTTAATTGGCTATTGAAGTGTTAGCCCGCGAACTATTAGATGGGCTGGAGGTGACGGCTGTCAAAAGTAGCCAAGTGTTGGAAAGAGGTTTCCCTGCTGCTGTGGTTTGTTTACGGGCGTTACTATGGAGACCGTTCCTGCTCGGTTCGTCCAATCATGGTCAGGGAGCAGAGAGGATATCTCTCCCCTCAGCTCTTTCGACCACACGCACACGCGCGCGCACACACACACACCGCTCTCGCTCTTAAAAGGACACACACCGATCTCATAACATGTAGCTCAGTATAATTTATTGAAACACCCATAAAGTAGACTATTTAGGTCGGTTATTTGCACTAAAAAAGTTGGGAAACCATGAAAGTTTAAAATGTAGAGTTCAAATGAACTTTGTACAAGCCAAATTGTGGCGCCCCCCATTTGTGCCTGAGCGCCCCCCTCTCAGCCCTCACGCTCCCAGCGCCCCCCACAATGCCTAGAACGCCCCCTGGGGGGCGGTACCGCCCCCGTTGAGAAACCCTAGTCTAGAACAAAGCGATGGACCAAAAGGGATTCTAGTGTGGCTAAAGGCAACTGATCATATTAAACGTATCCATGGTACAAGGCAGCGTTTGGCATTACAGCCTCATAATCATACAGTGGAGACGTTATCCTGCCAACACTAAATCATGCAGGGAGAAATCCATTACGCCAGAAACAGAGCTGCCAATTTCCTCACCAACAGTGTTCTCAGTTGAGCGCAGCAGAACTTCCTGACTCCGGTCCTGCTGCTTTGCATTTGACACGTCTAATAAGGGAAGATTTAGACCAGGGACTTCAGGTGCACGCTGCAACTTGGGAGGAGTGAAATTGAGAAACAGCATAATGCAGTATCAGGCAAGTCAGGGTACATTTTAAATAATAAGTGCAACTAAACTTTTTTGATTGAAAAACGTTTTTTTGCTCGTGCTGCCTATCACCGCCACCGCTGCTTTTGCCATCTCCATTAAAAACACAGCTCAGTACAACAGGTTCAGTGGGTTCAGTGGGAGTTGGGGGCGTTGTGGAAAAGTGGGGAGCTTCAGAGGAAGCAGATAAGGCAGTCTGGGGGAATTTCATTGCACCAAAAAGTATATTACAACACTTCATCACAAAATAACTCCTGGAGTGGATTGATCATAGCGTTATCAGCGGGTGGAATTTTCTTCAAATAAAACTGGTCTCGCTGACTTATTCCTGCTGGCAAGTATGATATATTTTCTGTAATACTTTTTCACTTTTCTCAAAAAAAAGCTGTGAAATGTATCTCATCACCTGGGAAAGATACCTGGGTAATTTTTCTTAAGGTTGATGCTGGAGAACCTGTGTGAAAAGTGCCCACTGAGTGAGGTTTTATTACAACACCACTCATCGTTACACATAAAAAGATAACGGGGAAAATATAAAGTGAGTGTGGCCATGAGTCAGATATGAGCTTGTAGGAGACGGACATGTTTTTGGATTTTCACTTCCTAAAACTGATTCCTGAATGATGCTAAAACTATAAATGTCTTGTTATTTATTGTGTTTATCAAAAAGAGGGGCATTTACTGGCCACTCAAAGTAAAACAGCAGCACCTGAGTCAGACTTATTATGTAATTGGCCCTTAACTGTGCCGCATCATGTAGTCAAAGGAGCTATCCATTGCTGCAGCACCTCTATTCACCCTTAGCCTGAACGCTGTGTTTCGGTGCCTGTCTCTTTAAGGCCACCCCTCCCAAAAAAGTCCAGTCTCCACTGATTGGTAGTTGGATCGGCAGTCCTGGAGGCTCCTTTAAAAGCCCCGTTTCAGAATACAGGCTGTGTGCATTTCTATGTGAATTAAGTAATTTGATACATTGATGTTGCACCCAGGCCCGCCATGATGACTTTGTAGTCCCCTGACTTTTCCTCTAGTGCCAACATAAGGAGCGCATCTGTGGTGAACAGTGAAACACTTTGACTACTATTGGAGCCCTTTCCATGAATTTGATGACAGGATTTGTGTTTTTTTTAGGTTGTATCCTTAAACTTTTCATGAAGAGTCATTAGCAGGTCAAAATTTCTATTTATCCAATACTTTGGCTGATGACCAAATACCCACAGAGCTCAGCTTTTTGTTTCTGCTAATTTGTAAATGTTAGCATTCCGACCCAAAGCATAAATATAATATCTGCTATATATCAGAATGTTAGCATGCCAACACTGACGGCAAATGTTGGTATTTTAAATCTATGCCCTATATCTATATGTTATGTATCTCAGTGTTTTCAGAAGTACAGCCCCACGTAGCAGCTAACGCTGTTTAGACTTAGTCTTGATTCTGCATTATTACTGGGAGGAATGATAGAGAAGAACCCAATTAATCTGCTGTGGTTCTCTCTCTAACGGCCTCTGCACCAATTTATTTGTAACCAGGCTGTTTCTGGTCACTCTAACTGGAATACGACTGCAGCCTTGATACAGAACGCAGGTAGTAAGAAGCAGGTAAGTTCATTCTCCGACTTTCTGCAGCATCTGAAAATGCATGAAAGCGAAGGATTTTGTAAACTTTGTGTACTTGGAATCCAAACAACCCCATACTGAGTCCAGAAGACATTCCAGGAGGAGGACATTCCTGAGACTGTCTTCTGTCAGACCTCCTTGTTCATGTAAATCCACAAATCAATCATTGGAAATCGTCTTGCGGGTTGGAGAGCCTCCTTGTTCTCTTCAAGCAGCAACATTGACCGCAGCACAGCACATTTCCAGATACGTAGCGCCTAATCAATGTGAGCAGGAAAGGTTCACACCGAGCCCTACCGCACAGGAATCGATTTCTGAAGCCCTGTGATGTGCTAAATACTGTTTGACATCAGGAATCGCGTGAACAGCACTCAGCCAGCCACTTGTGCGATTAGCACAAGGTTTGATTCAAGGGGGAAATAGGCTTAAGAAAAACAACCGGTGGTTGGCGTTACATGAGGCGCCTTTGAAGGAACTACTGCGGAGCTAAGCAAGACTCGTTTTTAGCATTGCTACAAGTCAGATGGTCCTAAAAACAGAAATCAGGTTGTTCATATTTCATGTATTCCTGTTCTAGTCGGCGCTGTTAGCTCACTTTAATATTGTTCTGATGCAAAGCTGGAGTCTAACCTTCTCTGCTCGCCTGCAACCTAACACTGAAGCACATGTTCGACTGCAGGATGGTCTCATTAAACACAACAGTACAGTATAATGTGCTGCAAATATTTTTGAAGCATGTACAGCAAGCTTGGCTACAAAACTATGGATGAGCGTCCCGTGTTGAAGTGTGCCGCTGTGAAATACCCTTAACCAGCACTTCATGCACACTTACACTAATACCACTTCAGCATGGTATTCAGTGCCAAGAGTACTTAATTAATCATGCTCCGCTGCTCCACTCCAGTACTGCTGATGTTGCCAACCAGCAATAAACCACAATGAAGGACAATGATGTAATTGTTGTCATTTTTATCCTCGGCTCAGTTCAATCATATGGTGAAACCATCGACTCCCCTTCCATTTTGATTCCTTTAACAATGTTCTCAATGTTACTGGGCTTTCGTTTTTTTTTTTCGATCCTGGCGGCGCCTGTGGACAGAGGCGGTATGTGCCACGCCGACCCGTTGCAAAGAGCTTGACCTGGCTAGTGTGCGCGTTTGTTTTTTGGAAACAAGAGAAAGACGCAGCACAAGCGTATTTTGAGTAGCTGACTACTGTTCAGTTGTTTGCGGGATGCATTTTGACGAGGTAATGTATCTGTGGGTATGTAAGATTAATGACTGCAATATGACGATGGCCAAACAAAGTCTTCTTTGTTTTAGTAACATAACACCTATCTTTACGGTGGCCCTGAAGGTCAAAACACAACATTTCACAAGCACAAACAAGAACGTTGTCACACCCCTTCTGTAATCTGGAATGTTGTGAATTGACCTTCAGGGCTACCGTCAGTCTTCCATATAGTATCTGGCTGATAGATAAGAAGATTGATATCACTTCATTTAACGTGAAGCTAAAGCAAGAAAACCGTTAGCTTAGCTTTGCTCAGCTTAGCATTAAGGTGTGTGTGAGCTGACCAATCAGAGGGACACTGACTGGGAACTCAGAAGGGGTGGGCCTTAAAGAGACAGGAGCTGAAACAGATCTTTGCAGGGCAGAGCTGGACAGTGTGAGAAAACAGATGTGTTTTTTGAGCATTGATACATATAAAGCTATTCTAGTAGTAACCAAAAAATACAATTTTGAAACTGAAAATATGCATATTATGTCTCCTTTAAATTATTTAAATTTTTACAGAAAATCTGTCTTTCCCTGGAAAAAAAAAACCAACCTCAGACTATGTTGATTTGAACAGAATATCAAGTCATTTAAAGTTTTGAAAACAGCGCTGTCCTTCTGTACAAAATGTATAAACACATATTTTAATCAGCGTGTGAGATGCTGATGTGCTGCCGCATCACTCTCACCAAGGAAAGAAAAAAAAAAGGAGTGACTTTGATTGCTTCCCATACTGCTGTGTACAGCTTGGGCAATTAAAATCATAATGGCAGATTTTAGACACCAAACTAATGAGCTCAACTCCTCTGAGTGGAAATGCCATTAGAAGTCCTAATGGAGCTCCTTCACCGAGTAACAAAACAAAATCCTCAGCTGCTGGATATGAGCTGCGCTGCTTCACAGACTAGAGATCAACACACAATCGTATTTGATTAATACTGTTTGTTTACATGAAAATACAAAGAAGCGTCTCCCCCTACTGCGCTACGGCGCCTGATGCATTGTGATATATAATTGGATGCTGGCTGTGAGAACAGAAAAGGAGTCTGTGGCATTCTGCTCTTGAATGATGAATTGTGTGGAGGAAAGAAGTGGATAAGCCGGCTCGTGAAGTTCTTCTCCACCTCTGTTCTCTTTACGCTCATGACTGCACTTGCGTGTCTACTGTAAGTTCTTATTACACTGTATCCAAATACGCCTCTTGAGAAAAATGACAGCTTAGTTGCCACATAAAGCAAACAGACGGCTTCTGAAAAAGTCTCCTCCTTTAAGCCTTTCCTCCCCTGCCTCCCCCCCCCCCCCCTCAGCATGGATGAGGATCATTGGAGGGGGAAGATTTCATCATCTGGCCCTGCCAGGATCTATTCCTGCTTTGGTGTGTCCTCTGAGATCTCTGCTCTGTGCCAGGGCTGATGATGATCCAGGCTCTACACCTCCACTCCCACCGGAGCACATCAATCACCTCCACTCCTCTCGCCCCACTAGAGAGGGCAGGAGGAAGGGAGGGAGATGTGGGGGTGGGGTGGTGAGGCCTTCGCCTCCACTTCGCTCATATCGGGCAGAGAGAAAGGAAATGAATAGGAGGGGAGACGGAGGTGGGGTCGCTGCAGCCGACACCTCTGCTCCTGTGATATCTGTCTGCAGTCACAGGATGCCAAGAGACGACCCCAGTAGGAGAGCTGGGACACATCTCTGGGGGGGAGAGTGTGTGTGTGTGTGTGTGTGTGTGTGTTTGCGTGCTGCTGTTGTGGATTTCATATTTCACCTAATCTCCCTCACATCGGAACAGACACCTGGGGCGTGAAATGGATGTCTGTCCCAATAGAGGGCACCCAGAGCTTTAAACACAATCACTTCAAAAAGACACCTGAACAAAACACACCGGACGATCATGTGCCGTTGCTGGAGAGGCACCGGTTCCAGGTCGAGGGGTCAGCCCCGACTTCTACTGATACCAGCGTGACTGCGCAGGGGAAGAGATGCATCGGGGAGCAAGCCGCTCAGCCGAGTCAGCAAAATTATTATGTTGGGAGACTTCAGAAATGAGGAATTGTTCAGCCAAAAGAGCACAGATGCCTTTTCATTCACTTCGTTTCAGTTAAATTCAGTGAATAGTACAGTTAGAAGAGGCTGCTGTGAAGGTATGGTTTGTAGGTGGGCACTATATTTGGGGCCAGGTGCAGGATTGCAGGTTCATTGAAGGGAAGGTTGAGAGTATTAACACGCTGAATTAAAGCTTAAAAATGTAATCAGCCTTTTAAAAATCTAATGTAAAGCCCCATCCGTCTGTCTTTTAGTCCAACACTTTGGTCAAGAATGAAATATCTCAGCAACTACTGGATGGATTGTTAAGTTTCTTTTTTTTACGGGCGTTCATGGTCCCCAGATGATGACCCTGGATTAGTTTAAATGATCCTGGCGTTTCCTCTTGCTGTTCTGTGAGGTTAGCATTTGTAGTTTAGAAATGAAACATCGACAACTACTGGATGGATTGCCATGAAATTTGGTCGACATTCATGCTCTCCAGATGATCAATCCCAATAACTCGATTGCTTAACTGAATGACTACAAAACTGAACATTGTACCTGCTCAGCATTTAGCTTAAAGCACAATTATAAATAAATGTTATGTATACATTAAATATTTCTTAAAATTTTGATAAACCCTTGTGCAACTGTTTGGATACTTCATGATGTTAAAGCCGGACTATGCAGCAGCAGACCAGATTCCTTCGCCGTTTTCTAGCTTTGCACCAGTTTTGTGCATACGTTTTTCGCTACATGGCTCCCCCTACAGCTTCGGCGCAGATACACTGTCGAAAAGACTTGTTGACGAGCCTCCCACGCCCACCTAGCTGCTACTACGTTACCATGTGCATCTGTTTTGTAAGAAGCCGTCCGGCTAAACAGCGAGTCACATCTGGCACTTAGTGCACTTCGTGCTCTATGTTCAGCCGGACATATCGCAAGATACAGGCGACAAATCATGCGACATTCAAAGACCGAACTAGATATCTAAATACCAACAAGAACCTGGATTCAGAACGCAAACAAACGTGTTTGGTAGCAAGTGACTGCTACGCTAAACACCCGCTAACTATCGAGCGAGCCATCAAGAAACCAAGCTGAACACATAAAGGGCTCACAATAAAAGTCCAGCAATGACACTGTTCAAAAGACTATCAAGTCACGTTGCAAAGACAAAGTTCATCCACTTACAATTTCAACAGCAACACGGCCAAGTCGGCGTCCGTTTTGGACTCCTCAAAAGCTCGTCCTATGTTTACTCGTGTCTGGTCTCTTTTTTTGTCAAGCTCCTTTTTCTTCTTCTTCTGTTCCTCCGACTGTGGCTTCTTGGGTCTCTTTTTAGTCGACTGATACATGAGGAATACAACAATTGCCTTGCAACTGGCAGTTTATATTTACCCGGTTCCATGTTTGGGGGTGTGTTTGCCGTAAAGCAGTTTCGAAACTACAATCTGACTACATTTTCGAGGGGCGGCGGGATACTTCCGCCGGCTCACTTCCGGATTGACTTCGGACCGGTGGCAGCGAGTTGCATGTTCCGTTTCTCCGCCCAGAAGCGCTAGGGGGAGTCGTAGCAATGACCAAACGACCCAGATAGTGTCAAAGAACATTCAGAATGACTTTCAGCCTGCATAGTTAGGGTAATTTTTGCTAATATTGTTGCATAGTGCCCCTTTAACTGCAGGGTGACCTCACCATGACGTCAGCAGGATGCTATCACATTTCTGCATATACCTTATTGCTTTGTCATGCTCGCCTTTTGAGTAATGAAAAACTGTTTGTGTGTTTGCGTGTATCTCCTCTTTATCTCTTAGGGTTCGTACTCATGAACATGGATGACTGTCTTACAATGACGTCCGCACATGAATAGATGTTGTAAACAGACATGACTCACCTTTTCAGGAAGCCGGAAAGCTTGAATTCGCTTCTAAACATTTCCCTGAGTGAAGGGAGATGGAAACAACAATCTGACAAGTATTTGTTCCGCTAGTTTCTTTGACGTACACAGTTTAGCTGCTAAATAAAAACACCGCTCTGAAATGTAGAAGCTTACCAGGAGGGCGAATATTGGAAAAGTAGTAGATAATTAATGAAACTCGGAGGTTGGTGTTAGAAACTAGCAGCTGCTAAGAACTTTCTTGTGTGGCACAGAGAGAAAAGAGAAACGTTAGAGACGGTGTGTGAACATGTTGAGAGGCAGAGGGGCTGCGTATGCGGATTGTATAGAGGCGAACAGAGATATAACCTTTGTTTATGAGTGCAGGCTGGCCGGCTGACAGTGTGTATAAGTCAAGCGAGGCCGGCCCACTCGGAGATCTGCTGGCACGCATTAATCAAGCACCGGGGGGAGGAAGGGAACACCTCAACACACCTCCGCAGGACTCTCTAACCAGAGGGAGGGAATGACCACAAGGTTATTGTACCTCCACGAGACGGAGCGGCGCTTTGATTCGACACTACTGCGCTGGAATGCCTTCTCCATAAATGTCTACTAACTGTGAACCGCAAGAATGGCGGCAGTAGACTTTTTTATAAACGTCAGAGAATGGTTCATCTGGAGTCATTTCACAGCGTGAGTTATCACCGCAGTAATATCCAAGAGTACGTCCTTCAGGGTGATTATAGCTGTGACAGTGATGCAGTAGATGTGAGGCACAGATGGAGATTACTGGTTATAATCGCTGTTTTACAACTGGTAAAGAAAAAAAAAAAGACTCACAAAGAAAACTAACATGGAAGATTTACTTCATGCTAATTGTGGGCAAAGCTGAAGCTCATTTTGAGATTCATTGGTTGAAATCGAGTAAAAGACCCAGCGGGGGGTTACCGCAAAAGAGCCAACACAGCGTCTGTATTAAAAAAAGAGCATTTTATTAAAACAAAATGCTTATTTACAAAGCAAGAGATAACACTTCTGTTGGAAAAGGCGTTGTACCTTTACAAAAAGGGGAGGAATATGAATACACAGCCAGCTCGGGAATGAAACATTTGCATCACAGCTGCTATAGCTTATTACACTGTCGAATCGCCCAGTAGTTTTACTTTGTTACATTACAGCAAGACTGATGCAAAAAAAGACTAAACGTGAAGAAAAATGGCTTTTTGGAAAAGTCGGACACGGTTCCTCATTCGGCAGGGATACAAAAGAAGCTACACATTTTTCTGTTTAAATACACATTCAGGACAAATGGCTGTTTCAGAAGGCAAAAAAAAATCAAAGTAAAGATTGTAAGCTCTTGATGCAACATGGACGCCGCTAAAGCAAACAGAAGATTTTCCCCATCTCTTAAATAAAAAAAAAAAAAAAAAAGCAAAAAAACGTTCAGCTTGAGTGAGGGGCTCATTATGGTACCAACAGAAATATTTGTACTGTCTCCTTGTCATACTGAAGACAGGGCAACTGGCATGTCACATAGAGTCCCTGTTGTGTAGTTATAAAAATAAATATAAGTCGAAGGAGAGATTTTCATAAAAAGATTCATCAGTCCAGATGGAACTACTGGCGAGCCCTGTTCATACCACCGGTGTGACAGCCAGGGCCTTTGTTTCAACTTGATTCCCATTTCCGTGATTAACTGGAGTTACAGTGAAGAGCATGTTTGTCAGACGAGTAGTAAGGTAACATCTTTTGTTGCCCTGCCTCATCTCACCCCTCTCATTCTCTACTGGTTCCTCAGAGCCAGGGGTGCCAGGCAGGGTCCATGCGGCACAGATTGTCCAGGCTGTTTGCTGCAGCCACCAGGGTGTTGACTTTACTCTCCCCTCCCTCGAACTGAGCCAGGTTATGGAGGCGGGTCATGATGGCCGTGACAGCCTTCTGGACCAGTGACACCAACTGCTGGGAGTCCATGTTCTCCGGTTGGCCAGCGGGGGACAGAGGCATGGACGTGTCCTCTTGGGTCTTCTTGTGCCAGGCGATGATTTCGTCTCGAAGGACTGCCTTCAGGATGCCGTCCACCTATCAGAGACAGAGGAAATGAGGACATGTAAGAATTAACGGTGTAGGTGCATGTACAATAAAACATCCTGATGACAGCATAAGTCTGGGGATTTTTTTTTTTAAAACCTAATTTATTCGCTTAACTCTTTATCTTTCAATTAGTTTTGACCACAAGAAAATAATTCCTGTAACAAGCAGGAAACTTAAGGGAAGTTTGAGCAAAATAAAGAAATAAATTGAAGTTAAAAAAGCTTTACTCTGGACCCCTCAGACAAGTTAAATGTAGTATAGTATCTATTATAGTAAAATGAAGGATATAAAAATGTAAATAGGGGGATTATATTCCCCTTTTTACATTTTTATATCCTTAATTTTATTTTTGTACCCCTTTCTTCACCTCATTTGAATTTTTTGTTTGCAGTAGTGTGGAATTTTTGTCAAGATATATCAAACTGTATTTCAGATTCTATTTTGTATAACCTGAAAAACTAATAAAGATACTTTAAGGAAAAAAGTTCCATTGACTTGGTTTTTCCAAACCTTTAATTTTCTTTGACCAGAGACAGGGGTAATGATTTCCCTCCACATCACCAAAGTTTTATACTTGGGTCACACGGTAACGACTGAGCAAATACCATCCACTGATGAAGACAGAAGACGGAAAGATGTGGTTGAAAAGAGCTAAAAAAAAATTAAATTAAAATTGCCTGTAAGTGGACCTTTAGTAAGTATAGCTTATGGTCAGATTTTCATACTTTTTTCAAAATGATTTTCCTCTTTTCACTGATTTTAGCTTGCAAGAAATGACACAAAAAGCTCATATATCAACCTTTTTTCATAGCATTGTGCTATGTAGCATAGCCACCACATTACATTTTTTCATGAGACCGCTGGCTAATCCGATAACCACTATTTCTATTTGAAGTTCTCAATTATGTGTCAAGGAATGCTGTTTAAATGCACACAGTCGGCCAATCTTCTGGGTGGACCATTCTAAGCCATGTGTTGAAAGTGTGCATCATGGGAATGAGAGCAATGAAACATGATCAACCCTCAGTTTAAACAGAGCCAATTTCAAACATTCACATAAAACAAAGCTGCTAAGTCCAATTAAGGGTGTGTCAGTCATCCTCAGGGAAATCGGTGTTGTTAAGAAACCATTATGGTGACACAGAACTGAAATACATAACCGACAAAACCATGGCGGGGCCACAACACTGGCAATCATCACCTAACTAGGTACACACTGTTCCCTCGCCTTACCTAAAGTGTTAATCTGGTTTCAGGCTTCAATATATTTGAGTGGATGATTGTTACGTGTTTGTTGTGTTTTGCCGTTTTCCCTGGAAACGTCCATTTTCTCCAACCACAAGAAGCTGGCAGTCGGCCTTAACTGGTTCACATGGTGGAGTGTTTTGTTTATTTGCATCTTAAGCACTCGTGCACTGTCCACATCAGTCAGACTTAAAGCATGAGCCGGACCTATACATAGACACCACACGCCTGTCATTACGGCCCTGCTGCAGATACTTCACACAGCGGCTCCTGCTTTCATTGCATTGTTTTTATTTGGTTGTGCCTTTGTGAACTTTCCCTCTGGGTAAATTTAAGTGCTAAACAATATCTGGAGAATTCGGAGCTTGAATTTGACAACAAACAACTGGCCACAGAATGAAATATATCCTCACTGATGCTGCCCGAAGACTTGAACCTCAAATCTCTAAACTAAATTGTCATTTGGGTCAAGATGAGCAAGTGTAATTTTTCAAGTGTAGGTATTCTAATATTTACATGCAATATCTTCACAGGGTGATTTTTTAAATTTCATGACAGTGTTTTGAAAAGGATGCAAAAGATGTGTTAATTAAAGCTGCAATAACTAATTATTTGGCCGGTTTGGGACAGCGACGCAAACCCTACACTGCAGTATTATCAACTACAGCAGATAAGGCAAACTGGGGAGCAAACATTTGACCACATGCATGTGACATATTGTTAATAAAACTGTAACTGACCACATTTGACATTTTTCCAACAATATTACCTAAACAATTGTTGAAATCCAACATCTAGCTCCTAATGTGAAATATCTGAACTGGATAGACCTCTGATCATATGCCATGTTCAATCCCTACATTCATTTGTAAAATAAAGCATTTTTAGGTTAATTTGAAAACACAAGCTGATCATAGTAATGTAACAATTTTCCCAGCAGAAAAGTTACCTTGAAGTTGGGCTGCGCGAAACATCGTGCCACGGCGATCATGGAGGCAGTGAGGGGGCCGGAGACGCCAATGGTGGTCAGGAACTCGGAGATGTTTGGCGTCAGGCGGAACGGGACAGGGCGATTGGCGTCCAGGTCGCCTGTGGCGTCGTTGATGTCGAAGCGGAAGTAGGAGACGTTCAGCTTTCCTGTGTCCTATAAACAGAAAACAGAGTATAACATAAAGATTAAAGAACAAGTAAGTTTTTTTCGAAGCAAGCGTATATGGGAGGTAGGTGTGGACATTTTAAAGCTGCCGTTTATATATAGTTTTTGGTGCATACCTTTGTTTTATTTTTTCTACTAAAGAATGTTTACATGCTTCATGTGAAAAAAAACCCCATTAGTGTTATATATTGTTCATTGCTGCAGCATCTCTGTTCACCCTCTGTTTAAGTGCCAGTCTCTTTAAGGAACCCCCTCCTGAGAAGCAAAATCTGCTCTGATTGGTCAGCTCTTGTAGGCCTGAGCAGGCACAGCTCAATTTTCTTCCACATCAACTCTGCATGCGTTTATGCAACCCAGCTGAGGTCATTTTTATACTAGTGTGATATTTAAACAGCACCTAGACCTGCTTTATAAATGTAAATAACCAAGACAGTCCCACTTTCTTCAATATAGGACCTTAAAATAAATAAAGAACTGTTCAGAACTACCTGCTCATAACCACTAGCAAATAAGGAGCTAAAATCTATGAATATTCCTTTCTCTAGGGTCCTCAGCGGTTCTTCAACCACATGAGCCCCTGCAAGAAAACAACTTCTTCAGAAAGGCTAGGGGAGTTACAAAACAAGCTCACACCAACGAAATGGCTGCAGTTATTGATCTGCGTGCCCCAGACACCGTAACACGTCAAACTATGAGCAGCAGAACATCTATAATCCTCAGTTCACTCCCACTCCCACTCCCCTCTCCTCCCCGCTGACTTAAATATATACGGCCAAGTTTTCATCCATAAGCCTGCATTTATGTGCGAGAGGCCGCTACACGAGCAGCCATTCCGGGGAAGATAAGCTCCCTTATATGAAAAGGTGAGTGGCTCTGACAGCTTTATAGCAGAGCATTTCATTCCAGCTCGTGCTCCCTCTCCTCCTCTGTCTCGCCTCTTTCCCTCCTTCTCCTTAATTCCCTCCCCTCAGGTCTCCCCCCCCTCTCTCTCCTACTGTCATTTGCTCCTCCAGGCCCCAGCAGAGGGCCTCAAGGCAGTGGGCTGAGACACCAGCAACCCCCAGGAGGCTCAGATAAGCCCGCAGAATGTTGGCTGTGGAGGCAGCGCTCAGAATGCTAAATCGCCAGAGCAGCGGCCACCGATGGCTTCATTTTGGGTCTGGTGTGAATGGGATGACGCAACATTAGTGAGTCACATCTAGTGAACTTGAGTGTGAGAAATAATGACAGACACTAGAGGATGTGATGCTGTATACAAGACAGCTATTGAGAGAATTAAGTGTGAATGAACACCACATTGCAGGGCCTTTTTTGTTGATGCCTCGAAGCACCACTGAGCTCTATAAGTGCCAACTTGAAGGAACTTAAGGTCTCTCTTTAGGCAGGGTGGGGCACAATGCTACGGCTATGATGTCCTGTCCTTGCACTCACTCACTCACTCTCTCCCTCTCTCCCTCTTTCTCTCTGTTTGTTTGTGTGTGTGTTTGTCTGTGCGCACACTCTCCGTACCGTAATCCTCCTGTGTCTAATGGGATCTGCGGAGTGGAACAGGCAGAGAGGGGGCTTAATACCAGTGCTTAGCTGCCCGGAGGAACGCCTGTCAGCAAAGGCCGATTAGGATCAGAGGGGAGGGGGTGGCCGGCTGACACAATCATCTTTAATAATGACTTTGAGAAAGCTGTCTGTAGACCCCGAGCACCAGACGGATGTGTGTAAGGACTGAGAATCTTACGCGCGCACGCACACACAAACACGGACCCTTCAAATTGAAACGTCTTTGAAAGCTGTAGAGCACAGGGACTGAATATAACGTTCTGTCAAAACATCCTTCACATTGACAGCGGCGGGCTGACTGATAGGCCTAGCGTGAATGTCATGGGGGAGAATGGTAATTCATATGGCCCGATACGGAGAGGGTAATGGTGATCTCTTAATGCATCTATGAGTGTATATCTATTGAATTAACCCCCATCACATTGATCCCGCTGCCCTTGACACACGGTCCGACATGTTTATTGGGGTGTACGGTTGTACTCCTACCTGTGCTATCTGCAGCATCTCGGGGTTGAGCCTGTTGAGGTGGAGCATGAACTCAGCCAGACCGATGAGGGCCAGTTGGATGGTAAACATCTTCCGGAAGGTCCAGTAATCGGTAGCGTTGGGGAAGGTGTGGAGAGCCCACTCTTTCAGCATGCTGCGAGGCACCATGTTGCCCTGCACCTCTTTCAGGATGTCTCGCAGGACCTGGTAGAAGACAAGAGGTGGGAGTAGAGGTTAGTGGTCGGGCTAATAGCGGGCCTCTCACTTGTGTTTCTACTTTACTCAAGACAAATAGATATGATTTAACACCCACAGTTCACCACAGTTGTTGGTAGATTTTCTAATCCCAGTGGTCAAAAGACGACAATAATGTGGTAGCTATCTAGTATATCAACAATACATGTTATAAAAGCAGACAAGCATCACAGAGATCCGATCTCTCCATCAACAAAAGAGCTTCACAGAACGAAATGTAATGCAACTCCTGAACACATTCAAATTGAAGTTACCATTCAGTCAAAATTGCTGTTTTAGTGTTTTTATCAAATATTTCTTGCCATGCACCCAACACGACAAATTAGTATTATTTTAGAGTTTCTGGAAAATAATTTACAATAATGAGGACACATCTTGGGGGGCATGTGTATTCGTCCAATAAACACACTCTTTACTTAATGATGCTGCCATGGATAAAGCAAGTTGCTGTAATGTGTTGCTAAACCTCACCCATTACTGTACAAAACCACAACTTTATTCAATGATTAGGGTGAAACTGGGTCATGTGTAATGACCCCCTGTTGCTAAGGTGAGTGTTATACTGCTGCTAAATGTAGTTAGCTGATGTTAGCTCGGTAAGCAGTCCTTGCTGACTCAGCCCCTGCTTGCCAGATTCCATAACGTATATTCCTCGCTATTGGCTGCTGCCTTATTTTAACTAATCCCAAGCAAGTAGCATCATGTTAGCCATTTCATAGGGACTTTAAGCAACTGTGCTGGTCGGCCTGCTTTTTCTTTTTAATGGATAGTTTAGGTGATGGATCAGTCTCCAGGAACAGACCGCATAATTTCAGTTTGTCATCTAGAAGCAAATGCGAATAACAACACAGTATTGTATTTTACTGCAGATTCCATTTTTCATGTGTTGACTGGTTGATAAAGACGTATCTTGAAAATTAAGTTGGACCACCACAGAAGAAGCCCCTGTTGAAAATGATCCCTGTACAGTGAAAACCATAAATCTCCAAATTTGGTCATTTTTTGTGTTTATAATTACCTGAAGAATTGTTACCTTTATTTTTTCTCTGAATATAACAAATTAAAAACAAATTGGATTACCTGAAAAATGCACTGTCACAAACGTGAAAACAAGGCTATTATTCTTTTAAAGACAAATGGTTTCACAGTATAGCAACAAAAAACTTCCATGACTGCTGTAAAATTACGATCCAAACACCCAGGATGCATATCAATGCAGGCTGTATCATGCTGTTGTATGTGCACATCTGTTTACATGACCGGCTCCATACCTGGTGGCTGGCCTGTGTGCCTCTGGCCTGCACAGTCGCCAGACGATCGTAGTATCTGGAAATGGGGTTGTCATGTTCGATGCCCTTCTTGGCACAGCGTTGTTTGTAGATTTCCACCAGTGACAGAGACGAAGGGTTGTCCTCGACCAGCCGCATCTGAGGCGACACTGCCACCACTCGGGGCACTGGAGATATGGAGGGAGGGAGAGGAAGAGGACAGGATACAGGTGGGGAAAGAGATGGGGAGGGGCAGAGCAGGGGGAGCAGAGAAAAAGGAGGAGAGAGCAGTAATAGGGAAGGAGGGAAAGGGAGAGGAAAAGACACAAACTGTAAACATTTGGCTGCACAGTCCCTGTTTTTACCACAGTGTAAACCACAGATCTAAACCTACAACTAAAATACTCCAGAATTGGTAAACAGCGGCGCTGAAGGCGTGTCAGCTCTCAGCACCAAGCAGGGTCAAAGAAGGTAAAAGGCTGCGCACGCATCTAAATATTTACATACACCAGCACCCCCAAATTAAATCAATACCAGCCATTCCAGTTGGGAGGAAATGGGTTAGAAGGGACTGCTGAATTCCCCATCCATATTTCTGTTTTAAACAAACCAATCAAGTGCGTAAATGGAGAGTGGGCAAACATCTGGGTGAAGGCAAACCACGGGGGGATGACAGGAGAGGAAATAGCGCTTGAAAGCAAATTGAAATTGTGTGTGTGGTGTGTGAGGGAGACGGAATGAAAAGACAAATGAAAGAGGAGGGTCACTGCCAACAGCAGCAATAGAAATGACCATGTATACGTAAAAATGGGTCTTAAGAAATTATTTTCTTATTTTCTTGATTTAAAAAAAATCATGTGCTGCTAAAAATTAATTAAAAAACAAATACACAATTATTATATCTCTAGTCCCATTCTGGTCCCTGGTCCTACCAGTGAAGAAGAGGTGTCTCTTGGTGGTCTCCTTCCTCTTCTCCAGACAGGGGTTGAGGAGGCGGAGCAGCTGCAGGACCCTCTCCTCTCGGCGTGACTCAGTAAGACAAGCATCGTTCATCACCAGGTATGGGTAGATCTTGCCATTGTGGCCGCGGATGTACAGACGCCGTGCCGCTGTGTTGTGTTTCTGAACGATTTCCACTCTAGGCATGAACCTGAAAATAGGAGAAGAGAGACAGAGCTGAAGTAAGAATATTTTTGGAACAGAAAAAGACCTTCAAATTCTAATGTGCGAAAGTGGTGGAAAGAGCTGTGTGGGAGCAGCATGTGGCTCATGTTTGGTGTTATATAACACCCTGTTTAACAGGCCCACGGGTCCTTTACCTTGCGATCTTGATGTAATAGTGTGTTGGTTTGGGCATGAGGAACTCCCCGGGGATCTCCACCTCAGCCGTCTGCGCAGAGAAGTTGCTGAGGAAGCGACACTTCTCCTCGATAAGGAAGAACTTAGGCAGCTGCTTGGTCTTGGCCTCCAGGATCTTGATCCACTTCTTCAGCTTAGAGATCAGATTGTGGAGCTTCATGGAGCCCGGCACGCTGAAGTCAAAATCTGGTAGGAGGAGAAGAGACAAATTATTGTTACAAGAAGAATCTACTAAGTAGAGTCTGACAATACTCGACTGATGTGAATATGAGGGAGTGAAAAAATTCTGATTTCGATTTATCAGCTTATAGTCACACATTTGATGTGCTTATCAAACATGGGCACATTATTTTACAGCTGAACAATAAACTTAATTGTCAAAAATAACACCCCACACATTTTTTCTGAGTAAAAAAAAAACTGAAAAATGAATTAATAAATAAAAAATCTCTGCAACTTGGACAACTTATATTCTGATCTATTAAACATTCTCCTTCTTAAATTCCTGGCATTTTCATTTAATTATTTCTCCGACTCTCCTGGTGTACTTAAGGATTTAGTATCATTACTGAAACCAGAATGTGATATTAAAAATGTCAGAGAAGAAAACAAATATACCATATTAGACGGCAGCTGAATTCCTCAGGCAGGCTGAGAAGTCTGAATGGAGAGTCAATGTGTTACACTTTCACCTACCAAATCAACTATCCTCAAAATGCCCTTCAGCAAGACACTAACCCCCCAACCACACAAGACCGTAACACAGTGGGCAGCTCCCAAGTGTGTTAGACATGACCTTTGACCTCTCCTGCAGCGATATGCTCCCACACCTGTGCTATAAATACTGCTATGTTTCTAAGTAACCTCGGCAAATAAAAATACTATACAAGGTTAAGATACATGCTGGCAGCGAACACAAGGGACTCAAAGTAGAGTCAAACATAACTCAAGAAAATAGAGCAGAAATAAATAGAGTCATAGAGATTAAAGTTTGAAAACTCAATAAAAAGACATTGCAGAGCCTTTTTAATATCACAACGATTCAGATTAATTAAAGGGGGATCAGAGTGTTTACTTTGCTGTTGTTTGCCCAGTAACATGGGCTAACAACACCTTGTTTCTCACAGTGATGGCTAAGGGGAGGGCAGCGGTTACACAAACTTACATCTGGGAAATGTCCATTCTAAATATTGTGTTGCACTGTCGGCCGCTCCACTCCAGCAGTGTGCTGCCTTGCTTGAGGGAACTTCATGGATAAGTTATTCATGGCAGGCTGGCAGCACAAGGAGAGCTGTTTGCTCTATCGACTTAAAACTCCCTGATGGAGGCTAGGAGCTGATTAAATTAGAGCTATAAAAATGAGAGTCTTAAAGTATTAAATTCCTGTTTCAAGTCACAACTCATATTGCACATAACATATTGTGATGAGCTGCGGCAATAACAACGGAAGGAGGCGAAGTGAGCAAGGCAGGTTTTCCATTTTAGAGTAAAGCCCCCAGGACATCTCTGTAACATGAATGCACACATACACCTACCTCTCTCCTATTTCAGTACACCCTGTTGTGCCGCCTGTTATAATGAATCCATGAAACTGCAAGGCCTTGCCATTTCAAACCCGTCCAATCTCTCCCGGAGTGAGACCTCCTAATACTTTAAATAAGCCCTTTAAAACAGCCAATGTTCTTTTCAGAGTGGCCCTATTTCGCTATCCGTCTGCCTGCAATTCACCTGCCTCGATAGCAGAGGGAAAATTGAAACAGTCCTGAGGAATTGCCACCCGACAACAATTCAGCTCCATAAAAGTGTATAATGCTTACAAATAGAAAAAAACGAGACATGCTGCACTCCACCATTCGAAGCCACGTAGCAATAAAGTTATATAATCCATCTTTATTGGATTTAAAACATTTTTACCTGTTTAAATTTGAGGACGGCTGCACATAAAATACTGGCTTTATGTTATCACAACTCGTAAAAATAATTTTAAAGCAGTTAACACTAAACATGTAGTCAAAAATAAAAGACAAACCAATATTTCACCTAATTGTGGTCACTACCTAGGACTTTTTATAAACAACTGAGTGCTCTGATGCAGTGGTCAGCAGCAACACTTCCGACGGACTGTGGCTCCTTCAATTTAACTACATTTGCTAGATTTTCATTGTATCTGTCGGCAGCGGTAATGTATGCAAGGACCAACTGGTGTTCTGAGATTAACATTACAGTTATGTTTTTACAATGAAAGAAAGAATGGACGTGTCAGATTGTAATTAACCTAGTATAATATTAAACCTGCAGACAGTTTCTGAGAGAAGCTACAGAGGTGCTGAGTACAGAGTGCAATACAGCCATTGAGGCCAGAAGAGAGTTATTTTGAGTCCCCCTGAACTCATCTTTGACCCCTGCTCCATCGGCTAGCTGGGGGAATAGGATGCAGTGAGGAGGAGTGCAGTGTGGAAAGTATCCAGATTGCTCTCTGACCTGTGTATAGAAACTGAGGCTGCTATTCTGCCCTACCTGACAGACCACAGCAGAGGATGTGCACCGCTGCACCAAATTATGGATCTAGACTCAGGAGGTGGGCCACCTCTGTATAGAGAACCTTCATTCCCCCATGAGCGTGGGATTGTATGAATGTGCGGGTGGGATGCAGCCAGCTTTATTGTATCTGATTGGTGAGCTGAGTGTTTCAGAGGTCATCGCAGCAGTGTTTAAGGGATTTCTGGCAATAAAAGTTCACATTTAAACTTAATGACTGACAACTAGCTGAAGGTACATAAATGCTGAGCCAAACTTCTATTAGAATTATACGGAGTTACATTCAACTATGCTAAATGTCATTTTTGCATGACAAATGACTATTCAATACACACAGATTTAAAAAGCCAAGAAAGTTAGAAGAAGCTCTTTTGACAAAAGTCTCTGGAACAGATCCACTGCTAAAACAGTAACTCATGCAAATAGCATTCACCGTAATTGGATTTGAATGCCTCCCTGCTGCCAAATGTTATATGTGCACACATAAACCCATATTTTCCGGCCCACAAACCCTGTGAAAGCAAGTGAGCCACTAACGTGGTGCGGGGAACGGGAGCTTGGCTGCTCAGCAGCTCTGTAAACCCTGTTTGTTCCGCTCTGGAAGGCTTGTGTGGTTTCAGTCTCTGTCGGCCCCGCTCCCATGTCGCCGGGGGGACAGCTGGGTAGCGATGGTCGGCAGGCACCCTGCGAGGCAGAAGCCCTGGTGACGCCTGGCTGCGTGAGCACAGCTGGCACCGTAACATCTGGAAAGATTCATCAGCACGCTACTCGCTCCGAGTCTCGCTCGCTCTTGTTTGTGTTGTTCATTCAGTCAGTCTGTGTGCCGCTCACATGCTTTTGCTTACTAATGACATCACACCTGTCTTCTTGCTTCCCCTCATGCCCATTGTTTTCTCTTTGATAATTTCCTCTCTTCCATCTTTTTTCTCCTTGCTGTAATTTTTCAAGCCTCGTAAGCTCTGGCTCACCTATTTTATACATTTTTCCAAGTCAGGTGATTATTTTTTTCGCTAGCTGCCTTTCATTCACTCGCTGTCCTTGTCCCCCTCTATCCCAGGGCCAAACACATTAGCTCTATTGGCCACTCACAGGACCAGTGGAGGGGAAAAGCACAGGAGAGACTGAAGAGCAGAGAGGGGAAGGAGGAAGGAGAGGGAGGAGTTCCTGCACGGAAAAGCAATAAAAAGGAGAGACCAGGCGGTTTACTATGAGTGCAATTTAGCGAACATGTATGTGCAGTCAGTCCATGGGAGTGGGAAGTTTTATTTGAACCCTGAAAGCTGGGGGAGCTGCAGACGAGCCTCGTTTAAACCAGGTCCACTGAACTGTGGTTCAACTCCCTTATGCAATGTAGGAAAACAGACACGTGGCTTCCAAAAACAGGGGAATGATTGTTTGGAGAAAAATGTCTCAGAGGGGGCCTTGGCTAAACTAGAACTGCACCTGTCCTGTTGGATTCCACAGCTCGCATATGAATCTGAACATGCAGGCCAAAATGACTGGAGGCTTCATCGCTGCTTTACTAGCATACACATGAATACCACAGAATCACCGCTTTGAAATGTTTTAATCTGAAAACTGGGAATGGATCACAGAGTTGTCATCGTAGAGTGTCTTCCAACTTCTAATCTTTGATGTCACATCAGTGTACAACTGCTCAGAGACTAGAGCGGTGAAGCAGAAATGTGCAATTAGGAATTTTCTGAGGTTTCAGAATTAAAAAGGGTATTCAATTTGAAGATAAAAGCTGCACACGGTTGCCAATTCACATTGTCAGTGCGCTACCATCAGTATGTAACTTCTAATCTCCTGTTGGAAGAGGAAGCCCAACATCAAGTAAAACAAAGCCAGCAGATGTTTGTGAAGAGTCCGAACATTAAAAACCTCTGAGAGATAAATACAGTAGGTATATCATCCTATCTTGATGACCGTTTATGATAGTAATTCAATGCCAGCTCTAACCTCCAATTTAGGATTTTGTCTGTAATGAGAACACAATAGCTTCCCTGTTATTGTTCTGAACTGATATAAAACAAGGGAAGGAAATTGTTTCATCTTAGTGCCATGGTAGCTTTAGTAGCGGTATCCTTTCAAAATGCTTGGTTACCTGGCAAATAGGACTTCCAGCTCCAACCACAATAAAACAGCACTTGACTGGTGGCTGGTGGTACCACATTAACATTTCAATATAACTGGCCAAAGTTGCTCAGTGCCAATATGGGTGGAATTATTTTAGTCAGCCTCTGGTGCACTATAAATATATAAAACCTGCATTGATAGTCAGTTTCACTCTGAAGCTGCCAAGAAATAAAATAATTTCATTACAGTTCAAATAGAGCGATGTATTGCATCAAATCTCTTTTAACAAACTTTTAAACACCATTGAGACTAAAGCCTGAACTTTTATGGAGTTCCCTGTTTTAAAGTGTCAGCTGAGGAAGGAGAACCAAGAGTCATCAGCTGTATTTAATCATCCCCTGACAGGTTTTGTGCTTACTGAGATCATCATCGAAGTGCTGCACCATCTAAGATTAAAAATGCAGCTGACTTCTGTATAATCAAAACCACTGTAGACGAGCACACACACTCACACAATGTAATAAAGACAGACACACACACACACCTATTTCTGACCAGTCACCAGAAACAACCCCTCCCATGAAATCCCATCATCTTGTTGGAAACCTTAATTACATTGCAGAACACCAATGCTCCAGCTGCTCCGAGCCACAGTGCGGTCTGCCCCGACAGCGCTGATATAAGCAGCACGAGTGTCCATGTGGATACAACGTGACCTGTTCAATATATCGCCACAGAGGCCATCTCGTCATTTTAACTTGTGTGGACAAACAATAACAAGAAATGCGCTCATGTTTGCTGAAAGGTGGCTGATGTGTGATTCCGGGCTTAAGGGAGCAGAGCTAGGTGTTGCTGGTTTCACTACCTGGCCGATGGTCTCACCTTGTCAAATAGTAAAAAAAAAAAAAAAATGTGTTTTCGGTCACCTGAAAACACACGTTTCACATTTTGTCTCTTTAAAGTCTTACGACAAAGCTTCAAAGAGGTAAATCAGCAATGCTTAAAGTTTAAAGCAACTAAGTTCAAAAAGTAAACACAGGAACAACCTGTGTTGTGAGAGCTTTTTAACACCTGTTTTTCTTTCTGTCTGTTCTGAGTCGATACAAGCGTGAGTATATTTGAAACTGACCTGTTGTGAATTGGCCTTTCATCTTCTGGAAAACAGGGTCCTGGGCTGTGGCCTGGGCCCGACGTGCTAACGACTCCGAGGCGGCGCTAGAAAACATGGTGGACACGTTGGAGACATTCTCCAAGCCAACACCGAAGGTGCTGACCAGCTTCTTGACAAAGTTCAGTGTGTGCGGTGTGATCTTAGCGTCAGACACTGCACCGCTCTTCTCAAATGCCACTGAGTAGCATTTAGCCAGGCCCTGTTGAAGCTGCCTCAAGACCTGCAGAGAGAGGAGGAACATGGAGAAATAGTGAGGAGATTTTACAGTAATATTAGTAAGAGAGGGCCCAAATCATTTCATTTCAAGTATCTGTTGAGTCAGATCGCTGACAAATGGTCAGGAAAGAACAGTGGCACACGCATTGTTCTTAAGAAACAAAGGTGTAGCTCTGTGATGTCATACAGAAACCAAAGCAAGAGAGAGAGAGGGAAGGTGATGATAGCAGAGCACGCCTCTGCCCCTGCTTGCCCCGTGGAACGAAGCATAGAGTCTGCAGCTGCTGCAGAGTGCCCCAAACCATCACAGATAATCACAGAGACACATACACACCAACAAACTTCCGGCCCTAAATCCCTTGCCCCATCCTACACGCTCACTGCACCCATCCATCACCTGTCTCAGTCTTCTCGCCTCCTGCTGCCTCTTTCTCCCAGTCTTCCACTCCACCCACAGACTAGCTACCTCAAGTGGATGCTGCCTAGCATGGCTAAAACAATTTGCAGCATTACCAAGTTGAAGTCAGGCCTACATCCTGCACTGACATCCACACAAGTAGCTCCTGGGGAAAGGGGCGGCAGGTAGATTTAAGTAGACATGTGCTTCAGAAAATACCAGCCAAGAAACAGTGAAATTAAGAAGCCCTTCTATCTGAAATGTGCAATAGTCTTCTGCCAGTTCTATTTTGAATACAATTGACTATCAAAAGGTCAATGGCAACAAAGTTTAGGATGAGAGACGATATATTCACAAAGTCTGGCACAAACGAAACCAGCACCTTTGTCCTCTCACCTCTTCATGCCAGTTCTCCCTGAACCACACCATCTGGTCCACGATGCCCTCCAGGGAGGAGAGCAAGGTTGGGTGCAGCTCCCGCTGCATGTGCATGATCCGGCTACAGCGCCACATTGGGGCAGTGGCCCGAATAGGCCCTGGATCGGAGGCCCCCGAGTGAGGCTGCGCCCCCACTGAACTGGGCTGCTGCTGTCCAGATGCATCTAGGGAGAGTGGGTAAGAGGGAGAGAAAGAAAGAAAGAAAGGTAATCAGGAAACACATTATCTTTAAATATACAAATTTTATGTTTAATAATTCAGGATGGTAGACAGGAAATAACTTTTATTGCTGAGAGTATCTACAACAAGGCAACACACGACAGGCAGCAATGTTTACTCACCACTTTTGTAGCGCTCCCTCTGCTCGATCTTGAGTGTCAGGTAAAGGGTGCGGATAGGGAAGTAGACAGCCTGGGGGTACACTCGTCCCACCTAGCAGATAAAAGAGGGTCACAGATTACATTTCAAAGACTCCCCCTCAGGAACGCGAAGGAGAGAGAGAGAGGGAGAGAGAGGGAGAGAGAGGGGAGGCAGACAGAGGTAGAGGTGGAGGGAAAGTGGGACAGAGAGACACTGTTTGTGTGTCAGAGAGAGAGAGATCATACTGATACAGTCAGAGACCTTTGCTGTAACAGAGGGAGTGTTTGAAGCTTTGAGTCAGGGGAGTTACAAACACGTCACGGCTGAATTACAAAAACTGAATGTGACTGATGATGAAATTGCCCTCAAGACTTTCAAGAAAAGTCACCGACAACATTGGGAAAGGCTTAATGGTTGAAGTGAAGGCATGAGAGATTTTAAGTTTTTTTTAACACAGCAAATTCACCTCCAACTTGGTGCAGTAGGATCCCTTTGATAAGTGAGGCAGCAGGTGAATTCAGTGTCTACCTTTGGTGTATAATTTATACATCTGTCTCTGGTTCACAGTTCAGGCAGGAGGTAGGATCAGTATGCTACTGACTGTACTGTAGTTCAGCATCCAAGTGAGAAGATCAAGATTCAGTATTCACTTTTTTCTTTCAGTTTTGACTTTCTTTAGTTAAGGCAAATTCTCCTCATATAGGTTTATTTCATCCATCATCTCTTCATGTATTCCTGTTGGCTCAGACGGCGCTATGGAAAGTGTTTGATCTTTGAACACATTTTTAAATGCCTCCTTTATGTGGCCACAATCTCAATTCCACACTTGTCACCAAATCTCATTCTAATACACAAGGGGGGCGACCACTGCGACACAGCTATCACAGTGACTGTACAAAGTAAGTGCCTAAATGTAGAACATGCGCTGAGACAAAGCTCACTAAAATTCTACAGAGGCGACAATAGAAATCTGCCATTTTTTTAAAAACCATACACAAATTCTTCATCTCAAATATAAATTATTCATCTCCAAAAAAAGAACAGGTTTAGAAAATATGGCCACCTTGGAAGTTTATTTATGACATCTAGGATTGTCTAAGCAGTCATGTTCCTATTTGCCATTGTATACCTTGCTGTAGTCAGGTAAAAATATCATAATAATTTTATTTTTTCTTAAATGAGTACAAGTACAGGAACAATAACCAGGTTGTATGAAAACAGATTTTCCTTGAATTTCTACAAAGGATGACTATTTAAGCCTGGCGTCTTTTTGAGCCATTGGATATTGGTAGAATACCAAACCACAACGTTCTCTCAGGACCCGGAGCGCAATTTCATAGGCTGCAATTACACAGCCACTTGATCCCTTTTAGACCCTCAATATGTCTGCAGGGCAGAAAGGGATACCTCCACATCTCAACAACAAAACTGAGCTCAATACGGGTAAAAGTGGGTAGGGAATAGATTGGGGAGGGTGGATAGCCGAGAGAGAGATAGACAAAGAAAGAGAAGAAGCATTTTTCCCCACAATTCAGCCTAAGGCTAAATGGATTTTGGACCTTCCAAGCTTTCACTGACTCATTCCACATTCCTCTGACATGCAGTGCAGGTCTTCAGAGGGATTCTCAAACTGCACAAATCAAAATTTCACAAGAACTAGCTCAAGTTTAAAAGCTGCCGCTGAGAATGGGTTGGCCCACGGCTAACTACAACATACTGTAGTTCTGCTTAGACTGGACGACTAAAGGAGTTGTTCCAGATCCCGGCAGGTCTCAAATTCTTCAAGAGACTCAGCTCCCTCACTCAATGTAACTCTACATGGTTGGTCAGTCGGTGCTGTAAAAGCAGGGGAGACAGATAGGATTAACCAACGACTGCTGTTGTACGCCTAAGCCTGGACAGCCTGGAGACGGTACAAAGGGGAAGAATGAAAACTATTATTGCGTTAAACTACATCTTAGAAAACCGCTCTTCACTTCCTCAGTTGTGAGGCAATTTTGCTATGGAGCACCTTCAATCACCACCAAAGCCTTTAACTGCTCTTCTGTGACTTGAGTACAGCTGTATGTAGAATGCTTCCAGTACATAAAGCCACAGACTCAGGCATGAGATAAGTTATTGTAACCTCCTCCTCCTGCAAAATCTGCAGAAAAGGATACACAACCCCAATCTCTTAAGTCAACTGAATACATTAGGGCTGCCCTACATCCCTTTTTTGGGGCACGCAGTGAAAAAATAAAGAGAAAAAAAAATGATGAGGCCTTCAAATACAGATTTGGACATCTATTAAAATCGCAATAAAAGCACTGGGGTCAGCCCTCCAATTAGGCTGAACGTGGGCACATATGCACACCCTTTACATAAATGGTATTGTGGAATTGTTTATACACTACCCTCTCTTAATCTCTCATATTTCTCAATTTAATTTACTGCACATACAGCAAATGGGAAATGTTAATGAATGTCCTTGTGACAGCGCTCAAAAACAGAGGGGAGAAAGATCGAGAGTCAGGGGTAACGGGAAGAAGGAGTCCTAAGTGGTAGCTAACAGCAGCATTAAAGATGAAAGAGGAAGGAAGGCAGAGAGGAAGAGGAGGAACTAGAGATCAGCCCGCTAATGGGGAGATAAGAAATGTCATATTTTGGCGAAGCTGAGGTGGACCGAGGGGGAGAGGGCGAATGGCAGACAAGGAGGAGGCAGCGAGGGAGGGTGAGAGAGGAGCGTGCGTGGGGAGAGGTGTTGAGATTCTCTGTTAACTTCTGATTCATCTTCCCGCCTGGCCCTGGGCGCTCTTCTCCTCACCTTCATCAATATTTCAACATACGTTTTTTAAACATCCCGCCGCTGCAGAGAAACTCTAAATAATTCAAGCGAGTGCAGAGACAAAGCCTGCCATGCATTAAAATGTGGGTTTCTCTTTACATATAAAAGGGGATGAAGAAGACGGTGTCAACCTTTTACCCTTCAGTCATTACAGGGTGACAAAGCAGACCAAAGGTAGGTGTGCATCTCTGTAGATTGAAAATCTCTACAGTCAACCATTGACATCCCCCCATATTCATGCAAAAGTCAGGTACGAGTTTAAATGACTCAACTTTACCCAACAGGTTACAACTTAGAACCATGTAACAAGCCTTATCCTGTCCAGGTATATAAAAAATAATTGACAAGGACATAAAGGCAAATGATTCAGTACGTTTCTGCCGCTGTGTTCATTTATTTAACAGCTAACATGCCTTAAGCCAGTTGTAACGCATGCTTAAAAGTACAGATAATTAACACACTTTGTCCGACTTGCTATGATCTCATCCACTTGTACTTGAAAACCCCCTTCCCCTCCCCCTCTTTTTTTATTCTCCAATTTCTCTCATATAATCTATACCATACTCCTGATTTGCTGCGAGGACGGCTGTTTGTTATAGCAGACTACTCTTTGAAGATCACCCCCTTCAAATTGTGCGGAAATAATACTCCATTAAGCAAAGCAAATTAGTCCTCGCTTTAATTACCAGCTCTGTTCCCGCAGTGCGGATGTGCACGATATTAACTTTATAATCATTTCTTGAACAAATAATTTAAAAACCAATTCACCAGGGATCGGTGAAAGCCAGTAAATTGCTGTAAAAGGGGACAGTGAAAGAATCTGAATGCTTAATTTGGTAAATAGAAAGCAGGAGAGAGGCCACTTTGGCGTGAATGCAGTTAATTTATATTGATTAGAAAGACGTGCATGAACACTAATGCCAACACACCAGCCAGATGTGCTGCTGCAAATGCACGAAAGAAGCCAAGAGGAGAAAATATGAATGATTGATGGGTGGTGCAGACATCTAAACATGAAACTGAAGGGAAAAAATGAAAAAGCAACAAGAGGAGGAGAGATATGATTTTAAAACCCAAAAGAAAACCGTAAAATTATTTGAGATCACTGGTTGAGCTGTTTTCATTGATAAAAAGCAGATAACAGAGACCAAGAGGATTTTGGCTTGAGCTCAGTGCCGATCTCAATCTGGGAGGTTTGAAAAAAGCTCACCTGGCTGATTAGGTTGAGCAGTGGTTTGCCTTCTGAACCAACCAGGCAGGTCAGGAGCTGCGGTATCCATGCCAACCACTGGATGGGCGGGACTCCGATGCAGTACTTGTCCACAGCATCTGCCAGAGTGTTCTTGTCATCAAAGCTGAGAAGCCACAACACCTACAGATAAAAAAAACAAAAAAAAAAAACAGAAGCGGGGCCGCGAGGTGAAGACATGCGGACAGACAGGTAATAAAAAACAACAAATTAAATGCAACACTTGTCATTTTGCCAAGGCAGTCACATGAACATGTTTCATTCACAAAAAAGTAGTTACGGTTTGACACCAAATATTCAGAGGTAAGGTCTCCATCATTAATCAGACCATTGCTGCTTCCCCGGCTCTGTTCACAGCAGGAGCAATGAATGTGCACATCTTGGCGATCCTGAACATGATCAAAGCTGAGCCAGTGTGGAGATGATCTCGCCTCCCCTGGCATGCTTGCGTGTGCAACTACATTATAATGAAGACATTAACCCCACTCAACCCACCCCAGGCTCTCGTCAGCGAGCCAACCCCGGTACACAGATTGTGTATAATTACTGGTAATGACTGGTCATCTCACTTCACCCGTCAGGACTAAGCACTGCCAACCCAGTTTGGCAGCACAATACCAGAGGGGGTCACCAGTATAACATCTAATTGGAATGAGGAGTTGCTAGCAGCCATTATTAAAACAGATAATGATAGTAATGCCTGATGCTAACACTGGATGTGGCAACAGCATATTTATTATTTATCAAGCTTGACGCTGAGGTTGAGTCTCTCTAATCGGACTCTCCTGTGGCTCTTTGAAAGAGAGACCCAGCAGGCAGTTTAGTCAAGTTTTCACAATCTCTCATCCCCCGTCGGTTCATGAATAAATAAGAGAAATAAGATACAGTTTGTGTTTTTATTGAGGCAAAAACTCAATGAATTTACCTAAATCGTAATAATATTCTTACTTTTTGTGCAGTGATAATCTAAATTGATTTTGCTGTTTCTTCTGCTATAGAGAACCACCTGACCTCTGTACAGTATGGCAGAGCAGAGCAGCTTTCAGAGTTGTACCCATTATAGGAACATATAGAGGTCTTTCTGTTCTAACCTCTGGAGGGGCTGTGCTGAGTGACTTGGTGTGCGTCTGTGAGAAGGTTAGGTGGTTGTTAGCAAGGGAGCCTTGCCTCCCACACAGGGCTTACTCGATGGGCAAGTATGGTAGCATAGGTCTGACTGTGAGAGAAAGGTCGGTCCATAGAGGGTCATGAGATTGGAGTGTCTCCAAGGGGTGGCCATTAGTCCAACCCCTGCATGCTAGGGGTTGGCCTTCACTCGACCATCGATCTGCCATGAGAACCCATCCACACACTACTGTCTACTGCTGGACTTTAATCGATCTAATCACTACGGCTCCCTGTTTGAAACTGTGGCAGAGTTTGAAAGGGGGAAAGGGTTTTTTCTCATCAGCACCAATAATAAATGGGCTAGATGGGGTCAGGAAACAAGGGAATTAAAAGTGACCTTGTCTGAAAAACAAAAAAAAACAAAGGCCTCACACAATCACACAAAAAGCATCCCTTCCACTTCAGTTATCACCTTTGCAAGATATTTGCGGGACTTGCTCTCATTTTGGTGGCGGCAGGCGTGGAGGTAGCAGGTGATGGCCGAGACACCCAAGTGGAGCTGGCGGTCCTTGACAAAGATGTTCTCCAGGTAGTCGCCCCACATGGCCCAGGCCTTAACCAGGACATCGTGCATCTGCACCGCTGCTGAAAAGGCCTTGTTGGCCTCCTCTGACCTGAGATGAGAAGACGGAGAGCATTAGAGAGTGAAGGGATGGACTGAGTAGTCAATGGCAAGTGGCAAAAAATAGGAGGAAGGGAGAGGAGGTAGGGTTGAGTGGAAAGAAAACAGCGAGAGGGGAGTGTTGAAAGAGATGGATGGATTTACTTGGAGAAGGCTGAGGGGAGACTGAAAAGGAGAAAGATTGAGTGTGAAACAGATTACGATGATCACATTCTGAATTATGTACTACACATCAATAAGCACCATATTTCATTTGCTGTAATCTTCAAGGCCTTTCCCCTCAGCATTACAGAGTAAGCATTTAACCCAGCATGAATTAATGTCACCCAGAGTTCAGGCTTTTTGCTATATTGTAATATGAGTTGAACCCAACCCTATCATACTATGTGGATCAATCCATTTAATGCTGGGTGACATATGAGCTTAACGTCTTCCTATTTTATCAGAAATGACAGTGACGCAACAAGGTAAAAACCTCCTCGTAGCGGCTATATTTATCTGTATACAAATACAGTGACCGTGAAGAGCATTGCTACAGCTCAGAGAAATCTGCAGGCTGATAAACTTGAGACTCCTTGGGGTTTTTTTTATTCTGGCACTGCAATCTAGCAGTCACACTTTGAGCATCCGATTTAGAAACTGTTAAATAGCAGGCAAAGAAATAGACAGGTGAAATCTGGCAGCGGCCCCCCTACATTTTGACTGCACCATTTATGCTGACAGGGAAATATATTCTGAATCATCAGCTGTTTTCACCACGCCAAGCAGCTTCTAACTGCTTGTTGGCACGCAGTCTGAATAATTTTCGCACACCTTTCAGCCTTTGATTAATAAATAAGATGCAAGAGGCACCGGAGACGCACCACCCTGCAGTCAAAACAAGAAGACAGGCCTGTCAATAAAAAAGCCTTACTGAGCTACAGTTGGTAAATGGACCTCCATTTTAGGAGTGCTTCCAAAACTACTCTCCCACTTACTTACAGTGAAATGTCTCCCAAGCCAATCAATTAAAATGTGTTATTATAAAAGGCATTTTGGCATGTGATTAAGAAATGGGAGCTTGATTGCTATGGGAGTCAGAGCCGAGGACCCTCCAGTAATACTTAATGGGGTTGCCTCAGTCACTTTGCCAGTGTTAAAGTACATTAACAGTTTCCACTACCCGGCTCAACAGGAGCACAGGCACCCAACAGACTGTCAAATCTCTGACACCCGTTTAATTGAATGATCCCAAAATCCTTAGCACATGTGGTTGCACATGCGCACGCACATACACACACACTTTTTCAACCCCTAACCCCCACTCTGCTGTTAATTCTCCCCTGGTGTAAGTGAAACTTAATGATTGCAATAAACCCTGCTGAGGTGGAGGCAAGTTCTGCTGATTCCAGAGATTCCTGCAAATTGCCTCGAGTTAATTATTGAGCTGCATATACATTTAATAAGCCTTCCTCAATTTGTCTTTCACCCCTCAGGACGCCATGTCACGTCAAAGATGACGGGTGAAAAGGGGCTGCTGAAGGGGTGTTAAAGAGTGGGGCTGTGGGTACCCAGCAAAGCATGAAAAGAGCGGTTGTACGCTCCACAGGCAATTCCTGCAGCTAAAAACACATTACTGACGCCGTCACAAACTGATGACACAGATGCACGTTAATATCTAAACCACATCATGGGGTTGACCCAATAACATAATCTCAGAGGTGAGCCAGTCTGAGGCGAGAAGTGCAGATTAAACATGACTGCTGTGTCCTGATGGGCAAAAAACACCCACATGGAGTTCAGGGACCACTTTGAGGAGAAGGCAGTGACAAACAAAGAGAAGACAGTGATGGACAAAAGGATGAATTCAGATTGTGATTCAGTTAAAGTTTGCTACAAAGTGGCAACACTAAGACATACTTGTTAATTTGAGCAAGGAACATGCCCTTCAGAGCGTAGAACTCGGCCGTCATCTCCTTGGTGAAGTACTTCAGGTTGGTCGACTCGATCACCTCCAAACCCTAGCAGAGGTAGAGTGAACAACACAGCTTTAACTTTACACCAAACTGCAGTTAAGAAACTTTTGTGGACACTGGGGGGAGGAATCACGAACAAGATACCGCGACACTCGGCTTTAGACAGGGCCATAATCACAGGTGAAAAACAAACAAACTGCTCGGTGTTCATTAAGAAGTAAGAAAAGAGGTGTTCGGGGAACTAAACTTCCATTATGGTGAGCCTCTGATTAGGTGTCCCCTATGTACTGCTGTGACAAACGATGTGTAGCCGGAGAGAGAGACAGAGAGAACCGGAGGAGATGAGATAGAAGAGAGAAAGAAAGAGAGAGAAGAGTGTCTACTGGCACTTTTAATGACTTGTGGTGTGCTGAACTGCTCCTATTAATCAGAGTACTCCATGGGCTTAAGAGCAAGCTCCTGAGTTACACTCTCTTATAAGTCTCACAGCTATAACTTGTCACCTACAGCCACCTCAAAGACTTCTTACCACTGACTAAGCCTCTACCTACTACTAACAGAAATCAGCCCAAGTATTTAAATCACACTTAATGAATCAAATGTGTTGTTCCTCAGTATAGGCTCGCTTATTTCAAATTGGAGCATGCATTACCACAGTCCAAATCTCTTGCAGCTGTGCTGCATTATGGTGCAGGTGTTATATGGACGGGATATGTTTATTATGTTTTGATGACACATGAGGATTGCACAAACTAAATTAGCTTTGCTTTTTGTAGACAGTGAGTTTACCAAGAAAATATTTCTTTTTACAAGCTGAAATAGAAATGTGCATGTCTATGCTAATAACCGTAATTAACAGTGATTTATAATAGATGCTCTACTAAGAGGTGTGCAGAGAATTGTAGTAAGAACAGTCGATACAAACATTGTTATGATTCTTCTTGGGGTTTTTGGACAGCTTCTTGACAGCTACCCATACATGTGGGTTGCTTTTGGTATGGGGCAAAACTTTAAAGAAATACACATCAATGGTACAATCAAAACCCTCGGGAAGGAAACATGTTTGGCTCTCCCAGGTTTCCACACATTCACAGGTTGTGATACAACCTCTCAGTTTCAAGACAAAGGCAAAAAGTCAGCATGGGCATCATGGAAATCAATTTCCAGAGGTAACAGATGCCTTCACTGCCATGACTGCATGTCCTTATCAACAGCTTAGCCAGAAATCCAAGATTTTAGTAGTACTTGAGTGGTACACGTGTTCTTTACATTTTTTTGTAGCAGCAGTGCTCTGCGTTGGTAACCTAGCAACACTAGGGGGGTCTGGGGGCCCCCTGGAACAAAATTTTGAAAAATAACCCTTTAAATGGGGACTACTACGTTTTTCTTAAAAAAAAAAAAAAAAAAAAAAAATCATTTTCAGAATTTCAGAATCAGAATCTAAGACATGAGACAAAATAGTGTAGAAGCTGACATTGCTGCTTGAAAATATGTTAACCTCTTGAGCATTAGAGAACTTTTTTACCATTATTTTCTTTATTCATTTTTTATGGAAACAGAATCTGTTTCAGAAGTCAGTGGGCCACATGACATGGAAGCTACTGAGAAAAAATAAAAACAATAAAAATAGATGTGTCTCATTCATCCAGTTTACTATACAATTTGCTGCTGGATAGGAGTCACTGGGTCACATGACATGGAAGCTATCGAAAAAACTGCAATTATTTTGTATTAATACATTTATGCTAAGTAATTTAATAACAGTCCCTAAATCAGTTTCCAGCGATTCAGCGCAAGGTTCGGGGAGGTGAACTGACCGTCCTCCTGCTGCTAACACTGGGCGAACCTCAACAAAGTCGTGGCTGGACCCGAGTCAATATCTGCCGAATATCCAACCTAAAACTAACTTCACCTCGGTTCAATGAGTCGCCTGTTGCAGCCTTTGAATAGGATCATGAGGATTTCAGTCACTCAACTTAAACGGTGACTTGTAGAAATTATACAAATAGCAGTAATGTCAACAATAATCCATTTCAAGACAACTTGGGGTGTAGTGCTTTCACTGTGTGCAGCTTAAATTCACCATTCGCCCGTGATATTGAACCTACAAAAATCATGTCTTTTTTTTTTTTTCTGCAGCAGAGCTGAAACCTTCTGCAACAATTGCAGTCTCTTTGGTGGAGCTCTGCTTTGAATGAAGTTCCATCATGACAAATGAATGTTGTTTTGGTGGTTTTTTAATCAGCTGCCAATTGCATGGGCAGTCATTTTAAATTTCTTCAAAAACTCACTTCCTGTTTGAATTTTTTTTGGGCACCCCTTCTAGGATGTCTTAGGATCACCCACGGACTTCTATACCAAATTTCTCACTTCTATCCACCACGTAACGTTTTTCCATATAATCCCGCCTACTATAAGACAGAGGGTGTCCAATGTGGAACAGGGACGCTCACCTGCATACACTCATTCTTGCCCATGACGCCGGCCAGCTGCAAATAACATTTGACCTGCTGTCTAATCTTCTGGAAGCAGTCAACAATGGGCACTGTGGGGATGGTATGGATACGACTCAGGATGTCAAGAGCTACATTCACCAAACCCTGGGGAAACAAGAGTGTGATATGATTTTACAAACAATTAAAAGAAAGGAACTTCATGACTTAGTAAAAATGGTTTACAAGCCTAAACCAGTACCTGCTTGCGTCCTATCTTGCCATACTGAATGATAGCAGAAGCCGATGCATGAACTCCCAACATGGCATTGTTGTTGTTTGGATCGTGCTGCGTGTTCGTCTCATATGCTGTCACTATGGCTGTTGACAAAGACAAAACAGGGATGAATGTGATACTTTTTCTTTTAACAAGTGTCCTGTTTGAAGAAGTACGCAAAAAGGTATATCTTAGAGGAGTGTGGTGATCTTCTTGCACACTGAAAGCTCAGCTCTCATAATGTAGGAGGGCACTAGGGACACTAAACGTATTGAACAGTAAATGGGCCATGGCGATGAATTTCATCAAGAAAATTCCATTTCACTTTAACATAAGTTTGAAGGCTGTCACGTATAAATGAAGTGGATTTTATTGGCATGGTGCTGCAGAACCAGTGCTATCATTATTGCAGTGCCTCACTGTGCGAGTTGGAGCTCAAGTTGCTTGAGACATCACATTTTGCAGTGGCTGCCTCTCTGAATGGTTTCAAAGTCACTGCGGGAGAGAGCTGAACACTGAGCAAGGTAAATATGTGTGTGTGTCAGAGTGTGTGTGTACTATGTCCTGCAGTGAGTGAGAGAGAGAGAGTGCTGTAGCAAGCTGACATTTGGAAATGTACAGGGACCCTGAAGGAGTTCTGAACATTGTGGCCTTCTTTGAGAAGAGCTCTTTGTGGAACTGGTAAAAACCAAACCAGCAATCTGAGTGTGTCTGCATGAGAGTATCGTCCTGTAAGATTCATACACCCTGCATAAAGTTATGCATGTAGACATAATGTATGCCTCTCTGGTGACAAATCTACTGTATCTGTGGCCGTTTGTGTCGTACCTTGGTAGTGGTGCTGGCGCCACATGAAGATGCTGCTCCAGTGGGACAGATCGTCAGAAACAATAGGCAGTCGGTTCCTCCAGGTCTTCACCACAGTCTTCATATCATGAAGGCTGGTGTTGCGGCCCAGGTTAGCCGGCTGAAGCCCTGCATTAATTTGGGCTGCTTCTTGCAGCTCAATGATCTGCTGTGCCGCCTGGGGGGGGGGATATAAGAAGAAAGAAATCTCAACTTTTTGCAACATACACACAGTATCGTGATTATCTCTAGAGCACACTCACTACACTCGCACTCTTTAAACTTTTATGGTTATAGATCTGAAGCAGCCGCCAAATGCTTCTCGCGCCTGCAATGGCTAACTTTTTGTTTACAGTTTACATTTTGTGTTCCCAGGCTGGCTCTACAGTCTGCTTCAAAGATTTGGTCCAGACAGTATTCCAGCTGCACTTAATCTTGTTAATATTCTGTCTACACAACACAACAAATCTATGCTACTAGCCAAATTTGGTTTCGTTGGCACCGCATAACCCACACGGCGTCCATCTGCTGTCAATCAGTGACTGTCATATTTTCTAAGTTCAAGAAATCTCATGTACATTTTTTTATTCTATTTTCGAGTTGATGCTCCAGAACCAAACAACATGTTAAAGCTTTGCTTGCTTTTGGTGTTTTAACGTGCATAATAAGGTTTTTTTGACATCAAAAATGTCTTGTGCTTTTCTGCCTCATCACCCTCCCATTATTACTTGTTGCTTTCAGTGTGTGGTGTACTGCACAATGAAGCAGATAATTCCTAAAATATCTCAATCAATTCAACAAAGCAGAGCAAAAGGAGTGAGAAAATAGGGTGACAACATGGTTAGAAAGTGGATAAAGAGTGTTTAGAGACAAGGTTTCAGATAAGAGGTGGAAAGATGGCATGGGCGATGTGGAGAACAAGGATCAGGAGATAGATGGAAGGAACAAGCCGAAAGGTGATGGCAAAAAGAAAGGGCGTGAGACTGTGTTAATGGAAAAAATGATTCTGTGTGAGGGTCTGAGGTAAAAGCATAGAGAGTAGAAAACATGAAGGATGAAGTCAAAGACTGAGCCTAAAATTTTAAGAAAAATAGGACTGTTACTGTCAGAGTATTGACAGATATGAGGACATAAGACAATGCTGGCTTACTCAACAATCCCAGGGGCTGAAAGCCTCGGAAAACAAGATGGATCAAAGTGACACATTTACTTCTACGGACAGCTAGAGCTGACGAGCCCTACCTCATCCCTGACAGTACACGATGCTTTACCATATGCTCTCATAGCAAAACATTAACACCATTATTGTACAGATGTTCCTAATGACCAAGAAGTCAAAATTGAGCACAATTTCACCTAAGAGGTAAAACATTTTCTGTTAAAGTAATACATACATTACATCTTAGGCGTACTTAACCAGTGATACTCGGATTTTATAAACAACATTTGACAAGGAAGACAGGACATTCAGGTCCAAATCATGTCGATGTATAATTTAATCGTGTAAATCAATAAAATAAGAATATCTTTAACTGATCCCGTATTTCTGGCGCCAACTAATGAGGGTAGCAAAGTTTGGTAACACTTTATGATAACTATCAGTAATAATCTACAGCTAGTTTGTTTGTTTAAGTTAGCAGACTAAATTTCTAAGCCAACGTTAGCTATTGTTATCGGAGCCAAGCGAGGCACTGAAACGAGGCACTCGAGAACTTGCATAAAGTCACATCCTTCCCTCCTTTACAGAGAGATCCACAGTCCAACATCATTAAACAACTTCATCCACAGGCTTGTGTAGGCAACCGAGAGACGGGAAAGGTATATATATATGGCCAAGAAAAAAGTGATTAAAAGTAAATTATTACAAATTGTTAAAAAAGAACCTTTTAATTGTCAAGTCGCTCTTAACAATCAATGCAGTGTTTTATAAACCATTTATAAATGTTGCAGTTAATAGCCATCCAAATATTGTTTATAGATCAACTACACAGTATTTATTTATCATTCACAAAGTATTCTAAACATCAGTTGCAACTTTGCAATAAACAAATGGTTTATAAAGCATTTCACCGTTACCAGTGAAATAACAGCTAACTAAAGATGACTAATGGTGCACATCTGTAAGAGAAACTTTGTAGGATTGTGAATATAATAAAATATATGTGTAAGCAAGAAACACACAAACAATTATTGCATTAAAATACAGTCCAGCAATATGTATTTTAATGCCGCCAGAATCATTTTGCTGGGAAAAACATTATGTCTTCCTATATTACTTCAACAGCTAATCTACTCCTATATGGCACAGAAAAAAGGACAAGGCGATGGGAAAATGTGAAAATGATAAGCGAGGGCTTCCATCTCATTCCTTGGAGAGAAAAAAAGCCTCATTGATTGGCCCAAAGCCGCTCTGTGAACATACAATCAATCATTCCATTATAACTACTCATCAATCAATATTAATGCCAACCCTCATAATCGATAGCGTGGGTGATAATCCATTGATCGTCAGTCACTGCTAAGAGCTGGGATTTGATGATAACTTGATTCAAATGGTATTTGAGCCCTACTGTATTTGCAGAGTCTGGGCTTCTCATTCTCCGAGGCTCATGGACTCGTGAATATGAGATATAGAGTTTGGAATGGAGATTTACAACAGGCCGCTTGGCTGGGCAGAGGAATAAATAGCTTGTTTTCCCTTGGCTAGGGTAAATAATTGGACTGCACATATGCGAGCACATGCACACCCCAAAAACCACTCACACTCACACACACACACACACACACACACACACACACACACACACACACACACACACACACACACAGTAAAGCAGAACGTAGTCACCCAATTCAAATAGCCATTTTGAAAAGATCAATGTAGTGAATCAGAGCTGTGCTGAAGACTTAACCTACCCGCTCCGAAATCAAATCTCCCAAAACAAAATAAATTAGGCAATACAATATTTTTCACAATTATCTGTTAATATCAGCTGATGGCCCATTTCTAACCTTCATTCAGACCGTCCCATTCATCATGTAAATGCAATTCTGCTGCAGGTATTTAATCAAATGGTATCTGATGGCAGGGAAGTAATTACAGCCATCCCAAACCAACTCTCTTTCTCCTGTTCTTCTCTTTCTCTCTCTCTTTTCTCCCCGCGTTCGCCACATTCTGTTCACTCTACCTTTTTTCAATTTCTATCGCCTAAGTCTCCCCTCTTTCTTCTTTACCCCTGTCTATTGTAATCTCCTGTGGTGGAATCAAAGAGGCTTAAAGGTTTTCTGATATTTTTTTTTTTAATCATCTATCTCAATTTTATAAAATGGAGAGGGCTAGAGAGAGATAGAGACCGTTATCAGCAGTTACTCAACAACACAACATCTCAGGGCTTCTGATGATCTCTCGACATGCATCTCTTCAAGTGCTTATCACAATAAACTGACTCCCTCTTCACCGCTCTTCCCGGCTTCCTGACTACTGTGTCAGTCTAAATGGAGCATTTCAACAGAGGAAAGAAAAAAATCCTCCTAATGCATTTTGGACACTGACCTGCAACAGCGGTGTGTGCACGTGGGAGACGATGTGCGGCAGCCTCCTCCACTCGCGGATGGCCAGGCTGGAGGCCATTTCCACCAGCCGTTCTATGAAGTTGAGCTGCTGCTCCTCTGGGTGGCAGATGGCCAGGTAGCCTCGGTGCATGTTCACCTTCCATGCCATCTCCTTAGGACAGCTCAGCTCCACCTAGAAATTCAAACAAACTTCATTTTCACATTTAAACTAGAGTCTGATTTTATCAGCTGACATTGGCCTATCACAGCTGTATTGGTATATAAATTTATGCAGTCTATACAGTTTATGCTGCAATGTGAAAACTTTTTTCAAACAGAACGTACTGTAGAAATAAAAAGCTTGGGTAATTTAGAATTATTAGATTCCCAGTAAAGGTTTTACTGCACTAATGTAATTTTGAAGTTTATTGATAAACACTAAAAAAATCCTGCCTCCATTAAATATCTTTGTCACAAGCATTTAATTTGAGGGATCTAATTCAAGGGATTTATACATTGATATTTAAAGAATATTGGCCAATATACTTATTTGGATCACTCTCCAATATTGGTATTAGCCCCCCAAAAAACAGAAATGGTCGGGCTCCAATTTAAACAATTCATATTAGTTTAAAAAGATTTAATATAATAAATATTTGTCTTTGAAAAGGTAAATGGTCCGTGATGATTCAGATTTTTAATGATCAATATACCACCGTTAAATTAATTGTGTACCTTGGTAAATTACCCTGAAAAAATAAGACCATATCTGGGAGGTTTAGTCTCACTACAGCAGTGGTTCTTATATCCATCTTCCAAATTTTGCTTGTTTGTCTTTACGTTCATCTGTAGAGCATAAATGGGCTGTAGTTTGATTCTTCTATGAGTCTAACTTATTCTACCATCTCCTGCCTCCAGAAAATCAAGCTTTAATTGTGTTTGCACTGGAAAATAACCTCATCTTGCTCTTTTATGCCTTAAAGCAGTGGTCCCCAACCACCGGGCCGCGGACCGGTACCCGTCGTTTGGTACTGGGCCGCAGAGAAAGAATAAATACAATATTTTATTTCTGTTATATTGATGATCATACTCGGAAAGTTGATTTATTTTGAAAACCAATTTATTTTTAACATATACAAATATTTTTAACAACATCCGTCTGTCCCTCTTGGCGCGCTTGACATGTACCTGTTTCAGTCACGATATACCCTAAAAAATAAGCCCTCAAGCTAGCTGAGATTAGTGGAAAACAAACATCTTCGTAGAGCTACTTTGCAAAGAAAAAAGGAATTATGATGAGACGGAAGAAGAGGGAGATGGACAACTGTATTCAAGCTGGCTAATAAAGTGGCTTAACTGCAGCTGTGGGGACGGCGAGTGGACAACTGCTAGAGACTGCAAATGGCCTTAAAGTGTGTTACCTTAGTAAGTTACGGAGTAGATTGGAGAAAGGAACACACTTTGGGTGTTTATACACTTTGTTGTATAATTGCACCGTGCAATCAAGTAAGCAATTCATCAGTTTCCCTGCAAGAATTCATGCTAGCAGCACACAGGATTAAATGTTGAGATAAAAAATTTAAAGGATCAAATATAGAGACTACATGTGTCAGACACTTCAATTTAATGCTGTTTAAGACCTTTTCAAACACATTTTTAACCAAATTTAAGACTGCTTTTGGGCAAATTATCTCTTATCTTATCTCTATCTCGGGGACCGTCACACAGATGAGCTTGAGTCTTTTTGATCAAAAGAAATTAAAAGAAGGATAAATTAAATTTGATCAAATGTTTGTGGTAACTGAGACCTCACAAATGATAATGATAAGCCTACAAATCTAGACAAATGAATATCTTGTTTAAGGTAATGATACCATATCACTTTTTTTCAGTTTACCTGTAGATAAAACCAAAGACTTCTTTCTGTTGAGATTGAATTATATCAGAAATCAATTTGTAGATTTTTGCATGCAAAATATAACATTGCAGCAGCCTTGCATTTTTCTTTTGGGATCAGCTGAATGCGGCAGCAGTCAGTTAAAGATTAAAATCTATTAGGAATTAATATGACATTCAGTAGAAACAGATACACTGTTGGTGTATGTGATATGCTGTTTTTCTATGTTTGTTCCTATGATGCTAAACAGAAAGGAGCCTGGCAGTTTTAATTAAATGTAAACATCCAAGGGAAAAGGGCCTATGACACTTTCCTTGCATAATTTAGTGCTTGGACAAATACACAACAATACAGTTTCCAATTCATTTTCTGAATGGTTTCAGCAGGACTTTCGTACTAATGACTAATCAACCTGACGAGTCTGACACGCAAGCAGAGGAGAGGAAATGGCCCCGCTATTGATTAAAATGCAGAATACATTAACACTACACAAACAATATCCTAGGGGAGGCTGATACGTCAAACCTGTGGTTTGCTGTTATGTGTTCATGAGGAAGACAGAATGAGAGAAGACCAAGAAGAGGAAGAGTGAAAAGAGCGAGAGAGTGAGAAAGCCTAGGTGTCTATTTGTGTAAGCTCTTCTGATGTTGGAGAAAATTACAGTGATCGGTCAAAGCGCACTTATCAGGGGTGACACTTGATGAATATCCTGGAGACAGGGCCGCCCTTATCAAGAGCCAGCTTTAATTGAAAGCGGGGGACATTTGGACTTTGCCTCTGAGGTGGTGAGCAGTGGGCAGGCAGGCAACTGAAAGACTTGCTCCTCTCCTCCACCATAAAACAAATCACCCCGCAGCAGATGCCAGGGTAATTATTCACGAGCACAGCTGTCGTAAATATTAGCTGCTAAATCCAGAGCTGCAGAGCGAGGTATGAAGAGATGGAGGTGGATGTGGAGAGGGTAAGTAATGACAAAAAGAAGTAGGGAAGAGAAGTCGGAGAAGTAAGAGACAAAAGAAAGAGAAATGGGTACACAGAGGAGGGAAGGAATGAAACACAGAGGAAGGGATACAGCGGAGTCGGTGTGGCCATCCAGACAATTTAATTAGGTGTCACCTTAGGACAGAGCGGCTCAATGGATTGGTTCCAAGTCTCCTTGAAAGAGCAAAGCAGGAGTATTTGTTATATGCAAGGTACTATCACGCGCTCGCCACCCGTCTACACTTTGTTTTAGAAAACATGAGGCCAATAAATTAACAGGCCAAACAGCTGAACTGCATTTCCACAGCTTTACGGCCAGCTCTCTCTTCCTCCATGGATGTGTGGGTTTGTGGAGCTGCAGGACGCTCCCAATATCAAGTTACTATACTTCACACTGACAAGAGGCCTGGCCTGCAGCACTGTACTGGATACCAGGAATGTAATAGAGAAAAGGAGTCGAGTCTCCGGTTCAACGGGTTCACGCCTAGAGGCTCCACTGTGTCTGTGATTTTGTTAGTGAGAACTTGTGGTTACAATTTCTATTTTCTGTCAAACTGTTGGGGGTTATTGCAACCTTTGGGAGACAGTGAGAGCGCTCATGTATGTGGGTGTGTGTTTATGTGAATTCCATGCATAAATACATTTTCACATGGTGACTGTACTCCTCACCTGTACCAGAGCTTCCTTCATGGCCGCCCAATTGGAAACCCTCCAAGCACACTCCAGCATGAGATAAGGGTTCGAGTGGCCTTTAGATTGGCCGTATTCCGTCAACGGCTCCCACTGGTTCAATTCCTTCGAACAGCTGGACATGGAGACAAGGGAGATGAAAAGTTAGGCTCTTAAATGTGCTACAGCTGTGCTAATTAAGTTTTTGCAATAAAATGTATCCATTAATTAGTCCAATTCACAGTTCTTCATCAGGGATGTCCCCATGGGAAGTTTTCCTCTGTCATTTTGGCTTCACAAATTTCCTTTAGGGTTTTTAACATTTGCACAGGCTCCTTACGGTTTCTTCACCTATACAGCCGTATGTCTCCATTTCACATGAATTACAGAATATGCCAAATATTTGGGGTAAACTACACATAACATTGGACCTGATTTAAAGTAATAAAATGTTTTTTAAATCAGGCAGATACAACAGGGAGAGTCATTGGTCATCCTAGACTGCGGCAAGATGTTATGAAGGAGACATTTATTTCTGATGCATCACAAGAACATGGACTTGATGGAATTTCCCCTGCTGACAGATACCAATTTTCCCAGTGACAGCAACTACGCCACATTTTTAAATAAAAATTATATCTAAGCCTGCAAAGAAAAAGGTGAGATCGACAGATTTATACATAAAAACATATATCATACAGAAATTCAGTGTGTCTGATGTATTCTTCAAATATTGTTTCTGAAAGCCCTACTGTAAAAATTGGTGTCATGAATGGATTGTATGTTACCTGGTTTATAAGATCAATGGTGCAGAGGATATATATGAAGGTATTAAAAATCCCACTGTGGTTTTGTGCTCTGCTGGCTCTCTTGATGTGTAAGATAGACTGCCCTCTGGGAAAACAGCATCCTCTCTGTTCCAGTAATCTTACCGTATCCAGTGGTCCTCCCAGAGCTGGTATTCAGGGAAGATGGCCGGGGAGACGTTGCTCCTCTCGTGTTCTTTTCTAGCCTTCTCCATTGCTTTCTCGTAGCTTTCTTGGGCCTGAACATACACATTAAAGTTTTAGCACAGGCTTTTTGAGGCTGATAAATAATTAACAGTGCAAAGTGCCTGCCTTGGCACAATATTTGACAACCTTCATTTGACAGATTATTACATCTCTTAGTAAAATCTGATACAATTTAAAGCCCCCGTAATGACCATGAAGCTGAAAAACACCTTTATGGAAGTAGGAGTTATTTGGAGAGCAGTGAGCCCAATAAATTGGCAACAGTGCATATATTCTATAATGGCCATGCTGACTCTAACCTGTTCAAAGAAGCCATGTTGTTCGTAAGCAATGGCTGTGGCGGTCTCTGGAAACTTGCATCTTTTCTGCCACAAGCCGGCCCACATGTCCTCCTCTTGGAGCAGAGAGTAGAGCTCTGCCAGGGAGTCTAAAATCTCCTATGGAGAAGAAGAACAAAATGTAGATGGCAGCAGAACGAATTGGAAAGTTTTGAGTGAGAGCAGCTTTTCTAATGAGTCTAGTTCAAACAGTATAAGAGCCAGATTTGCCAGCTTTAAACATGAGGCTGCAACACACACGACAAATATACTTTCAAGATCCTCTACTGTGGAAGAGAAGGATAAATAAAAAGATCAATAGCAGTTTTAAGAAGCATGCTTCAACCTTCTTTTCTGTTTCTGTGGCTTGCATTTTCCTGAAATAGTGCCCTGGATGAAACACTACATGGTACAATGATTGTCAATTGTGGAAATTATGCAAAATTCAAAGACCTTCGATCAGTCATAAAATAAATAAATGCTGCCAACTCCAAATCTAAGTACATTACCTGCTGAGGTGGTGTGATGCTCTCCTGCTCGTAGAACTCGGTGCTCTGCTTGGGTTTGCTGTGCAGGCTGAGGCCCTTTTCAAAGGCCTGCTGCTCCAACATAAGAGTGGAGCGTAACCAGAGGTTGTGCGTCTTTCCCAAGTACTTGAGCACACAAGGGCGGATGGGAATAGGAGGCACACACTGGGACATGGCCTCCACAAAGCAGTTTAGGGCACTGGGCTGGCAGTCCCTCTGGGCCTGATGGCTGCCGCTGCACAGGAAAGGACTCATTTCTCCTGACAAAGCCTGGAGGGGGGATAAAGGGAGCTCATCAAACTACCCAGTCACACTTAAGTACTAGTGCACTGACATAGCTTAATGATAAAGGCATTCTGTTGCATGTATGTGATGCCTTTTTCCAGTAACAAAGGTAGGAGCAAACAGGTGAGATGACTGGGAATAATACATTGTTTTCAGCCTGCTTCTGCATTAAGACTACAGGAATTTATATACATATTTTTGAGCACATAATCAATATAGGAAAATATTGATGTCATGGAAATGACTGCAATGATTTAACCCAGTCAATAATTATTTTTCATTTGTATCTTAAATGAGGGTAATACATAAAAACATTATTTGCATGTCTGAAGTGCACTTGGCCGCTCTCTCTCAACGCCTGCAGAACAGACTTCGAGCGTGACCATGGAGTTACTGCTCTGATAATCATGACTGACACACACTCAGAAATAAATGATGTATTGGTAATGAATATCATTTTCACTGCCCACTGACAGAAAGGAATAATTAATGCCTTGATGGTCACCTTAATTAGGCTGATGGTGGAGAAGGCCAATATGTGGACAGAAGTTAATTCCTTCCATAGAGGAATATGCTTTTCTATCATTCTCATGTAATAATCAGCCCAGAGATATAAAGCCTGAGTGAGCAGCAGTCATAACCCCCCCCCCCCCACCAATTATTATGGTGTAATGGTGGCATTAAACGCAGTGCTGAGCCAGGCATCAGAATAAACACATGACATATTTGTGACTTCATGCCTGTCACAGGCAGAAAATGTCATCATTCGAAATCATTTCCATCTTTCTATTGACTGCGTCTTTCAAATATTTAAGAGCTCAATCACTTCAAATCAAGGCCTTTCAACAAGTCTCAAAATACTCTATATGCATCTGGTTGGTTAAACTCATTACAGCTTTCCTCCTTCAGCTTTCTCGTTTCCATTTTTAGCATAAATTAATCTGTCCTCATTAAGTGGAGCTGCACGTTTTGAGACAGAAATGGGATGGCCAAGGTCAGAGTTACAGTCTGCTTGCTAACGTCATTGATAAGATACAGAAAACGATAAAGCGAGTGGATGGATGAATGTGTGCGTGCGTGCGTGCGAATGTGTGTACAAAATAAAAACTGTAAAAAAGGCAAAGTCAAAAATACTGGGGATTAAGAGTAGAGATAAGTATGCTTCATTTGGGAGTGACCAAACTGTCATTTTGGATTTTCCATCCAAAGGGACACATATTAGTTTTTACGCACTGGGAAGAGCTGTACATACAAGCTGCATCAGCTTATCCTTACTCACAGATGTAAATTCAGCTCTGATACAGCTCTATTACTACCTCCACGTTCCCCTTTCAGCCTCTGTAACTTTCATACAGATGGCAAGGCAAAATATCACAATATTCCTGCCTTGAGAAGGCGGTGTAAATGGGGCAAACATTTTGAACGTAAAATAATTTGGTCACGCACATAACCGCAACAATCACACTCAAAAGCTACCTGGCTCTGTGCTCCTCCGCTCAGGGTGTAACTACACAAAGGCCAGTAAGTAATACTTACATGCTGCTGCCTGTCAGAGAGGATCTTCCAGAGACGAGGGAAGAGCTGAACCCAGGTCCTCTCGGCCAGCGGCGTGGAGATGTGACAAAGCTGGACCAGAGCGTTCAGAAGAGCCCCCGTCTAATACAAAGTAGAGAAAGATGACAGCTGCTGACTCAGCAAGGCAATAGTGTCCTCAATCCTTGTCTTCGGGGACTCAAGAGTACCGCTGATTTACTATCCTACTGGGCAGTTAATTGTATTTGACTGATGTCCCTGGTAATAATCAGTTTCCTGATTTTATAGCTAGAATAAAAATCAGCAGGATCATGGATCATAAAAAAATTCTGCACACTATAGATGAGGGAAAATATGTTCAAAGTTAAACATCAGAAAGGCTGCTTTCTCTAATACTGTCAGTAGTAACCTCTGGGTAATAAGGGTCATTTTGAAAACTCCTCATAATGGTTAGATATATCACTCTCCTCAGCTCACATTGAACTGAAAGACAGAGTATATGCCTGTTTCAGGAGGACCAACCTTACCTTGACCTCCCGTAAAGAGTCGAGGAACTTGTCATGGCGGTTCGTAAGCATGTGTAGTTGGTTGCCTGCATCTCTCTCGGCCTGTTCTTTACTCTTGGGGATGGCCGTCTGGTCACCTGGAGCTAACTCTATGTCTATCTCCACATCCTGCCAGAAAAGAGAAGAAAACAATCATCTTTTGGGAAAGCTTTGACATTCTTCATGTTGGGCACAAAGGAAAGAAGACAAAGTTATGAAAGGGCACATTAACCATCAACAGCTTCTAAGTAATGGGTAGTAAATGAGAGCCGCTAATTTTAAAAGAGCGAGCAAGGAAGAAAAGCTTTAATCTTGTCTGCGGACCACAGTATATAACACGTTCCTAATGGGATAATGTGCTAAATTATGTGAGAAAGCACGTCTGACACATTGTAGCATGTGTGTGGGTCTGTTTGTGTGTCCCACCTCCTCCTTGGTCTCACTGTTCTCCCTCTCACGTGGCTCCTGCTTGACATGCGTTGCCATGGCGAAGGCGGCGCGGTCATGGCTGTCGGCCAGGTTGATGACGTTTGTGATAGACGGCAGCATGGATCCCTGGCAGCTGGTGCCGATGATGGTGTTTCGTTCGCACACTGCCAGCAGCAGCTAACAAGCACACACACAAGTACAAAACGTGATCAGTGACAGTAAAATGAGTGACAGGCATCTCAAAAGGCTAGCTGGAGGTGGAGGGGGGAAGAAAGACAAAAGAAAGATGTGTTTTATGCATCAACAATACAATCTTTTTAATGCCAGATAAAACGCTTAAGAGGCTTGCTGAAAGATCAGAGTCAGCATTGTTTACCTCTATGCACTGTTTGATCCAGAAGTGGCTGCCCATCGCCTCCCAGTTCTGAGAGCAGCAGATGTAGAGCAGCCTCTCATAGACACGGCGCTTCATGGAGGCATCAAACACCTCAAAGAACTTGGCTCTGATTAGTGGCTGAGTACAGCGAAGCCCTGAGAGGAAGGCTGGCTCCAACTTGGATGTGATGTCACTTCCTGAGAGGCTCTCATCCCTGTGTAATATGATAGACAAAACAATTATTTCAGTGTTTGCACGCTGCATTATTCATGAGGGCAGAACACAGGCGTTTTGTCAATAATAAAATATTCAATTCACTTAGAACATCTGCTGGAACTGAAGGCAGTCACGACAATGATGTGTGAGTCAAAACTACTGTGAGACAACTGTGTAAAACAAGTTACAATATCAAACACAACAATAAAGTACATGCTGAAGTAACAGGAGCAACTGTACCCTGCGATGATTCGACATTCGTGAAGCTTATCATATTCAGCTGTTATTGCAAGACGTGCTGACTGCTGATTCAACTTTGTTTGAAAGTCGTCATCTGTGTTAGTGTCAAATACACGTGTTTCTTGACAGACTTGACTATAAGAAAATCTCTATCTAAATTCTCTGCCTAAGCTTCTTTTTTTGTAACTTTTATGCAGCGTCGACTGTACTGACAACAAACAAAGTGGCACTAATGGCAAAGTGTCATGTGAAGAGGTGAAGAGGTGATGCGTGCCAATACTCGCTTAAACTGGCACAACACTTGCAGAATGTCTGAAACACATTCTTTATGTTTTTATGACTTTTACTTCATCTTTATATTAGTAAATATCATTACAATGTGTTTTTAAGCAAGGAAGGGAATTTACATGCAGAATATCTGCAATATGTGTAGCTTTTCTCTTTATTCTTTTTAATCTGTTTACTGACTAACTGGTCAAAATAAAGCAAACAATACTAATGAAGGATATTTAAAGCTCAATTTTGGGGGGTACTTCAGTGTAACTGTAGTCATAATTATCATTGCTATTTAACAGAATACAATCTTATCAATCTTGCTTGGGATGAAGGTGGTATTTGCAAACATTGCAGGCAGACAGGTAGGTAGGATTCTAAACATATTACAAACACAGAAGGTAGTCTTATAGCAATATCCAAACGCAACATGGCTGCATCTTTAAACAGCCATGTCATTCAGTCATGGGGATCACTGATGCATGAGGAGATGGCAGTTTACACTGAATATTGTGTGAAATTGAAGTAGTTTTGACGTGGAGAAAGCAGTAATAGTAAAGCACTAATGGTCACGCATTAGATAAAAAAAGGCATCATTTCTACATCATCCGGCTGCACTTAATGGGCCTCATGGGTGTGATTCACATAACAGAAGGAGAGGGAAGGTGGTATAGAAATAACAACAAAGGTGAGGCTACCACGGCTGCATATTGCACCATTCTCTTACTCACATATTGTTCTGGCACGGCTGCTTTGTCATTTCATTATCATTACTCCCTGTCCATCATGGCTTTACGGCTCATTTTTAAATCTTCTGACATGTGGAGCAGATGTGGCGGAGAGATGCAGGGTACATTTGGCTGATTAAATATGTTTGTGTGTAAGACAGGAAGACAAAAGAGTGCCATGGTTTGATGAATAGCGGTCACTACGACAGTCTCTCCCCTCTGGCCTCCACCTGCTGTGTGTCCTGTCATGAGTCCTGACACTACCGTAGCCCTGTGAAAGATCCTGGCACATTATCCATCTCTATCACTACCTGCTGTCTTTCTGACCTCTCCTGCACGATGCCACGCTTCTATTCCCCAACCTTCCTCCACTTACCATCATCTTACTGTAACCATTTCCATCTCTCTACTTTTACCTCCTTTCTTAAAAATGACGAAGGGCACACTTCTTCATCATCATTTTCCTTTGCTCCTTGACCCAACCTCCCGTGTCTTTTCCCCACCTCAAACCCCGACCATAACCCCCCTCCTGTTAAGATGGATGCAAGGGCGGCATCGGCGTCGGGTGGCACGGCCATTTGGCCATGTGATGAATGGCGGTAATTACCTGTAGACGTAATTAACGAGGTCCAGGAACTGGGCGTTTAACTCAAGTTCATCGGGAAAACGCTTCTCTATGTAGGTCATCATCTTCACCAGCAAGATGGACTTCTCACGCAGGTTGGGCATCTGGAGAGAGAGGCAGCGGTTAGAGAGGAGAGATAAGAGAAAGAGACAAGAGGACAAGGAGAGGGGAGAAAATTTTAAAAAACGCAGATTATCTTTTTTTTTTTTTCTTGTAACCACATCTCTCTGTCCACCTCAGCCCTTTACCGCTTGCTCTCCTCCTATAGCTTAAAAGACAATAAAGACCAAAGACACCTCTGTGGGTATTATGCTAATATCGACCTCCCTGGGTTTAGAAAAAAAATTGCTTTGCTTGTTGTTTGTCGGAAGGTTTCATGCCTTGTAAAATCTCCTTTGATAATAGTAGGTGTGAATCAGAGAAGTAAATCAGCAAAGAAATAACGCGATTATCTGCTGAATCACGCATTTCTATTTGTTTCCATGCATAATACAGTATATGTAGAAACTGTCACAGCAAAAAGCCTCCTCACCTGATTGGCAGCCATGGGAGAATTGTTTTTCACCCACTCTTCCACAATTTTGACGACAGCACGGAGGATTTTGGGGTCAGGTGACTTCTCAATTAGCGAAGTGAGGATGACCTGGATGAAGTTCTTCCTCATCTCCATGCTCATGACGGACAGTCGCGTCTTCACCAGGTCAAGACTCAGCATTACCAGCTCACTGGTCACTGTGAGAGGAGGGATGCCAACAGTCAGAGGCAGGACTGAGACAAAGCAGGTGCCAAGAAACATCCAGTTAACTATCCAGTTAAGGATTAATACCGGTAGGAAGTATTTGATGACATTGGTTTTTTGTTTTTGCACAAATACTGAAGTTGAGCTTGTCAATATTAGCCAGGGAAGCAAAACCACTGCAGCGCTCAAAGAGAAAAAGTCTTACCTTGTTCCCTAGTTCAGAACACATTTTTGCTCAGATTACCAATTCAGCATTTTGCAGTGCCAGTCATGCTCTATTTTTTATATATAGTGATAACAGTAGAAATACAACTAAACAGTTTCAATACAATCAGGATGGAACTACTTCAGTTAAGCTTATTAGATGAGCGTGACATGAACAATCTTGAGAGGCGAAGACCTTTCTGGTCAGACAGCCTTTGGTCTTAGTGACTATAACTGCGCCTAGTGGAGGGTAAATGTCTGTGTTTCCCGATATAGTCATTAGGGGCCCATTTAAAGCACTGATAGTATCTTACAGCCATTACCTCCCATCTGAGGAGTAGCCACAGGAATTATGTATTGCTTGACTTCTTTAAACCTGGTGGAGCCAGGGAACCATAATGAATTCTGTAATAGTCACGAGAAAGCTAAACAACTTAAACACTTAAACTTGTGAACCTCTACTCTATACTCTGACTGACAAACAAGGCAAGTTGTCAAGCATCAAACACTGGCTACTCCTATCAAACCCAAAGCAAAGAAGCACAAAGTGACCATCTGTTTGCTTTCTCCTGTGAGAGACTAAGAGACAATACAGGGCGGGAACTACACTGTGAAACATTCCCTGTGAAACCAGACTATCTGAAAAGTGGATCTCCCCTCACCAAGTCAGCTATTGTGAACACAGCTGTGGCCATTGATATAGAACCTTTGATACGGTCTTTGTATGGAGCTCGGTACTGCTGAGATACACTGGATATCTGAGCTCTAACTGAGTCTGAGGAAGGTCACTATGTGAGTGTGCCTGTGTATGACTGGCCTCACACACAGTCCACCCCTTGTTGGATCAGGATTGGGGAAGGTACACACACTAGCATTCCTGATAACGTGAGCCAGGTGAAACTACAGCCCTGCAGAGTAACTGAAATGGCAGTTGATGTCTGGTGGATCTCCAAGCTCTAATTGTGTCTCGGGTGCCGTGAACTCAAGAACTGGTTTAAATAATTGAGGCATAGTGAGGCAGGTCTGACTGTGGAATCAAACATTTACTGCCACTAGACACAATTTTTATGAATGTGTTAGGGCTGGTGTGGAGACATGTTTGATCCATTTTTAATTCATGCTAGAGTGTGTAATTCATTTATACTTAATAGCTAGTTTTACTAACCAGCCAACCAATTGTCCGTCTTAAAGAGTGTAAGATTTAAGAATTAACGGCTAACTGCTGCTAACTGTAACTGCCATTGGCTAGTTATCTCAGTTAGCCATGCAGACAGCAGTTCAGACTGGGAGCTTGAGAGCATGCTAACTTTAGTAGCTATCTCTTTAACAAAAATACATTGTTATTTGTAGTTTTAAATGTCTGTGTTTTTAACAGTCACAATCTCTTTTATATTGGTATTCACTCAAATTCAAAGCTATACATATATACTTGTATATGATGACTCTTTATGCTGTTATATAAAAAGGTATATATTTTCCAACTGAATTCACATCTGTTCGTGTACCTGTGCTTGTTTCAGTGACCCCTGGATTGGCCTGCTGAGGGCTCAGGTGTTCCCGCACCATCTTCTGCAGTGAGCGCATGAACACTGAAATGAGGCGGTCGATGTAGCTGGCATTGTAGCTGCAGGCCGACTTCAGGATCATCAGTGTTCCTGGAAGAAAAATGTAGGGTAAGGAGGATGGTGGTGAGAATGGGAAGTACAATAATCTGATGACAAACCCTGACATCTGTGGGGCAAGGTAACACACACATATACACACACACACACACAGCTTGTGTTCATTCACATGGCATGACAAGGACTTTTTGTTTTTTTAAAGGGGAATCTAACAAAAGTTCTAGTGTCACAGAGGCAGAGATGGGTATGAGTAATGCCCCCCTCTGCCGAGACAAATGTTAAAATGTCACCCCTCACTGCTCACTGCGACAGCAGGATACCTAAAGCATTTTTATTGACCACAATTGCCATTTTTGGAAACCGTGTCAAATAGCATTACTTCCTTACTCAAATAGTCACATTGTGGGCCCTTTATTTGGAGACCTACTGTACATTCCAAATAGAAGAGTGATAAATCAAATAACTTCCACTGGAATAAGCTTTGATGTACACTTTATCCATAAATACTCTGAGGCATCTGGGTGGATAACAGTAATGTTCATAAAGGGATGGCGGCTGAAGCAGCAATCTTTCCCGAGACAACCTTTCCCAAACCGCTGGACTGTGGCCTCTGTTTAAACAGACCAGATGTTAGCCCTAGCAGCACAACCCATCGGCTTACATTTTAACGACCCACTCAGACTTAATTGCTAAAAATGACTGAGGTAGCTTAGTTTTGTATGGAAAAGAATGGGAGTGAGTAAAATATTTGAAAAAAGACAGGATTTATGAGCAACAAAGTGAGAGTAACAGAGCGCAAGTGGGTAGGAAAGTAGAACTAAAGGGCTAAAGGTCTTACCAAAGAGCTGTGTGGGGTTGGTGTTGCTTGTGGCTTTCTCATAGTTGGTGAGTCCCTCATAGATAACCTTGCCCACAGCAGCATAAAGACACTCCAATTCCTCATACTTAGATGCGACTGTTGATGTGCCTGGAGGGAGAGGGCAGTGTTTGCTTCAGACAAGGAAAAGCTGAGAATCTAAATCAATGCTTTGCTTTCAGCACATGGCATTATGAGCATCAATCAACAGAGAAATGCTCCAAATATTTTGGCACATCTTCAATGAACACAGAAGGGAGTTAGCGATTCCTCAGACAACTCAGATATCCAGTGCTTTCCAAGGACAACATTCCAGTCAGAATTAAGGCATTAGGCACTGGCAACTTACTGGGTTCGGTGGGAAAGTTGCTCATGAGGCGAGAAAGGAGGGAATGAACAGCTCGAAGGACTTTGGTGTTGCCGCAGGTCATGCACGCAGCAATGCCCCGCTGGAGGGGTTTAAAATGGGCCAGGATGGCTGGGGACTGCAGCACTGTCAGGAGGAAGCAGAGAATCTCCAGTCCAGTGCAGATGTTAGAGATGTTAGCCTGAGCTGGCTGTTCCTGAGATGACAATAAAGGGAAGCAGAAGAGAGGGAGAGATAATAAAATGAAATATTTACCACTCATCATAATACTTAGAGTATGTGATCCGTGAGTCCAGGAAAATATCCAGGCTCATTTTTTTAAAACATGAGTATACAACCCAAAACAAAGCAAGAAAAAACATAGTGCAAATTCATCAGCAGATGCATGAATCATTTAGGTTTTTATTTCATATGAATTCCAGACAACTCAGAAATCAATATTCTACACACAGAGGTAATTCTCACACAAAAGAACCAAGGCACTCTGATTGCTGTTAAACTAAAGATCAATGGCCAACATCGGGTCCTAATTTTGTCTAAATTGCAATCAAGGTTTACAACGTTGGCAGGGCCAAGAGCATAATCTAGGACAGATCCATGGCACCAATCTTGGCTAATGAACAAGGTGACTCTTGTGATAAGGCTCCTGGTAGATATTAG